>OX596277.1:54338548-54751048 GCA_951394225.1 Harpalus rufipes | reverse complement strand
CTAGTGTTACAAGTTTCTAGAAAGATACAAGAAAGACGATTACATTGATTTGAACATGTCATGAGGGGAGAAATGAAGAATTATATTTGAACAAGAATGAGTAGTTTATTAATAGGAGGTTGAAGAAACAGAGGAAGACCAAAGGTAAGATGGAAGAACTGTATTGCGGAAGACTTGAGAGAAAATGAACTGAATGAGAACGACACTTAAAAATAGGGACCCCTAACGAATGGGAAAAGCTAAAGAGGAAGAAGATGTCAGTGTCAAGTGCAATTTAAATAGTTTGTTTATGAAATAATTTTAACTGGAAATTTAGAATCTTTTTCAAGAAAAATTATGTATGGAATTTATACATTATACACAGGATTGACGGAAGGTATTGTGCTGGCCACAACAGATTTTTTACTAATTTCTTTTAATTCGATTGAGCTGGAAAAGCCTCTTGGGAAAAATAAGCAAAATTAAGCGTAATGAAACTACTATAGTAGTTTTAATTTTGTAACATTGTAACTAGGTAAATTATTAAATATGTCATAAATTCAACAACAATATCTCGAAAATCAAGGCGTACTTTAATTACAGTATATACATAATTTGTATGTCGTGCTTTGAAACATATACCACTTTCTTTGAAATTACCCCTCGCAAAATATGTATGTGCCTCCGCTTTCGAAACATCTTTTAAGTCTCTCGAAATCACTATATGTGCGACTTGCAAATTAGCGGGCGGTGGTGTTTTGTACGTCGAGAGCTGTGGATAATTAAGACAAGGATAATTGGCGAGATGAACAAGAAAGAGAGAGATAGAGACATCAGCTCGGCTTCAGCTCCCCTGATGAATTTCCCCAAGTTGACGCGACGTGAGCGCCCTCACCACGCGTGAGCCAACGTGTAATTAATGTAGAGGGGATGGAAACGAGACGAGATCCTTTTTTGTTTTGACAAATGATGTTCGGTGGCGTTTGTTTAAGATCGCGTTACTAGGCTTACACTCTTTAATTAAGGATGATTTATTCATATTCAAATTTGTTACCATATTTTAATTAAGGTGTATAAACAAATATGTCATCGTTCTTTGATGGAGTAATTTTCAGTATGAAGGCTTTGTTTTTAGAGATATTGTGTATGATGTAGAAGATATATCAAACGTTCAAACGTATTCATATATGATAATGTAAAATGTGCCTCCTGGGAATTTTAGTAATAGTTATAGACAGGGGATTGGGTTGAATGGAGTAGTTACCATATTCAGGGCCGGATTAAGTCATCTGGGCGCCCTAGGCTGATGAAAATTTGACGCCTACGCTATAATTTGTACATACATAAAATTAAACGTATCTTAATAATATTGATTAGATGATTTTTCTGTATTTATTGTTTGACACTGATTCTATAAATAAATAAATAAAATAAATATTTCATCATCGGTAATGATGGAATATTTGTACCGTGTGGGCCCTTACCAGGCGTCACCTCACAGACACTCATAGCTAGCGTGGAGAGTGCACCACAGGGGTCAATTTTGTGCCATTAAAATTGGAAGTAATTTTTGGCGTCGGTCGGGATTGAACCCGGGTCCCCAGATTCGCGACCAGACACTCAGGCACACGGCCACGAGACCCATTCTATATATTATAGATAATAAAGAAAAATCAGAGTTTTGTCGTTCGTTAAGGAATTTCGTAAATTTTACTCGTTTTTCTATGGAGACAAACCTTACTCGCGTGTAGTTTGTAATAGGAAGGCATATTTTAAAAAATAATATTCATATTTGGAAAAGTACAAATTAAATTTTTGCTTTTGTTTTTCTATAAACATGTTAGAATTTATCATAAAAATGCGAGAAAATGCTAAGATTTTGATTATTATACTTGTGAAGTTAGGAGCGCTCAATGGCAGTGGTAGGCAATACGATTTCAAATGTGCTCATTGTGATGTTGATTTGTGTTCTTTATTTTACTTACTCTACATAAAACGATTGAAGAAAAACATATTTACTTTATACATAAGAGAAAAATGAATTACAATAAAAAAAATCTGATGTAACCAGCACATTACCTTCCGTCAAGCCTTTGTATTATGTACAAATTCCATACATAAAAGAGGTATTGGAATCATGCTAAAATCGCATATCCAGATTTTAGTGAATAAGCACGTTTTAAGGTCCCTAGAATCCGATAATAATATTTTTACGATGATGTCTGTGTGTGTGTGTGTTTTGGTGTGTGTGTGGATGTGGGTGAGGTTGTTGGAGGTACGATTTCTCAAATTCTACAAGATTAAAGATCTGTGTAACTACGGATTCCTCAATCTAACAGTAATGGGAAGAGTTGAATAGATTCTGGTAACAATTGGACAACCGGAAGTAATAGTATTTTAACAAAAATATTCTAAATATTATTTTTTGAATATTTATGTTATTACAAATATTTAAAAATAAAACTTTATCCGACACATGTAAAAAAATTATTATACCTTCCATAGATTTAAATAAATAGAAATATAATCTATAAAATAATCTGTTGTAGTAAATCTTACAGCCTGCTCACAACCCAAACATCTCCATGAACCCTTCAGAAATGACGCCAATCCCGTTAATGAATTGGAAAAACCTCGAACATTTAGAAGATATGGCGAAAACTTGCTCAACGAATGAATTTAAAATTATAGAAAATACGTAAATATAGAGAGGTATAATTAGAATTTTTTGTGCGTAGAAGAATAAATACAATACTTATATATACCACAATGGAAAGGGCGCGAGAGGTATTGTGATGGTCACAACAGATTTTTTGTATTGATGAAAAACATATGATTTTCGTCAGAAGTAAAAATTCATGGTATAATAGTGTAATTCATGATTATTTGGAAAACATTCAAAAGAAGATTAGTTGGAAGCTTTTAAGAAGTAGAAGAAAAGAGTGGTGAAAGGTGAAGAATATTGTTGAATTGTACCCTGTACTCTGGTTATTAAATTGTGATTATCAATTTTCAATATAAATTTATTCAAGGTTAATGCAAACCAAAACATATAAGAGGATTAATTGACTACTAAGCTCATAATGTGTTTCAAAAACGGATAAGAGAATCTCTGTAGTTGCAAATTACATTAGACACTAAACGCAAACTTTCACTTATCGTCAATATAAAACAATTTTATCATCTATCATATTCTTGTGATAGTGTTTAGTACATGATAACATATTCTTATGCCATCATATTTTTCGTGTAATATATACAGAAAATAATTGACCATCTTTCATTTCTTATAAATATTAACCGAATGGTAATGTATTCCGCTATGTATCTTTGTTTTATTGTGTGTTCTTGATAACATTTTAATATTTAATAACCTGTGGTCATGTCCATTCTTCGTAAACCGGAAGCATGAAATTCAGTCTGGGATTTCAGTGCCCTCAAGTGCCCGGAAGTGTAGAGACTAGCGTGAAAGACAAAATCAAATACGATTTTTTTTGTCTTATGGTATTCGCGGAGTATAAGAAATAATAATGGATTTATACAAGATGGGTGGGTTTTGGTTTTATGGAATTTCCTGCTCTTCTGTTCATTATACGGTAAAAACTGTAACGTGTAAAGTTATACAGAATTAAATTTTATATACAAAACTGTTCTTACAATAGCTTTCAGATACATCGTGAACACCTACTTTTTGCAGTAGTGAGTCGATCTTGAATTTTAACTTGTTAATGTCACTAGTGTCAAGTAATATGCCAAAGTTAATAGAAAACGAGAAATACATACTTGGTTGTTCTTTCATTTTTCTGGAATATATGTATATGTGTAATAGTAACTTAAGCACAATAAAAAATCTGTTCTGGCCAGCACAATACCTCTCGCCACTTCCTTACATGTTACATTGTTGGTCTTGACAAGCAGATGTGGAGGCCCGTTTCAGAATTTTAATTAGTAATTATGTACATAAATGTCAGAATTTTTCATTAAAAATTTCAAGATTTTCTAAATTCATGTAGTTAATTTGTCACCAGGAGTGTGGAATTTACTTGTCGAGGAAAATAAACCACATGGAATTGGAAAATCACTAAATTTAGAATGAGAAATTATGATATATGACATCTATATACATAATTACTAGCTATAATTCTGACACATGACTGCTCGCACCTTAATGTATTTAACATTTCTTGTATACTTACACTCTACACCAAAAATTCTACTTATATCTATTCCGTATATTTAGATTTTTTTAAATTAAATTCATTCTATAAAGAAATTTTGTCCTACTCTTTTAATTTTTTGAGATGTTTCCAATTCATTGTCGGAAGTAACAGCATATATGAAGGGTATGTGTAATATACCTATAATATTAAATATTAAACTATTAATGCAATAAGAAATAATATAATATAATAAATATAATTTCACAAGTGCCGTTAATTAATAGCAATAGTCATGACTTATGACATTGTAGAGAACATTTTTTTTTATAGCTGATGTTAAAGTGTGGTTTTACCTACTCAATCTAGTAGATAAAGTAGCATTTTAACAGCAAGTGTAGATAAAATACTTTTTCTACTCCTGTAAAAATATATATCCCCATTATTTTTCGAATAATTATAGTAGGTGCTGTGAATTATGGATTCATAATTCACTCTTCTCGGCCAATCACAGAACCAGAAATCAATTATACCCGTTTATTTTAATTCTGCCCGCGATCACGCGTCCTATGGCCTATTGGGTAATCCGGCACTGATTGCACCCCACAGTTTTTGCCGTAAAATGAACGGGAGAGCAGGAAATTGCATAAAACAATAAACGCATGATAAATCCCTATGTTCACCCCCAACTGCCACCACCCTGTGTACTTAGAATAAATACAGTAAAGTGGTAAAGAATTATGTAAAGTTCTTTCGAAATAAATGGCTAATATAGCAAATGCTGAAAGTCCGTTTTTGCTCTGTATAATTTAGATTATGGAGCAAAACTAACCTAAACGAATGTTTTGCTCCGTAACGACCAAGCGCTTAGATTTATCAGTGTGACAAGTTGTTGGTTAGAGCGGTAACAAATGATGGAAAATAAATGAGAACTTCCCAGGTAACTTGATTGAAAACGAAATTAAAAATTTCTTCCTCTGTCAAGTTCGGGTACGTCTTTAATTTATCTTTCTTTAAAATACATTTTCTGATTTTCTCTTCCTAAAGAAATACAATTACTCTTCGTAAATGCTTTACAGCAAAATAAAACAATGAAAAAATTACGGTGAGCGAAGTTCAGTTGTTTCTTTTCACTAATCTGAATAAAAGTTGAATACCGATTTGAAACTCTCGATGTACCTATTATTTCCTTTGAAGTCTGTTTGGAATTTTAACTTCTCTTTTGTAATGTTAATAAAAAATATGTAATTAAAATTAATACATCTTTTGAAAGGTCTGGAAAATAATGCGCAGAGAATTAAGTTATTTCTATCTTCATTAATATTCTGTTTTTAATTTGGGAAGTTATTTACATAAGAATAAATCATTTAGGTGAAATATACGCTTCATGTTTCACAAAAAACTCGGGGCACAAACAAAAAAGTTTTGGACAAAAAGACAAGTAATTAAAAAATGCAAAATTTTCATTCGACAGAAAAGTATGAAATACAAAAATTTTGTTGCATATAAATGAAAATTATATAAACTATTTATATCAGTAATTTATGGTATAAATGAGTAAATCATACTTTTTACCTTTCGTCACCTTTAGGTAAGGAAGATATTGCCTTTGGTAAAAAAAATTCAATGATGAGTTTTTGGTGAATAAGCATGTTTTAGGGTCCCTATAATACGATTTTACCATTTTTACGATGATATCTGTACAGTAAAATTATTTAAAGATGTCCGATCAAGGTTATTTGTATCATGAACGAATTAACAAATTGGCATACATTTATCTCTCTCCTTTGCAGTCTATAAGCGTGTGCGATAAGGATGGATATAACACGTTTGTCTTTCAAAAATTCATATTGTTTCGACTAAGTTAGGACATTCCATTTTAAAATGATACTCGTTGTTGATAATACTTTCGCTGTAACGCAAGCTTATATATAAATTCAGATACATTACCTTGATTCATAACCGTACGAATAATGTTATTTTCTGTCAGTATCACTGACACTGACGTTGTGTCAGTATCTTATTTTTCACATATTTAGTTTTACATTTACTAATAAACTTACTAGTTGATTTATTTTTGAAATTTGAATGCTTTTATGTTAACTTATATTTTTATAATAATAAAATAACAGTAGTATCTTATGTACCCTCATAAAAACTAAGCAAACGACACTACTGAATTTGTCAGAATGGGCGGAGCAAAAATCTGAATTGATACAATTCGTAGATTACCTTGATCGGACATCTTTCAAAAATTTTACTATATGTATGTATGTACAGTAAAATTTTTGAAAGATGTCCGATCAAGGTAAGATACTACTATTATTTTATTATTATAAAAATATATATTACAGGAAAAGCATTCAAAATTCAAAAATAAGTCAACTAGTAAGTTTATAAGCAAATGTAAAACCAAATATGTTAAAATTAAGATACTGACACAATGTCAGTGTCAGTGACTAACAGAATATATCGTTATACGTACGGCTATGAATCCAGGTAATGTATCTGAATTAATAAATAAACACGTTACAGCGAAAATATTATCAACAACGAGCATCGTTTATAAATGGAATGTCCTAACTTAGTCGAAACAATATGAATTTTTGAAAGACAAGCGTGTTATATCCATCCTTATCACACATTCTTACAGCCTTTGCAAAAGAAAGAGATAAATGAATGCCTATTTGTTAATTCGTTCGTAATGCAGGTGCCCTTGATCGGACATCTTTCAAAATTTTTACTGTATGTATGTGTGTGTGTGTGTATGTATGTGTATGTGTTTGTGTGTGTATGTATGTGTATGTATGTGTGTGTGTGTATGTGTGTGTGTGTGTGTGTGTGTGACAATTTTTTCATAGATGATAACTCCAACACTACAATTCTAAAAATTATAATTCTTTCGTATTCCTCTACTTACTTCCATATGCATACCTTCAATCCAAGTTATTATTTTTTTTTTAAATGCCATTAAATATCATTTTTTGACATTTTATGTTATTATAAATAAATGAATATAAGATTTTGGGAACGAAATTTGTAGCATTATTAAATTAATTATTACAAAGGTAACTAAAATTACCTTAATTATAATAATGGATAACAATGAAATACTAATATGACAGATTTTTTCTTTTGTTTTAATGATTAAATGTTTGCACAACCTACTCAAAAAAATTAAAATAGAAATGAAATACTAACTTTAAATTAATTTTTATCAATTTTTTCGCAATGTAAGGGTATGATATTATTATATCGTTGAATTCAGAAGAAAATATTTAATTAGTTACTAAAAAATATATAATGCTATTTAAAAAAATTTAACATTGATCCATAATTTGAGTACCACTGGCTTTAAAATAATAATGGTTATGTAAAAATGTGTCCCCCTCTATGCTTTACAAAATATCTTAATCACTTTTCTGTGTAACTTTTCATATTCACGAATAAATGGCACTGTTCCATTATCTTCATACATCCTGTATATACAGTGTGTTAATTAAAAACCTGACTATAGGCGTTTAACATGGGAAATCAGTTTTTCCTTGCGCAAAAGTTTCCAAATTATTTTAAACAAAAATACTTCAAATAAATGTTGTAGAGAATTTAGTTCTGCACATAACAAATATTTGTTTCATTTTAAATTAAGCACAATTGTTTTTCATACATGTCCTACTGAAAAATAATTATAAAATTCACATTTATTTTAATTTTAATTAAATTTTTCTCAATATTTTTGATATGTAAGGATGTAAAATAATCATGGTTGAATTCAGAAAAAAAATCTGTATCAAATAGGCCTAATCATCCCAGTTAAAAAATGTAACTTTATACTTTGAAAACTACTGGTTTACAAAAAATATTTTCTTCTCTAATCGAATGTCCCCCTTGGTCTTTTAGATTGTCTTATAATATTTTATTGTATCTTTAACAATATTATTTGAGATAGCTCGTTTAGCTTTAACACCCTGTATATTTGAAATATTCAAACTTTATTTAATGGAGAATACGTATAAATATATGATCTAAAAAGTCAAGTAACCTTCTGGGAAAACCGTTGCCATTGGTCAGTAGCTTTTACGTCCATCGCAACTGCTCCACCATAGTAAAAAAGTAAATTTAAAATTCTGAATTGCAATATAATGTTTGACAAAAAATCTAAATTATTCCAGAGGCAGTGTCGTTTTATTTTGTAAATTTACATTTACAGTTTGAAATTTGAAATTTTCTCTGTGAGTGGAATAACGTTTTTAATTTCCGTATTTCTGGCTCTCTTGCGTTCGCAAATGTAAGTAATATTGAGTGAATTTCACACAGGGTTAAAAGCCATTTCGCAAACATTCTCAAATTACAATACAGATATAATCATTCTAATCTTAGCGCGAATATTGTACTTGGAGAATTTACATTGTCTTCATTAACATGGAAATTAAAATGTAAATAGGGGAAATTAAAATTTTAATTAAAAATGAAATCCAGATACGATATATACTTTACGTTACGTATATGTACGGAAGGCGACGCACTTAGCACGTCTATTCTAAAGACTTAAAGGCTCCAAAACAAAGACTGCTCGATCCCATTTAATTGCACCGCGAACGTCTTTTTGTCATTCAAATAACTTAAATGCAATTTTATTTAGTAATGCAGTAATTAAAATCCTTAAGACTCTCTCCCAATCCTGAATTCTGAAACATTAGACTCTCTAGAGTGGTTGATTGTTGTAAAACAATAGGCACTAAACTGTATAATGAAAACAATTAACGATATGGAAATAATTTATTTTAGAAGACATTGATTTCTAACAATGAAGAGCTAGGGGGAAAAAGGGTAAATGTCCATTTTCTAGCAAAATGAAACGATTGTTCCTACTAACTGATTGAAGGTGAGGCTTTAAAATGAAATATTTGAAGGATGCAAAAACGGTACTGGCTTTGGAAATTGCACTACAAATGTGTGTGTGTATGTGTGTGTGTGTGTGATTTTTCAAAAATTATAAGACTTAATATTTATTTAACTACATATTTCTCAATCGGACATTAATGGGAAGAGTTGAAAAGGTTTTGGTAACAATTGAACAACCGGAAGTAGCAGATTCTTAAAAAAATCTACTAAATATTATTTTTTGAAAAATTTTGTTCTTGCAAATATTAAAGAAGATTAATATTATGTACCGTAAATATTAAATCGTAACCAAGAATTTTTTTACGTTTATTTTCGGTTAACCAATGGTTACTGAATTATGAATATTTTTTGCGGAACGATTTGACCTTAGGTACGTTAAGCAGACAGCTGTGGCAGATGACAGTTGACACTTAACAGTATTACATTAACACATTTTGTGAAAGTGAGGCCTGTTGTACATAATTAGTATAATGCAGCGACAAATTATTAAAGAGTTATTATTTTCCTGAAATGATAACGAATAAGGTTAATTATAAAGCATATAATGAATAATATAAATACATACCATTCTGAAGTTTTTTGAAGATACGTATATATTTATTGTTTTGTGTTTATTACTTTATAAATGAATCAAAACAAAGCTGCCAAAAAAATATACAACTGGTTGTCATTGCGCATCAGAATGCAAGGGGGTAATAACATAACCACAAAACAACCATGCCTCAAGCTCGGTTGATTTGGTTAGCAAAATCAGTAACCATATTTCAGCAACCGTGTTCCGTAAATATATTTTTTTCAGGAATTTTATATTTTCGGAACAACAAACCAAGATTTTGGTTATGATTTGATATTAACGGTACATTGTATTAATACTGTATTTGATACATTTAAATATTTTATTATATCTTTTATTGAGATAAAAGAATATAATATATAAAATAATCTTTTGTAATAAATCTCACAGCCCAAATAATGCCATGGAAACCAATTGAAAAATTAAAAGTTAAATTTTTAAAATTATAGGTATATTACACATACCTTTCAGAAATACTGTCAATCCCGACAATGAATTGGAAACATCTCAAAAAATTAGAAGAGTAGGACAAAATTTCTTCATAGAATGAATTTCAAATTAAAAAATCTGATGTGACCAACACAATACCTCCCGCCATTTACCTATGGGTCTCATTGCCGCGTGCCTGAAGTCTGGTTGCGAATCTGGGGAATCCGATTCGATCCCGATCAACGCCAAATAATTCGAATTTTAAATGGCATAAAATATGTCATCATCATTACCGAAATGTGTGTACAAATCAGATTAGCACACCCGGCAATGGGTAATATGCCGTGATAATATATTTATTAATATGTTTATTTGTTTGATAATAAAAAAAATTAAATACATAAACAGTTAACATTGTTATATAGCTTCAAATATATATAAAATAAAAACGTAAATATAACTGTTAAGTACAAAAAAATGAAAAAAAAATCATATTTTTCTGCTAACGAAAATCTTCCGGGTGAGATGACTTACTTAAAAAATAATTATTTCACGTATTAAATAATTATGTATAGGTTTTCTTTTCGTAGTAATTATTTTCCTACACATGTTAGAGATTTTTTTTACAATTTTCATGGATCTATTTTTCACAAAAAACGCGCATTGAATCGAATATTACGTTTTTTTAGTGCACTGATAATCTTCATCACAACTCATACACTCATCATTGTTCATGTTTATTCCGCAAACATTGTTTTCACAAATGTTCATTAAAATTTCATCTTCTGACGACGATGAATCATACTGCTCAATTTCTATTATTTCGTTTGTTTTTGTTTTTAAGTATGCTCTTATTTTCACATTTACTATTTTTCTCTTGCAAAATCAGTTTTAAGGTTCTCTCCATCCACTATCCTCTATTTAGCCGTCTAGTACATTTATAATAAAATACATCTTTAATGGTCTACTAATGAAACAATTTTGCCTTAATTTAACCGACTTCAAGTCTCTTATAGTTCCAAGATCCCAATGATGAGCCTGTAAAAACGAACATCCTGTATAGCTTATACACGGAGTAATAAATATTGACAAGCTTCGTGATACTTTGTGAAACTTTTATGTAACATCTATCACATTTGACATATGACATTATTTTAATATAAAAAATAAATTATATATAAACTATTGCGAAACATTACACTTCTGTAAATAACAAAATGTCAACATGTCCTATTAATAGATGATGTACGAGTATTTCTATATTATTTATTTACCAAAATATTGATTTTATATGTTTCTTCTTCAAGTACAGCTATCTAAAATAGAATTCGTTATGTCTGTGTGAGGTAGTTGTATGTACGATATTATGAAATTTTGAATGAAAAATTATGACATGACAATTGTGACATCTATGTAAATAACTACTAGCCGTCATTCTGACACGGATCCTCATATCTGCTTGCCAAGGCCAACAAAGTCACATGGCTGCTCGCGCCCTATAAGTAACGAATTTGACATTTCTTATACACACAAATAATTGAAATTGTTTCTCTTCTTTCGTTCTACAAGAAATTTTATCCTACTATTCTAATATGTTCAAAATACTTCAAATTCATTGACGGTATTAGCGGTAATTTTTAAGGATATATGTAATATTAACATACCTGCAATTTAAATAAATATTTAATTAATAATACAATAATATATATTAAATGTACTCACACCTCCCAGAAAAATCTGACACTGACATTTTGCATTTATTTGTCAATTACAAAAATTTAAATATCGCAACTGTTTTTCGGGAACGAGATTTATTACAACAGATTATTCTATATTATTATATACTATATCTCCAAACCTATACGAGATATAAAAAAAAAATTAAATGTGCCTGATTGAGAATTTAATTATTTTTAATATTTGTAGTAGGTAACAAATTTTCAAAAAATAATATTTACAATTTTTTTTTTAGAAACTACCATTTGCGGTTGTTCAATTGTTACCAGAACCTATTCAACTCTTCCCATTATTGTTAGATTGAGGAATCCGTAGTCAAACAGGTCTTTAGTCTTATAGAATTTGAGAAATCGTGTCTCCAACAACCTCACACACACATCCACACACACACACACACACACACACACACACACACACACACACACACACACACAGACATCATTGTAAAAATGTTAAAATCGGATTCTATGGACCTTAAATCGTGCTTATTCAATAAAATCTGGATATGCGATTTTTAGGATGAATGCAATACCTCTCTTGGCGAGAAGTAAAAAAGAAAATTCTCTATCTGACACATTTAAAAAAATTATCACACCTTTTATAGATTTAAAGATATAGATATACAGAGTGTAAACAAAAAGTTTCAAATGGATGTTGTAAAGCAAAAATTTGTACATCCGAATCAGTAAAAAAAAAATCATTTTGGCTACTTGATAACTGCAGAATAAAATTTGAAAATTCAGGGAATTACAATTTAATAGTATACGCCATAGAATTAGAAAGAAGAGCCGAACAAAATCGTAACGTTTTATTACGTTAGTGTCAGAATAATGATTGTCAAAATAAATATTTTACGTAGTAAATATTCATTAAATAGAAATTTAATAATAATAATAATAATAACAATAATAATAAAGCAAAAGATTTAATTAGATTTCTTGTTTTATAAAACGTTACGCTTTTGTTCGCCTCTTGTTTTTAATTCCATGACTAATAATATTAAATTGTAATTCCGTTAATTTTCAAATTATATTTCTGCAGTTATGAAGTAGCCAAAATGACTTTTTTATTGATTCGCATGTAGATTTTTTTAGCTTTAAAACATCCATTTGAACTTTTTTGTCTAAAAAAATTAGGGGAGCAATGCGCAAGGAAAAACTTATTTCCCACGCCTATGTTTCACTTCCCGTGACCACCCTGTATAATCTATAATCTGTTGTAGCAAATCTCACAGTGTGCTCACAGCCCAAATATCTCCATGGTAACTACTTGGAAATTAAAATGTCTGTAATTGACAGATAAATGTCGCTAAAATCAGTGTCAAAAATTCAGAGATACTATTGAAGGCTTTTTTTGGGAACGATATTTAATATTTCTTATTGTATTATTAATTATATATGACATGAACCCTTCAGAAATGCTGCCAATCCCATTAATGAATTGGAAAACTTTGAACATTTACAAGAAATGGAGAAAACTTGCTCATAGAATGAATTTAAAATTATAGAAAATACGTTAATATGAAGATTAGGTGCAATTTGAATTTTTTGTGTGTACAAGACATGTTAAATACAATACTTGTATACACCACAACGGAAAGGGCGAGAGGTATTGTGATGGCCACAACAGATTTTTAATTTTATAATTAAATTCTTGAAAATAGAGTAGTTGTATAATTATTGAAGTTAACTGAAAATCATACTACAACATAATGCCTGACAATATCTTCATTTACATTACAGCTTATTTATATTCTTCTTCTTTTTTTCTAGTGCAACAACCCCCAGAATGTCAGCCATCCTTCACACGTTGGTCCCGCTGTTCAGTTTCTTGCGGCGTCGGAATTTCCAGACGTCGCAGTAACCTAAACGCTGCTTGTGAACCTACAACTGAAACCAGACTTTGTCAACTGAGAAGATGCGACACCTTGAAGACCAATCCGTTTCGGCAGCCTTCAGAGACGCACCACCATGTTAGAGTGAGAAATGTTCAAATGTAGCATTAGTAGATAGATTTTTTTAGTGAATTTGGTAGTTTTGTGCATGAAATTATATTTATTAACGACATTAATTAAGATTACATGTCGTACAATAGGCCACGACTATCTAAAAACTAAAACGTTATCATCTTTGTGAGAGATTTCGGAGTGGAATCATATAATATCAATCCTGCACGAAGGCTTGCAATAATTTATACACTATACTATAAATGTCTATATCGCTGACACCTAGACTAAACAGACAGTTGTAGGAAAAATAATTATTTCTAAACAGAATTTTGAATTACAAATGTGCTATTTGTCAATTTAAATTATTTAGGATAGAAATCAAACAGAACATTATAAGCTTATTAACAAATATTTGTTTCATTTTAATTTAAGCTCAAATGTTTTTCATACATAGCCTACTGAAATATGACTTTAAATTTTATTTAAATTTCAATTGCATTTTTCTCGCTATTTGTGTCATGTAAGAATATAAAATAATCAAATGGTTGATGTCCTACCTTCCGTCAATCCTGTGTATTATAGTTTCCATAAATAAATTTTCTTGCAAAAGATTCTAAATTTCCAGTAAAATTATTTCATAAACAAACTATGCAAACTGCATTTGACACTGACTTCTTCTTTAGCTTTTTCCATTCGTCAGGGGTCGCTGTTTTTTTTTTCAAACGAATGTAATCGTCTCTCTTGTATCTTTCTAGAAACTTCTATCACTCGAGCCATTTCTCTTATCCTTTCATTCCTTACCGTATATTTCCGTGTCTTCCCCAACATCTATCTCAACATCCTCATCTCTG
Organism: Harpalus rufipes; assembly: GCA_951394225.1. Lineage (NCBI taxonomy): Eukaryota > Metazoa > Arthropoda > Insecta > Coleoptera > Carabidae > Harpalus > Harpalus rufipes. The sequence continues at coordinate 54,736,468 of OX596277.1, read as the reverse complement.
CCACATTCATTTACGAGGGTCGTTCAATAAGTAAAGAGACAAATGGCTATAGCTCAAAAACGGTTTATTTCAATCTTTCAAAATTAAGGCTATTTTTCAACATAATCACCCCCCACAGTTATGCACTTGTCCCATCTTTCTTGCAGCTTCCTAATTCCCTTGGCGAAGAATTCTTTCGATTTACCCCGAAGCCACTTTTGCACCGCTTCCTTAACTTCCTCATTGTTAGCAAATCTTTTTCCACGTAGGGCGTCTTTGAGTGGTCCAAACAGGTAAAAATCAGATGGGGCGAGGTCGGGACTGTAGGCAGGATGAGGTAAGACCTCCCAACCCAATTCTTGAAGCTTATCACGGGTCAGCTGGGCTGTATGAGGGCGGGCGTTATCGTGCTGAAGAATGACTCGTTTTTCTGTACTTTAAATTGTTCTGAATGACATTGTGAACAGTTCCAACACTTAATTGAACTTCCTCAGCTATCATTTCAACAGTAATTCTTCTGTTATCACGAATAAGTCCGTCAATCCTCGATTCCAACGAGGGACCAGAAACTTCCACTGGACATCCACATCGGGGTTCATCACCTACACTTGTTCGGCCACTTTTAAACCGATCAACCCACTTGTAAAAATTCGGTTCATACAACTTTTACCGTACTGTATTAACATTCTAGAAAAAATTTCACTTGGTTTTACACCTTCTACGACTAAAAATCTAATGACTGAGCGCTGCTCTTCTAAGGTGCAATCTTCTAGTGGACTTGCCATGGTGAACTGAAAATTTTGAGGTTATGTTGACATAAAATGATGAAACAGATGAACAGCATATCCCAAGGTTGCCAACTAACACTCCTGAAAAGATTGTACACATTCATTGAATAGTTTTAAAATTATAGAATTAGTATCTTTACTTATTGAATGACCCTCGTACTTTTCATTGATACTGACGTCTATCAATTTGAATTATCTGAATATATTAGCAGTTTCCAAGGTTAGCACATCTGGCTGATTTATGAAAGTTAATAATAAAAATAATAATAATATAATAATAATAATATTTCATCATGGCATATTACCCATTGCTGGGTGTGCCAATCTGCTTTGTATTCAGATATCGGTAATGATGGAATATTTGTACCGTGTGGGCGCTTACCAGGCGTCACCTCACGGGCACTCATAGATGGCGTGAAGAGTGCACCACAGGGGTCAATTTTTGTGCCATTAAAATTCGATGTAATTTTTGGCGCCGGTCGATGAATTTTAATATCTTTATAATTCTTTAACTCTATATCTATTGAATATGAAGTATAAAATGCAATCAAATCGTATAAAGAATAATATATTCTTTAAGTTATAATAACGTTAAATGTCAATAAATGATATTTAACTGCGTTTTTTCAAGAAAAACTGCTAAAATCTTCAAATGAGGGTACTGCCGGTTGACCAAGTATAACCTAAATAAAATCACTTCTTTTGGATGTAAACTTGAGGAATACGAAAAATTATAATTTTCGGAATCGTGGTATTGAAGTTATGCGATCCGAAACTTTTGTCACACACACACATACATACACACACATATACACACACATACACACACACACAGACAGAGAGAGAGAGAGAGAAAGAGAGAAGGACACATACATACATGCATACAGACATCATCGTAAAAATTGTAAAATCGTATTATAGGGACCTTAAAACATGCTTATTCACTAAAAACTCATCATTGAATTTTTAGACCATAAGCACAATACCTTCCTTACCTAAAGGTGACGGAAGGTAAAAATATAACTTTGTATTGTAACTTGAGAACCACTGGTTTAAAAAAATATTTTCTTCCCAAATCGGATGTCCCCGTTTGTCCTCTATGAGATGATTATCTTATAGGACCGTACTACGATCACAGTATTAACTAAAACGCTGTTTTAAGAAGTGTCAGATATCATTATTTAATAACAATAATAAATAATATCGAATTAATCAAAATATGATTTAAAAGCAGAGCATAGTTTGTATTCAAACAAATATTTTTTAAAAAATCGATCTTCAAACATACGTTAAATGTTGAAATTTGAATTTGACATTTTTTAAAACAGCGTTTTAGTTAAAACCGTGATCGTAGTACGGGCCATAGTGTTTTATTGTATCTCTACTAATATAGAAATTATTTGAGGTAACTCGTTTAGCTGTTCCACCCTGTATATTGATTTTTATGTTGGAAATATTTTCTTAAACGGGTCGTATCTTCCTAATTTCTGTAATTCCTTAAATCACAAAATTAAGCGTAAGAAACTGAAATTCCCTGAAAATCTCCCGGTTCTTATCAGTCAGTCTTGTTGGCTAAATAACAAAATTTAATCCTCTTAAAATGAACAACTCTTTACATCCTGTTCCGCTGGCCCTCTTTTGTTTCTTTGATCGATAAAACAGTTGCGAAGCGCCAAAAACAAAAGCGCGTAATTTACCAGCGAATGCGAAATTTAAATACAAAGAATTGCCCGATGATAAATCTAGCAGGCGGCGACAATGGCAATATGGCTGCGCAGAGGTCGTTTCTTTACATTACGTTACGTTGTTCAGCTGTTTAGATTAGATTCAATAGCTTTTGATAAAAATTTGCGTGGGTATTCACAATATTTCAAAATGATTTAATTAGTTTAATGTAACCTCTCCCAAAATCTCATACTTTTTTATTTTTATTTATTGGGCCCGTCTTTAAAATATAATGAGGTGTTGCACATTTTTTTATTCTTTGGTTTAATCGAAAGAATATGAAAAAATATTTAACCCATATTTCCTTTCATGAGAAAATTGTCTCTGAAAATACATTATTTAAATTGCCGCCTTTTCTCTCGACTAATGACATCAGAAAGATACTAACCAATGAGGGAGTGGCTTACATGTCCCGCTGTCAGAATTTAAACGAATGATAGCCGTGACAATTATCAATTATATACTAGCTACTAGTTCCATCCATATTACTGATTTTTATATTTTCTAGACTTAAACATGGTCCTAGAAAAGATCTTTGTGCTAGTGTGCCCAAATAGAAGTAATAATAGCAAAAAAATATAGTTTTAGTAGTGCCTCAATACGAAGAAAGAAGAATGAAATGGTTATCTCAAGTAAAGATAAAACCATTTATTACAAAATCAAACTTTCATTCTGTGAAGATCATTTTGCTGTAAGCTTCAATATTTTTATAATTAAATAAGATATATTAAATATTTTTTTTAATTTTTATCTTTCCAATTCTGTCATTGGCTAGTATTTTATGGACGTCACAGGCAGTGCAATTTGGCGCTAATTCAAACATACTATACTTTTAAATAGCTACTGTGCTTCAAATATACAGAAATTTGAACAGAAAATTTTATTTACTAATACTATAAAAAGTACTTATCGAATTTCAGAATAAGCAATCTGTTGTGGCAAGCACAATATCTCTCGCCACTTCCGTTTTTGGTTACATAAGACAGGGCGCGAACAGTCATGTGAATTTATTGACCTTAACAATCAGATATGAAGGTCCGTCTCAGAATTATAATTAGTAATTATGTACATAGATGTCAAATGTCAGAATTTTTCATTAAAAATTTCTAGATTTTCCAAATTCACATAGATAATTTATCACCAGGTGTGTGGAATTTTCTTGAGGAAAATAAACCACATGGAATTAGAAAATCACTAAATTTAGAATGAAATAATATTTGACATCTATTATTGGCTATAATTCTGACACGGGCCCCTATATCTGCATGTCAAGGCCAAAAAGTCACATGACTGCTCGCGCCATATTGTATTTAACATTTATTGTATACCTACACTCTACACTAAAAATTCTACTTACATCTATTCTTTATATTTAGATTTTTAATTTTAAATTTATTCTATGAAGAAATTTTGTCCTCTTCTAATTTTCGAAATGGTTCCAATTCATTGTCGGGATTGACAGTAGTTTTGGAGGGTATATATACTATACCTATTAAATATTTAACTATTTATACAATAAGAAATAATAAAATGTATGTACTTCCCAGAAAAAAGCTTCAGTAATGTCTCTGGATTTTTGACACTGACATTTATCTGTTAGTTCCATACATTTTAATTTTTCAATTGGTTTCCATGACATGGCAGTGAGATTTATTACAACAGATTATTATATATCTTATATTTCTTTATCTCTAAACCTAAAATAGATATAATAAAATATTTATATGTATCAGATAGAGATTTTACTCTTCTTTAATACAAACAAGAACAAAAGTTTTCAAAAAAAAAAATTAGAAGATTTTTTTTAAGAATCTGCTACTTCTGGTAGTCCAATTATTATTACCAAAACAGATATTAAGTCTTATAGTTTTTGAGAAATCGTCCTTCCAACATACCCACACACATACACACACACACACATACATCCACATACGCACACATGTCATCGTAAAAATATTAAAATCGGATTGCAAGTACCTTAAAACATGCTTAATCATTAAAATCTGAATATGCGATTTTTAGCATGAATCCAATACCTCTCTTAGCGAGAAGTAAAAAGGTATCTTAAATTTTCTTACAATACCTCATTTTTTACGGAGAAACTAGAAGGCTATAAGGCGCCAAAATTAAATTTTCCCTCGACCATGGAATATTTGACCATACATATTTGGAAAAGGTAAGAAACTAAAATAAATCGAAAAGTTAGTAGCTGATCCCATTTTATGATTAGGGGTAATTTTAAATTTTATTATCAATATTAATTATAAATTAAAGCAGTGGGCATATATTTTTGGCGTTGTATATCTTGTTTATCTATCAATCTGTATTAAAATAGAATTTGAGAACTAATTTTTTTTCCTCGTATAGATTCAATTTAATTCTCTCTCAATCTTCGTTTGGGTGTAATTGATTGATACCCGCTTTCAACCGCCACAAAAAAATTCCCTCTAATTTTTTTTCCAATAATTATCATAAAAGCCAGTGTCTCGAAACTTAATCCGGTAAATTGAAAAACAATTCCGACTTGGACATAAAGGAATTAATTTGATTTAGTGCGAACTTAAAAACAGTCAAGTGAAAAACGCGAGGCGATGTTTTACGGGTAAACGAACGAAAGACGGTCCTGTTTGAGACAAGAATTATTGGGAAGGATTAAAATGTAATTATTCCAATATGCACTTACCAACAAATATTTAGGGCAGGGCGATTTCAACCTTAAACAAGTATATAGGAGACTCATTCTAGAATGGACTAATAAACCATAATCAAAATAAAATAAATTTATATAAATATCGTAAAATACATGCTAATTAATAAGTAGTAAAGTTAAATATACAAAAAATCTTCATTATAAAGATACAACGAATTAAACATTTTATGACGTGACGGGTGTGGATTTGATTCTATTCGCCAAAAATATGAATGTTGAGAATCCCGCCTTTAATTCCACAGCGTCCCGCCTACAAACTATCCACTTTCCTATGGGTGATGAAAATGGTGAAACTCTCATGAGAATATATTGTTACAATGCCATCTCAGGTGACGTCACAATCTAATCGCAAAACTTTTAAAAATTATATCTTGCTTAATAAGGAATTTCCATGTCAGATTTTCCTTAATAGCCATATCTTTATACAAAATTGATAAAAAATAAAAAAAAAAGAATCTGATGTGGCCAGCACATTACATTCAGCCAACCTGTATATTATATACAAAATATGTACTGAAATATTCTTGCAAAAGATCCTATATTTCCAGTAAAATTATTTCATAAACAAACATCGTCTACTTCTTTACCTTTTCCCATTCGTTAGGGGAAGCTATTTCTTATTTTCTTCTTCCATTCATTTCTATTTTGCGTGTCGTGCTCATTCGGTTCCTTTTCTCTCAAGTCTTCCGCAATACAGTCCTTCCATCTTATCTTTGGTCTTCTTCTTTTCCTTCCACCGTCTATTACCAAGCTATTCATTCTTCTTCCAATATATTCTGCAATCACATCGTATAGAGAATGACATATTCTTTAAAATTTATAAATATTATTTGTCAATAAATGATATTTAACTGCGTTTTTTTAGAAAAACTGTTAAAAGTTGCAAATGAGGGTACTTGCGGTGGACCAATTATAACCAAAATCTAATCATGTCTGTATATGCATCTAAACACGAGGAATACGAAAAAAATATAATTTTTGGAATCGTGGTATTAAAGTTATGCGATCAGAAACGATCGTCACATACACACACACACACGCACACACACACACACACACACACACACACACACACGTATGTGCACATGCAGACATCATTGTAAAAATAGTAAATTTGTATTCTAGGGACCCAAAACGGGCTTATTCATTTTTTGACCAAAAACAATACCTTCCTTACTTAGAGGTGACGGAAGTTAAAAATAGTTTATCGGCCCATTATTAAAAAAATAAAAACTGGGTATTTTTTGAGAAAAAAATATAATATGTATTTATATAATTTCCTATTGTATTTTTTTTGAAAGCATATAATGACCACTATATGTATGAATCTAATTTAAGCTTTTATTAAAACACACCCCCATAAAATGTTAATTTATGAGAAATGCAGCATAAAATATGGACAAATGAGTGTAATCCTAGGAGTAGTAGTAATTTTGTTTGCATGTTTTAACACAAACAAAAACATAATTAGTATAAAAGCATGTGTGTGTTCATGTATTTTTTAATGTAAATTTATTATATTCCAGTCAAATTTCATTCAATCTCATAATAAATTATATTTACTATTCCAATTATGGCCAATTGTTAAATTTTTAACTAGAGATAAACAAGAAAAGTGCATATCCGAATTTTTACAGTAATATTTAACAACTTATTTGACATTTCATTTCGATAAGATACTGCCAATTTAATCAAAAGTTAAAATTTAGCTATAAGCGGAGTAAATGGCCATAAGAAAATGGAGAAAAAATTATTTTAGAAAATTACGATATCACAAAATTATTTTTTAAGAAATGCTATTTATGACATTGGAAATACCATATACGAGATTTGTTCAAAAAAAAGTGACTTTATTTTTCTCGTAAAATATTTATTTATTTATCAATATCTATATTGTTCCCTTCAAAGTAATCCCCCTCAGATATAATACACTTGTGCCAGCGCTTTTTCCAATCCTCGAAGCACCTCTGATATGCGCTTTTTGTTATGGCCTTAAGCTCTTCCAGCGATGCGGTCTTTATCTCCTCAACCATGGCAAAACGCCGTCCTTTCATGTGTCTTTTCAGTTTTGGGAACAGGAAAAAGTCGCAGGGGGGCAAGTCCGGTGAATACGGTGGCTAAGGCGTGATTACTGTGTTGTTTTTGGCCAAAAAATCACGAACAAGCAACAATGTGCGAGCAGATGCATTATCGTGATGCAAAAGCCATGAATTGTTTTGCCACAAATCCGGGCGTTTTCTACGGCGCATAACTTGAAGGTAATGTTCCTTATGGACCGTACGACCTTTTGGCAAGAACTCACGAAGCTCCACGCTATTGTAATCGAAGAAAATAGTGAGCAAAACCTTCACATTTGACCGAACTTGGCGTGCTTTTTTCGGTCTTGGCTCTTCTGGCTGCTTCCATTGGGATGTTTGAGCTTTGGTTTCGACGTCATAACCATATAGCCATGTTTCATCACCAGTTATGATCCTTTTGAACAAATCTGGATCGTCGTTGACGTCATTCAACAGCTCTTGAGCACTTGAGCGATGCTCATGCGACGGTTCTTTTAGTAAAAAAATTAGCAATTTCGTAACAAACTTCGCTGCCACACGTTTCATGCCTAAAACATCCGAAAAAATTGCATGGCATGAGCCAACCGATATGCCGACATCCTCAGCAACTTCGCTAATAGCTATTCGACGATTCCCCATAACAATTTTCTTCACCGCTTGAACGTTTGCATCGGTTGTTGACATGCTGGCAGGGCGGGCATCGTCATTAATATCTTCTCGGCCTTCTGTGAAGAGCTTGTACCACTCATAAACAGTTTTTTTGCTCAAAGTAGACTCGCCAAATGGCACAGTCAACATTTCAAATGCGTTAGAGCACTTAATTTTATTTTTCACACAAAATTTAATACAGATTCTTTGATCCATTTTTTTCGATTGCAAAAAATCGCCATGCACACCAAAATACGTCTAACCTTTATATCTGTCAACAAACTAGAAATGAAAAATGGCTGATCATGTCAACATATGTTGAGAACATGTGTACCAACGTAACATACTAAATAAAATCGAAAATCTAATATACGTAGCCCGCGAAATTTGAAAAGTCACCTTTTTTTGAACAAACCTCATATGCAAACATACTTGAATGAATTATATTTCAAAATTACTAAATATCAAAATGTAAAATTGATTTCTGTTTGAGTATAAAAAACAAAATCAAAGCAAAGTACAAAATTAACTTTATTTATAAACATTTAGTTTCCAAGTATTGCAGCTGAATTTTCTACGGTCCAAAATTATGAAACGTCAAATAAAACATGCATCAAATATTTATATTGTTCTGTTTGTTTTTGGTGTTTGAAGTTTAATTAATTCATGAAGTAAGCGTTTGCAAATTCAAACAAAATGCCATTTAAAATTGTGTATACTAGAGATTAAATTTTTTTACTTGTATATGCGCATATTTTCAACTGAATTGTAATATTAGCTTTGGGCAAATCGTAAATTGTGATAAAATTACGAGTAAAATATGCTGAATTAAGGATTGAAAATTGTAGCCTGTTAAAATTTAAAATATTATCAATATATATTTGACACTAATAATCAATTTAGAAATAAATGATTTGATTCTAATTTAATCTTTAACCTATGACATTATGCTACTTAATATTAGATTAAAATTTGTTTTTCATTTGGAGATAAAATATAAATATTATTTTAATCAATTCACTATTTGTCTAAAACAAATATTAAATATTTGAATTATATTTATTCTAGTAGATATAGGAAGGCCCTGGGTTCAAATCCCAGCGAGGTCCATGAATTTTTCACAATTTCTTTCTTCGTTTATTTAAATTCTCCTCGATCCAATTTAGCCCAGTTCTACGATTTAAAGTTTCTACGTTAAGGTTAAGGTTTATGAAAACTACAAGCCATAATGTCGAAATATTTATTTTACAATACGGCTGTTGCAAGAATTTTAAAAAATGTTGTTCCTTAACACTTTCGCTGCATACGACGCACACGTTGCGTCCTGTATGTTGTTGAACCATTGCGCACGCCGCAACAGATGCGTCCAGTACTTTATATTGTTTCAACCGGCATCGTTTCGTCAGTTTTGTAAATAGAACACTGTGCGTTGGTCAGCATTGTCAGACGACTACAGAAAAGTGATTTGTGGGGTTAGTTTACAGTTTTTTTTTTTGCGTCATGGAGACAACGACCAGGTCTATTTACAACTCAAAAGGGCTAAAATAATGGCTATTACATAAATAAAAGATAAAACATCAAGCAAATAAACATGAATTGTCTAACAATATGTTGATTTCAGAATTCAAGAGGCTGGACTTATAGGTGCGTCGTTTGCACTGCCGAACAAAAGATGTCCACAATGCTGCCGACGCACCGTAGGCGTTAAAAAAAATACTGAAAAATAAGAGTAAAGACTTCTACATACACACAATATTAACAAAATGAAAAAAAGAACTAGAATTGCACCAAAACTCATTACCGCATTACGGCTGCGACGCGTGAATTTATACGCAGCGAACGTGTTAATAGCCTCAAATTTCCATTAGATACTTTACAATTAATTATTGAAATTTGTATAATATTTTGAAAAAGTCACTTTATCTGAAACATGTGACGTCAAAGTTCATGTGACAAACTATCGCCATATATCTCATAACTATGTACTTATAACTATATAGTTATCAGATCTGTGCTATCGTCTAAGTTTATTTATATAAATTGGCTATGCATGAGGTATTGTATGTACTTTGACGTCACATCAGTAGGGGGTTGTTTATCATGACTATTTTTCGCTCCAATCTTTTTATTTATTTACGAATACATTTTTTTTTTACTATGAAAAATATTGCTAATACTTTTTAAAAACAAGCTCATTGCATTACAATATTTTCTTCTTACAGAAGGGCCACGAATGCAAAGCAACCCACCGCCTAACAACCCCCATCCGTTTCACCTTCGGCCCCTGCCGTTCACGCAAACTCTTCCGCCCCAAACACTGTGGCGGATGCTCATCTCCAGGAATCCACTGCGAACCACTTCTCTCCACAACCGTCAAGGTCGACTTCTTGTGTTCCACGCCTCCTAGTGCCTCTTTGGGCGACATGGACCTTGCCTTGGAGTTCTTAGAACCTGGTGATGACTTGTGGAAGGACGCCATCGTCGAAGACACAAGTCGACAGGCACAGATTACGGTGTCTGTTCAGTGGATACTCAAATGCAGATGTGGGGTTGATAAGGAAGTCAAACCGACTGCGGAAACGGGGGAGGTGATACTACATAGGGTGCATAGGACTGCTGCTCCTTAGTGACGTTCTAGAACTTTCTAGAATATTCTAGAACTGTGTGAAACGAACTGTTTTGTGGAAAATGTTTCCATGGAGTGTGAAAATTGAGAAACTTTGCTAATAGAAGCAAAGTAAGGTTATAAGGTGTTGACAGCAGATGTAATTGATGTACTTTCAAGTATATATAGTGATGACGATGAGTGATATTTAGTGCGCCATTTAAATGTTAGTGTTTCCCAAATATTGTCCAGTTTCCAAATTTTCTACAGGTATTTTATTTTTTTATTTTATTTTTTTCTTTATTTCAGTATGTCTCGACAATATTTTTTTTTTATGAATTGGAATAAAATATACAGATGTCATTTCGGGTACAAACTTGAATAGGTGTGAACTTCATCTGTTTCCGAGAAAAAGGCCATTGCGTTTTAGAATCGAAGAATAATTGACAAAAATAGTGATCGCACAACATTTTGTTGAACACTGGTAGTCCGTAAACACCTCGAAAGTGTTCCGCGAATTTTTTTGGCAATTTTAATTTAAGTACGCTTTGTGAAAATTAAAAATTAATATGAATGAACCGCAACAAAATTATATTTTTGTTTCATATGAAAATGTGTTGAAATTTGTATTGATAAAGCCCCATTGATGGTAGGAGGCGGGATTTGTGGTTCTGCACAAAAACAAAATTGAGATTTATTTCAACGATTCCTTCTTGCATGAACAAGCAGTTATTGCAAAAACATTGTCCGTATAATTATGGAATATTTTGAGTAGAGTTAACACAGAAATCTTCTTCCTCTAAGATTTTTTTTTACATTTTTAAATAAAAAGAAGTCACTAGGTGCTAAATCGGGGCTATAAGGTGGATGGCGTAGTTCTGATGTCTTCAACTTTACGCGCTTTGTGAACCTTGCAATTGTCATGCACCAACAATTTCTTTTGCTTGTATGAATTCGAACGCTTTTCTTGCAGGGCAAGTTTTAAGTTCTGAATGTTTTATCATATACCTCTGCATTAATTGTAGACCCTCTTGGCATAAACTCTATCAATAATATCCCTTCATTATCCCAAAAAAATGTTACCATCAACTTTTTCCCCGAAGATTGTGTTTTGGCCTTTTTGGGCGAAGAGGAGCCCTTATGAACGCACTGCATGGATTCATTTTTGGTAGGCGGGTCCCAATGATACACCCACGGTTCATCTCCAGTCACAATCTTCGAGAAAAAGTCGCTGTCATCTTCCAAAGCTGTTAAATTTTCTTGCGAAATTTCATTCCTTTGTTTGGCTTCAGTGTAAATAGCCTAGATATCCTCCGTGAAGACACCGTCCTCATGCCCAAATCATCATTCAAAATTTTCCAAATACTGGTTCCAAATAAGACAGTTCCTTGGCCATAACAGAAACCTTCAACCGTCGATCTGTAAGCACCCATTTTTCAACTTGTAGTTCGTGCTTCAAGTGGTCGACCAGATTTTGAATCATTCTGTATCAAATCCCTTTTCCATCAAAACTGTTTACACCAAAATTTTAATTTAAAATAACTTGGGGCATTTTGTTAAGAATATTATCACACTCCGATACTCCAATTTAGTTTCACTCATTTTTTAACCCAATATTCTACGCTAAACTGTAATAAATAATACGATTTGAATGCAAATTACTGTATGAACTTAAAATAACATTTAAGATGATTTCTGAAAGGTAAATAAAAAGTCTTATTTAATCGAAGTCATAACCCTTATAGTTCTCGAGATAGCAGATAAAGTAAACCCCATAAAAACTCATTTTTCACTGTTTTATATCTGGGAAACTAGTGAAGATCGGACCCATGTTGATTTAAGTTTTATTATTCATTTTGGTTAGATTATATGCTCTTCATGTTTATCCCAAGTTGTGCAACAACCTGTATAATTTATTTCTTAAAAATATATCACAGTTAAAATATTTAAAAATGTACGATCAAGGTCATCTGTGTCATAAACGAATTAACAAATTGGCATACATTTATCTCTCTCCTTTGCAAAGACTACATGCGTGTGCGATAAGGATGGATATAACACGCTTGTCTTTCAAAAAATTCATATTATTTCAAGTAAGTCAGGACATTCCATTTTAAAACGATGCTCGTTGTTGACAATAATTTTGCTGTAACGTGTAAGTCTATTTATTATTTCAGATGTATTACCTTGATTTATAGTCGTACGAATAACATTATTTTCTGTCAGAGACATTGACACTGTGCCAGTAATCTAATCAGTATCCTATTTTTAGGTATTTAGTTTTACATTTGTTAATAAACTTACCAGTTGATTTAGTTTTGAATTTTGAATGCTTTTACTGTAACATATATTTTTATAATAATAAAATAACAGTAGTACTTTATGTATGTACCCTGATAAAAACTAGTAAACGACACTACTGAATTTGTCAGAATGGGTGGAGACATACTGACAACTATTTGTCTATTATCATTATTATTATTGCTTATATTTTTTATATTTTTTTTTTATTTTAGAATTTTTTGGTCCCGGGCCTGTATAAGCAGATTTTCTCCAATACTACTTATAAGGTAATACCCCTTTTATTTTTATATTTTTCTTAATTTTGATATTTCTTTTACAATAGTATTATTGAAATGAATATCTACCTACAAAATGTTTTTAAAAAAAAGATTCCTTTACGTACTTTAGCTTTTATTATATTCAAAAAAACTTTGTTATTATACTGAGTGACACCTAATACTTCAAGAATTTTTTATCTTGTTTGTTACGTATCTGGGAAACACTAACACTGGTAGAGAATTTGATGACAGGCGGTTCTATTGAAGCAGATCTAATTTCGCTTAATTATCGCATCGCCGAGTTTCTGTTCCAACGCGTTTTATTTCACTCTTCTTCTTAATAACTAATCACTACCTATTCAAAAACATTCACCCAACATCATCTAATTATGGTGCACATTACAAGTCTAAGCTTCTTGTCTATAAGAATACCAATTTCTAAATAAGAATCGAATTAAATGAACCCAAAAAAAGATATATGTACTTCGTTTCAAATAGGAATGAACACGACAGTTTTTATAATTTTTGGGCCCCTAGACTCTGTTAATCGAAAGAAAATAAATTATATTTTACAATTAATTATCGAAATTTCTGTAATATTATGATCTGAAACAGAATGTGACGTCAAAGTTCAGACAGCTTAGTCAAATTTCTCTAAAAACAGCATTGCAATATGATGATGTCATTTAATTAATTTATATGAGTCAGTGAAACCGAATGATCTGGTCGATGGAGTTGACATGTACTTCAAAACTTTATTTAAATTCGAAATTATGTGAACGTTCATAATGAAACTTATTTTCTTTTTAATTATAGTTGATTACAATAATTATTACATGAATTGATTACAACAATTAATATATAAGAAAACTACAATGAATGCACAACGCAGAAATAATTTTTAATTTAATTAAAAAGTAGATTTCAAATTGATTATGAAAAGGGCCTTAAAAAGCAATTTACTTTGACTATGCATGCAAATATACTTTGGTTCACGAAAGATGACTATTCATGGTCACTTGTTCGAAGAAAGAATACACAGCACTTTATACAGTAGTGACTTAACAACATTTCATGTTAGAACGAGAAAGATTATTTAGCGTATGTCTATATAATTTATGTTGTGTGACAGATATACGTAAATGGTGACATTACTTTCTAACACATTACAAATAATAATGACATATGTCGTAGAGTTACAGATATCTAATTATGTACTGCACTGCCCTCTGTCCTAATAGTTACCCAGTGACGTTGACATTTAAATCAAATTATTATTCCATGGTTTTTGTCAAATCTTATGTTTTTGGATTTTGCAAATACGTAGGTGAAGAGCATAAATGTTTGAGAAAGGCATTATTTAAGAAGAAACATAAATTTCAAATAAATTATACTTATCTTTTTCAGTTCAAATGTATCCATAAATATTTCATGTTGCACGTCTATGTATACGGAATGCAGTGAAGTTATCTGCTAGTAATATTATACCATACGGTTAATAAATGACCTTGAATTGTCATCTTTCGTGAACCAAACTATACGTCGAATTGCAGACGTAAAACTGTCAATGTTTAAATTCATTTTTGATATTATTTACCGTCACATGTTACGCATTCAACATAGTAGAAATATAATATTCTGAAATAAGTGCATGGGAAATATAGAAATGAGAACTGCGATGTGATAACCTCAAAATATCATACTTACATTGTCTATAGTTTCTCTTCAAAATATGCAGAAACATTCAAAATAATTTGTTTACACCGTTTCGATATTTTTTTTACCGCTCAATTTTTGATTGTCAGATATTTATGACGTCATTTGAAATGAAAACTTATACCGTGTGAATATTATCATTCTTCAATATTCGAAGAAGACATTTATTTCGCAATAATATATTAATTGAATAATTATGATGTAATGTCAAGACGGACAGTATTATAAAATAACCTATATTTTGTCAATCATGTTATTCATTAAAATAATAATAAATAATAAACGAATCTTATAAACACCATCTTTGCAATAGCAAAATGCACAATATAATATCAATAATTAGCAAAACTACCAAACCAATACACAACGAAAAATGACATGAATATTCAAATCATTGAAATATTTGAAAATGACATTTGTTACCGCGGTTACACTACCGTTTCTATTTAATTTTTTGCCGTTGGTTGGACGGAGATAGTGTATACTCCTTCGGAACACCTACGATAATAAGATTTCGAATAAAAGTCTCATATATGCCATGTGTGTACGACAAAGATGCTAGATAAAAGTATAGTAATTCTTGCATCAGAAATTGTTTTCCTATTGCCTACGAACGACGTGCTGTAATTTGGCGTCACTGAAGTGATTTTTTTTTCTATTTTTAGCACCAATTTTCTTCATTAACTAGAACGATGTATATAGGGATCATTTAGTTCGATCAAACTATATGTACATAAATTTGTAACTTCTATCTTGCTATCATGTTCTTATATAATCAATTACTTAATTATATCATTAGATCCCAATCAAATTTGCTAATCTTAGATGTAATTTACTGATTAACACTGATAATAATTCGTCAGTAGATTAGCTATAATAAAATATTTTAAGAATTGCTGTAGCAAATTTGATTGGTAAAAAATGAAAACTTTGTTGTCTTTTTCGTGTTATTAAATTGAAATTGGATTCACACAAAGTGACTTTGTATACTTTTAGTGAATTCAAATGTATTTATAATAAAAATAATTGTACATAATGCGAATTTAAAGTACGGAATTTTTAGCAAAAAATATAATTTAGCGGAAATAATGGTGTAAAAATTGTTTATTCAGCTAAAAATTCTGTACAATGGAATAACTATCAGTGAAATATTGAAAAATAGGAAAATATTCTATAAATAATAATCCTATAAAAAAATACCAGTTTTATAGAGCATACATAATGAATAATAACGTATGTCCTATAAGTTTTGGCACAAATTTACTTAAATTTTGTATTCATAAGGCACAAAATTATGAACTTAATTTGAATAAAAAGAACCGTAATAATAATGATTTTTATACTGGCAGAGGTCCACACTGTCACACGCACGTAATCAACCGGAAAAAAACCTTATAAAATGAAATATAACTTGTAGAAATTATTGATTATTTATTTTATAAAAAAGAAGAAAAAATGTACTAGTAGTAAAGAAACGAATATTAATGAATTTACAATTATTTCTAAGTCAATCCTTATTTATTTTACGGAGAATATAATTCATTAGTCACGTGATATATTTTCCGCTAATCAACATTCAGAATCTCCCTAGTTACATATCTATCACAGCGATGATAAAAAACAATGGTCGCTAGTATGAACAGTGATTAAGGGTGATTAGCGAGCATTTGACTAGCATTGTTTTATCTCTGTCAATCGTTTATAGTTTATTTTAGAAAAAAATACTTCAAATAAAAGATGCGTGGAATTAATTTTTCTATAACTATTACTTGAAGTATTTTTCTCTAAAATTATCCATAAACGATTGAAAAAGATAAAACAATGCTAATCAAATGCTCGCTAATCACCCTTAATCACTTGTTCATACTAGCGGCCAATGTGATTATCACCTTATTTATAGTCGTTACTAAGGGATTTGTTTTCTTTATTTACGACATTGACGGTTAATTTTGAGTATAAAATAAGTAATAACAATAATTCAAACTCCGATATATTAAATAAAACTCGTAAGTACCACGTTCTAATACATTATGAATATGTATCAAAAGTTAGGTTAACACAATGTGTTCAAAACTTCATTATATTCTCTCATTAAATATAAGCTCGTGATATGATTAATAATCGAAGATATTTCTCGTGAAACCGAAGCAGCACATTTCACTCAAGAATATCATCGATGATAGTCATATCACTTGTTATATTACGTATGAATATAAAATTATTTGACGTAACATGGTCATTCTCAGTAGTGCCAACGTATGTTACGAAAATAAACTACAATTATTTCAAATAATTTTATATTCTATAAAAGGAATAACGACTGACTTAGAAATAATTGTAAATATTATTAATATATACATTACTTAATACTAGTACTTTTTTTCTTGTTCTTTTAAAAATAAATAACACCCAATAATTTCCACAAGCTAGATATTACAAGGTAAACATTAAAAATTGATATTTTTTTAATTCGCCAAAAATTGCGAAAAACGTAATTTTTGAGTTTATCCATTCCCGGATTTTCACAAATTTTTCATAATTAGATAGCACACAAAATCTGAATCGAATGAGATATTTTCCAAAAGGGTCTTTTCACTTTCCTAATCTGATTTTTTTGTTAGATGCGCTTGGCGCTCGGACTAATATTATGCACGGCACTGGACAATTTGTTAGACGCGTGGTCTGCAGAACCCATTCATGACGTGACTGGCTTCATCTTAACGTGTACGATCTCTACCATTTACCATTTGTTCCGCGAAACAACCATTAGGACCTTAGAATAGTTTTGACTTCTTTTATCTCAAAAAGTTTACGATGAAGGTTGGGAAGCCCAAAATGAGGACGAACTTCAATGCAGAATATACAGGAATGTCCGAGAAATCGATGTAAATGTCACCCAAAACTTAATGCTAGGTGTTCGCAGAAAATTGTGTCTTGTGGAAGAACACGATCCTTTTTATTTAATTTAAGTTTATATTTTTTTTGCTAATGAAACAGTTAATTATTAAGTATTACAAAACTTTAAGTAAATGCATTTAAAAAAAAAATTATTGAAATTTGAGCCTTAACTTATAAAATATAAAATAGTAGAAGTGGATGTTTTTATAATATCCACCGAACCATGAAGGAAAACTATTATGTAGTCTAATGCAAGAACAACCAATATTAACATTTCATAATAATAAATATTAATACGAAGACCACCAGAATTTGTTGAAACCAGTATAAAAAATAAAAACTAACAGGCCTATTCTGTAAAATATTCGCTTCACGAATCGTTATCATAACGAAATCGTTATTTCTATTTAACGATAATCATCTTCGTATCCGTATTCTGTAACACATTTTAAAAAATAATAACCTTGGGAAGTTAAGAACTTTATTTCCTAAAATCAAATTATAATTTTGAATGAAATATCTAAAATAATTCAATATGACTCACAAAACTTCTAGGTTATATTAGTTCTGGTAGAAGTCAGCTGTCAGGCTCATTCTTCTTCTTGTTGTGAGCTATACTAGAGCTACTACTACCATCTGTAGACAAATTGGGAAGCTTGGGCTGGGCGCTAGGAATAAAAACTTATTAAATTATTTTAATATTACCTTGTAAAAAACTATAATATGACGGGTTTATAAGATCACTATTCAACATAATAGCAATTTTATTTTAACATGAATAAAAATACTGAATTATTGACAAAATAATGAGGTAACGAATGATTTTTTCCAGTCGTTAAAAAACGATTATCGTTATCTTTTTTTCGGTAAGTAGAATTAAATTATTGTTTACAGAATACCAGTTTAACGATTATCGTTATAATAACGATATAACAATCATAACGAACATTTACAGAATAAGCCTATTAAACGATTTTCGTTATTATTATAACGACATAACGTTTTAACGATTCGTTATGTTATAACGATGCTTACAGAATAGCCCTATAAGTATATTTACCTATTGGCAGTGCAGTACTGAAAATTTCCTGCTCCGCGTTTCAATATTTCACTGACGTATTCTCAAAAATTCACGGAGCTCCTCCGTAGCATATCATCGGGCCAGTATGGCCCTGCAGTGCTGTGTGTGACGTAAGCAGTGATGGACAGTCTGCTGTGTGTTGATGTCTAAAGACAGTCGATATCTTTCCATATCCGTTCAGTACAATAGTCAGTCAGTCAGTCAGTAGTTAGTCCATTAATATGGAACACGTATGGACCAAATTTAGTGGAAGAATTGGACACAAAAATCAAGACAGCTTTGGCACACCCAGAAATGGGCAATATGACGATATATTTCTTTTTTGGGTCTGATGTCCTCCCAAGTCAATCTATAAAATGTGTATTGAACGAATTGTAAAAATGTAGCCCTCCTGAAATTTTGTAAGTACACCCCTGTCCTCTCCTAAGTCCTGACCTGTCCCTGTTAGCATATGAATTACCGGAAGTGCATCTTTCAGTGAAAAATGACAGGATACAATATTTATTATATCGAAATTGTATAAAATAATTGTAGTTAGTTGAAGTTAGAGGAATAAAGCATCTTTTAGATACGAAGAAAGTTATTCCCTTTGTGTTTACATGAAATATTTTATTTTTATTTATTACCTTAGAAGAAATTTTATGAGAAAGATGTTTATTTATTGTGTAAGAGAAACAACAGTACATACATACCTGTGGCAGTTTCTCGCAGATTAATATTTACAGTACATTAGTGCTTATAATAATTAGTATACATAAAGTGAATATAGGTATAGCTGGTTTTTACAATTCTTTTAAAGTAGTTGTTACAGTTTTTATAAATAGCTGTAGTGAAATAGATCAATATTCATGAATCTAGAGTGATTGTATGTTGACATCATTCTATTTATTGGTGAATTGTTATAGTTATTTGTATTGCAATGGGGTAAGCAAAATATTTTTTTTATCTTGTACTTTTTACCTCTCGCTAAGAGAGGTATTGGATTCATGCTAAAAATCGCATATCCAGATTTTATTGAATAAGCACGTTTTAAGGTCCCTACAATCCGATTTTAACATTTTTACGATGATGTCTGTGTGTGTGTGTGTGTGTGTGTGTGTGTGTGGATGTGTGTGTGTGGGATGTTGGAAGGACGGTTACTCAAAAACTATAAGACTTAAAATTTGTTTAACAACGTATTTCCCAATCGGACATTCATGGGAAGATCTGAAAAGGTTTTGGTAACAATTGGACAACCGGAAGTAGAAGATTCTTGAAAAAAAATCTTCTAAATATTATTTTTTGAAAATTTTTCGTGGTAATATTAAAGAAAATTAAATTCTCTATCTGATACATTTAAATATTTTATTATATATTCCATAGATTTAGAGATAAAAGAAGTATAATATATAAAATAATCTGTTGTAATAAATTTGACAGCCGAAAGAATGCCATGAAAAATAGTTGATAATTTAAATTATTTGTAACTGACAGATAAATGTCAGTGTCAGAAATAATGAGTAATGAAAGAAAAATGTACTTGGAGAATCCCTTAGTTCTTGATCTGTGACTATTATGGAGATGACAAGTCTAGGTTGAAGGACTTAAATTTGTTTCAAACATTATGGGACAATGTACACCAGTACTGTAGACTAGAGTAACTTTGAATTGCGAAAAAGCTATCAAATTCTTCTCAAGTAAGTTGTAAATATTGACAAAATTACACATCGATATAAGAATAATCGGAGTGCAATCTATCCGTCACTTTATTAAAGGGAATTAGTGTTATTTAAATATAACAAGTATGAAAAAATAAAATGTAAAAGAAGATATATAAGAATAGATGCACAATCCATATATACATTTTAGACCGCCCAAAATTAATGTTTTTACTAGAAGAATATGAAGAGAAAGTAAACAAAGTTGTTCGAATTGAAAATTGCTGTTACCAGCCTAATATTTATATATGGTAAACTCTACTTTGTAATTTATTGTAACATAATTTATGGTAAAATATCTTCATGTTGAGACATGCTATTATTGAATAATAAAGAAGTTTATACGTCATAGATTTATATGAATATATTATTTGTATTTATAAAAATATTCTTTGCTTTATGCATACAGCCAGGTAAAATATACGGCGAGAGGTTATGTGCTGGCCACATCAGATTTTTTGGTTTACAGAGTATTAAAATTGCGAAATAAATAAGACGCTATCAGAAAAATTATTAAATGTTTTATACAGAAACATCATATCAGCTAAGATTCTTCTGTTTTCCAAAGACATCATATTAAAATATTTTAATCTGGCATCGTAATCATTACATCAATACTAAATTTTTTACACAAAATAGAAGTAAATTTACGCTGGACATTTTCTATAAAAATGGAAGTCTTTCTATAGCTAGGACTCCAAACAACACTCGCATATTCTAATTTAGAACGAACTAATGCATTAAACAAGCAAATAAGGGACTGTGGATCATGTTAGACGATATTAAATTATATTTCAAGTTTATTTCAAGGATAAATAGAAAAGGAAATATAATATATATATATATATATATATATATATATATATATATATATATATATATATATATATATATATATATATTACTATAGGAATTCCAGGTGTTGTTGAGGAAATTCAAGTATAGCCAGAAAAATTGACTCTGCGGGTCCAGCAATAAAATTATAATAATAATAAATTTATTGAGACCCACTCAAAGGTAAGTTCCAGCTAAAGGCTAGTCTTGCACCTAACCCAGAATACAATATCAAATGTTTTTGTGCACAGTACAGCCCGTCTGTTCTTACGTGACAGTCCCTACTGATGTGCACAGAGAGAGAATATTCGTGGGGGAAAGAGTTAGATTGTACGCGCGAGAAATACACTACGCTATATAAGTCATTGTTAAAAATAAATTTTGTTTCTTTAAACATATACATACAAACTTACCAGCACACTATTTACTACATATTGATATAGAATGAGACTGAAATTTAACAAATATTATTTATGTCTGAGTTGAGGTAACTTTTAAATGCTTTCATAGTTTATGCTCCTGTTTGTACTTTCCGATCTTTCACCAGAGTTAGGACAGAATGAGCTCCGTTCCATATTTCACCTCCCACCACAGTCTATGAAACATTGTCAGGTAAGACAATATGAACTGTACGTAATAATACATAATGGATAGACATGCGTGAAAATAACAATTAAATATATATATATATATAATAATAATAATAATAATAATAATCTTTATTAATGGTAATAAAAAAAATACACCATTAAGGGCGAGGTTCAGCTAAAATGCTGATCTTCCACCTAACCCAAGTTAAGATTAACAAAAAAACAAATAACTATAAGACAATAGTACACAAGCATAGAATATAAATTACAAAGAATTCTACTGCAAATATTATAAATTTAAACAAGAAAAATGGTTTTTAATTTTATCTTGAAATCATTTAGAGAAAGCTTTTTCAAATCCATATTAATATTATTGTACAAAGTAGGCGCTAAATACGAAAATGAACCCTTAAACTTACTTTTTTTGAAGGAAGGAATAATAAGAAAAGACGAGCCGCGTAAAGTATAATGAGAACGCTTTTCCGTTAGCTTAGAAGACAAGTAATATGGTGTATCACATTTAATAACTTTATGAATTAAGCAAAGGTATAAATATTTAATTCGATCATCAATGTAGAGCATATTAGCTTTGTGTCTAAAGTTAGACACATGTTCATATTTGCGCACACCAAAAATGAATCTGAGACAGGAGTTCTGGAAAAGTGTAATACGCTGTTTGTCTCTTTTAAACAAATTAGGGATATATACGCAACCGCAATAATCAAACAACGGATAGATTAGCGATTGAACGAGTTTAAGTTTGGTAGCAGAGGATAAAGAATTTTTAAATTTATATAAATGTTTTAGTTTCAATCTTGCTGCCAGCAGTTTTTTGTTTAAGTGATGCCTAAAATTTAAGTCTTTATCGATATACATCCCTAAACCCTTAATGACCTCAGTACATTGCAATGGGACACCATCAAGTAGAATCGGTGTATTGGAATTATAGTTGCCCACTACCAGCATAGTAGACTTATCAGCATTTATCCTAAGACCATTATCCTTGACCCAGGTAGAGACATTACGCAAATCTTCATTTAGTAGAGCTTTTATAGATTGTTCATTTTCCTTTGAGAAAGATGTTAAAATTTGAGTGTCGTCTGCATATGAGTGCATCGAACTGTGAACGACCGTATTAGGCATGTCAGCTATAAAAATCAAAAAGAATAATGGCCCTAAGATTGATCCTTGCGGGACACCAGAACCCAGATACTGCAACCCAGACGATGTGGTTTCCCCATATTTATTAGAGATGTGTACAGAAAAATTACGATCACTTAAGTAGCTACGACACCAATCAAGTGCCTTATGTGAGAAATTATAATATTCTAATTTTGCAAGTAGCATATTAAAATTTATCACATCGAAAGCCTTTGAAAAGTCAATTTGAATTAGGATAGAGGTTTTTGAATAATCGAGATTTTTCAAAAGATCATCGACAATATTTAAAAGTGCGGTATTGGTGCTGTGTCCCTCACGGAATCCCGACTGACATGTAGGCAATATATTGTTAGCATTTAAATATGTCGTTATTTGCTTGCAACAATTTTTTTCCAAAATTTTGGAGAATACCGGCAAAATGCTTATTGGACGTAGATCATTAAAAGTTTCAGGAATGTTACATTTTGGAAACGGTTTGACTATTGCAGATTTCCAGCATTCAGGAAAGATGCCTTCCAATAATGATGTATTTATGATATGCGTTATGTATGGTAGTACATGATCTAATATTAGTATTATCATTTTTAGTGAGATTCCATCGGAGCCAATTGCATTTGATTTAATAGTAAATAATAAAGATTTAACTTCGAGTTCTGTGACACAAGTAAATTCAAAAGGTTCATTTACGTTTCCAGAGTATTTGTTATTTTGAAAATACGACAAAGTGTTTGGACATAATGTGCTTATGTTACAAGATTTATTTGATAAATAATTACAGTAACCATTTGGATCACATAATTCTTCTGGTATACAATTAGTACTATGGTTGTTAACTCCAATTTTTTTTAAAGAATCCCACAGCGATTTCGAATTATTATTGTTGGAGTTAATATAATGATTTATATAAGCTGTTTTTTCACGTCTAATTGCCGATGTGGTTAAGTTTTTTAGCTGTTTATAAAAAAATAATTTTGATTCAGTTTTATGCTTTTTATAATTACGTAGAGCAGTGTCACGTTTTCTTTGCATAATTCGAATGACTGGGGTGATCCAAGGAGAATGTTTTTTGTTAGTTTTTATGATTTTAATTGGAGCATGTTTATTAAATAGTTGCATCATTGCATCATTAAGAAAACTTAATTTATCATTAATATTTTGTAACAATAGTACATAGTCCCACTTAATATTTTTGCAATCATTGTTAAGTGCAGGTATATCAATATTGTTCAAATCTCTATATGTAAAAGATCGAGAAATATGCTGTGTCTTTGGAATGTTTATAATCCCAAATACACAACTATGATCAGACATATTTTCTGAATCAATTACTCCGGATTCGCGGATAATTTCAGAATTGGATGTTGCGAATATGTCTAACAAAGTTTTTGACGCAGGGCGAGTAAATGTATCTATTAACTGTTGCATATTATGATTGGCAATTAAAGTATTAAAGAATAATGTTTTATAATCATTTGTTAATAGATCAATATTTATATCACCGACTAAGAAAAAATGATCTACTTGAGGTAAATATTCAAGAAATATTGAATCCATAATAGAGAGCTGTTTATAGTATTTATTGTGGGGACTATATACAACACAAAGACATACTTTAATGTTTTCAACAATGAATGAAATACATATATGTTCAACATCATTGTTATATATATATATATATATTATACTATATTAACATATGAAATAATACATCCTGTAATAAAAAGAAAATAATAATAAGAAGTATTCATAAAAAAGTAGCGAAAATAATATTAAAAATTTATTTTACAGACAATATTCAAACATTCCTCAATAATACTTATTAAAAAAATCATCGTTTTCTTCTTACATTCGTCTGCAAATATTCGCCTATAAAATTATCCCATTTTTTATTGAATTTCGTCGTAGCCCTCTGTTTTTCCATATTATCCATCGAACTATAAGTGATTGAATTTAAGGCCAACTGTTTGAGCAATCTCAAATCAGCTTTACTATTGGCCATTCCCATAAAAGTCTCATAGAAGTCAAAACTCAGTCCGTCGGCGCTCCAAAGTCCCGGATCATCAGAAGAAATGACTACAGGATAATTTTGAGATATTAGTATGTTGGCTGGGTGATTTCTCAAATCTTTTACAAGATTTAGAACTTGGTTGGATATGGGATTTATTTCTATAGCAATACCATGTTTTTTAATATATTTTAATACCAAAGGATGTTTGACTACGGCATATCCGTGTCCAATACGAGTGACGTTTAATAAAATGGCGTCAATTAAGTTATTATCTGTTGGCATTCCATTCCAGTTTGTCTCACCGGCATGGAAATAAAATTTACTAATCGGAGCTATTGGTAGTAATTGATTTATAAATGAAGATAACGGTTGACCTAAATCTTCTTGACCTACCAAGTCAAAACCGACCAAAAAATCCCCATAAAGTTTCTTCATAGCCTTATACTTTTGTATATATTTCGTCATAGTCTCATTGGTCACCTTTCTATGAGGAGAATATATGTATTTTACCCCTATAAAGTTCGGATGTTTCGTTAAAAATCTTTGAGCAACATTTTTCATTAACCCCAAAACTTTAATAGAATCGTGAGTTGTACCATTTAATTCATACAATTCGTGTGAAGTACCACGTACTTCAACAAAGTTGACGTTATCTGCATGGAATTCTTGTAAAGCATTGTAAAAATAGTCTTCGAAAACTGGGCGAAAATGCAGTAAAGGTCCTAATGTTTTAAATATATTTTCGAACGACTTCCATACTGTGTTAGCATCTGGAAACTTTTTGTTTGGATCATCAGTGACTAAGTTTATTTTTGTGCGAATATATTCGTCCATATTTGGTCGTTCTTGCCGAAGTTTTTGCAGTAAAATCCATTTATTACCTGGACAGTCCAAAGAAAATTTGAAGGTAATTGTATCGTTTTTTAACAACACATACAAATTGTCCCTATAGGTTATGTTTTTAATAGTATAATCAGTACTACCCATGGCAGTACTATGTAAATGTAAGGCACCTCCTTTCGGCATCTTTTTGATAATACCATAAACGTTACTTTTCAAAATCTCCTCCCTCGCTTGAAAAAAGTGCTTCGCCGGTAGAAACTCCTGAGGGTTCTTGAATCCTCTGTAAAGTTCTTTCTTCTTAGCCTCCATCAACATCTTGTTGACTAGTTCTTCTCTGAGTGTTAAAGGAATCGTCCCGCCGATGAATGATAGTTGTTCGATGTTTAAGATTGTTTCCCGGCGACGGCCGTGCCAATAATCGGCGCGAGTTAAAGACAAAAAGAGAAGTAGACTCAACGAGTGAAACATCGTGACTGACCAGCAGACCAGCTGGAAGCTGTATGCCATATCGCCTGGCGATTACATGACGTAAACATGTCACTCTGAAATTTTGCTACTGTATACAGACTACCAAAATACTTGAGTGAAGTCATTTTACGTCATACAATGCAGGGTCGGATTAAGTCATCTGGACGCCCTAGGCTGATAAAATTTGACGCCTACGCAATAATTTGTAGGTACTTAAAATTAAACATGCCTTAATAATTTGTATGTATTTATAAAAACACCAAATATAATATTAATTATATAATCTTTCTGCATTTAGCGTATGAAACTTCTGATTCTATAAATAATAAAGAGTAATTTGTAGGCCTATTCTGTAATATATTCACTTAATGAATCGTTATCATAACAGAATCGTTATTATGAAAATCGTTTTCACGATAATCGTTATCTTCGTATCCGTATTCTGTAACACATTTTGAAAAATAATAACCTTGGGATCAAGTTTAAAACATTATTTCCTAAAATCAAATTATAATTTTAAATTAAATATCTAAAATAATTCAATATATCTCACAAAACTTCTAAATTAGATTAGTTCTGGTGGGAGTCAGCTATCAACCTGTCAGCTGTCAGACCCTTTCTTTTCCTTGTTGTAGGCTATGCTAGAGCTACTACTACCATCTGTAGACAAATTGGAAAGTTTGCACTAGGCACTACGAATAAAAACTTATTAAATTATTTTAATATTACCTTGCAAAAAACTGTAATATGACGGGTTCTTGAGATCACTATTCAACATAATAACAATTTTATTTTGACATGATTAAAAATACTGACTTATTGACAAAACTTTTATGTAACGAATGATTCTTTCCAGTCGTTAAAAAATAACAATATCATTATCTTTTTTTGTTATGTAGAATTAAATTATTGTTTACAGAATACCACTTTAACGATTATCGTTATAATAACGATATAACAATGCATAATGTCATAACGATCGTTTACAGAATAGCCTATTAAGCAATTTTCGTTACCATAACGATATAACGTTTTAACATTTCGTTATGTCATAACGATGCGTACAGAATAGCCCTATAAATACCGACCTACAGTAAATTTTTTGAAAGATGTCCGATCAAGGTTATCTGTATCATGAACGAATTAACAAATAGGCATACATTTATCTCTTTCTTTTGCAAAGTCTATAAGAGTGTGCGATAAGAATGGATGTAACACGCTTGTCTTTCAAAAATTCATATTGTTTCGACTAAGTTAGGACATTCCACTTTAAAACGATGCTCGTTGTTGATAATACTTTCACTGTAAGTTTATTTAATAATTCAGATACATTACCTTGATTCATAGCCGTACGAATAACGTTATTTTCTGTCAGAGTCACTGACACTGACATTGTGTCATTATTTTATTTTTAACATATTTGCTTATAAACTTACCTATTATCTTAGTTTTGAATTTTGAATGCTTTTACTGTAATATATATTTTTATAATAATAAAATAATAGTAGTAACTTATGTACCCTCATAAAAACTAAGCAAATGACACTACTGAATTTGTCAGAATGGGCGGAGCAAAAATCTGAATTCATACAATTCGTAGACGACCTTGATCGGACATCTTTCAAAATTATTACTGTATATTCTCTATTGTACTCGTACATAGTATACTGAAAAATAACTATAAAAATCAGGTTTATTCAAATTTTGATTAATTTTTTCTCAATATTTTTGTTATGTAAGGACATAAAACGATTACATGGTTGAACTCAGAAAAAAAATACTCTATCGAATGTGCCTAAAAAATATATACTATCCTATTTAAAAAAAATGACACTTTGTGTTGTAACTTAAGAACCACTGGTATAAAAAAATATTTTCTTTTGTATTCGGATGTCCCCCTTGGTCTTCTATAAGATTGTCTTATAATATATTATTGTATCTTTAATAATATAGAAATGTATATATATCATCACGCCATATTACCCATTGCTGGGTGTGCCAATCTGCTTTGTATACAGATTTCGGTAATGATGATAACATATTTGGACCGTGCGGGAGTTTACCAGGCGTCACCGCACGGGCACTCATTAATAGCGTGGTAAATTTTGTGCCATTTAAAATACGAAATATTAGGCGTCGGTCGGGATCGAACCCGGTTCCCCAGATTCGCGACCAGACACTCTAGCCCGCGGCTACGAGACCTCATGTTACATATACTCGAAAATGCCAGATGACAATAAAATTAACTTTACTCTGCATAAATTACTTAACAACAGTAACAGTAAATTTTCTTGAAAACATGACTAAGAAGTGTTTCATCATTTTACGACAATTCATTGGGTTTAAAAAACTTGAACTATAGTGCAATGAACTGTTTTTAAATGAGGTTTATTTTGTTCTCGAAAATGTGTTGGATTTTTATTAAAACTCCTCAATAAATATACTACAATTTATTTTTCCGACGACCACTACGAAAAGTACATAAATGCACACGCTAAACTATTACTGAAAGTTGGTCATTGCACTTCACTAGCAATGCAGTGTGATATGAAAGCTCGTTAGCCAATCAGATGCGTCCGCAACTGTGTGATATGATTTTATCACACGCGGCGAACTAATCTAAAAATTTGTATTTAAAAGTTTGACAGTTGCAGATAATGGGGTATTCCAGTGTAGTAAAATTTAAAAGGAAAAATATTATAATGTTATTAACTATGTTGAAAAACGACCGAATTCTGAAAAATAAACGCAAAATTGTTTTATTTAATATGATTTTCCAATTGTTTTATTTTAGTGCGGAAAAGATTACACGTGGTGTATGACGTCCATTCGTTCTATGACGTATGTAATGACGTATTTGTCTGCTTGTGGAAACAGAAGAAGCAGTGCGTTCACCATTGATGCTTTCTCGTTTCTCAGCTGATCTTTGTTTGTGTTTCTTGCTAGTTTTGATATTTTGCTGTAAGAATGACAGCAACCAAATTCTTAACTAATAATACTTTAACATAGTTACAACTAAAATCCACGGATAACAAAAATAAAAGAAATTAAAGTCATCCAAAACAAAATAGCATCTGACACTGTGAGCAAACCAAATCCCCTTCCCCTTACTCGCTCCAAGCCAAGCGACTAACAGCTGTAGTCTACGCCATGAAGCGAATTGACGTCATACCATATAATTCAAATTTTTAAGCATAATTCAAAAATTTATATCTCGCGGAAATGACACAATAAAAAACTCAAATTTTTCACATTTATATTTCAAATTTATTGAAGTTTCAGAAAAAAAAATTAAAAAAAGATTATTGGAATACCCCATTTGCTGAATTTACACGGATTAAGAAGGTTGGACCCTGATTTATCATATTTTAACATAATTTTTGGTGAATTCTAATAGCAGTGATATTAACATATATTTTTATGTAAATTTTATATTGTTTTTTTTTTACTTTGTAATAAATTATATTATTATTAATAATGGGTATATTATTTTTGTTCTAATACGCCTTATTTTTAAAAAGTACAAATATTAACATAATTTCAATGAATTAAACAAAAAAACCGCTGGTTGTTTTAAAGTTTTACAGTTATGTCAATTCAACAAATTGTGATCGTCGGAAAAGTATCGTGTACAACACGTGCTGAAGGATATTTCACATTCGTGTGATTAAACCACTCGCCTACGACTCGTGGCTCAAACTTCACACTCGTATGAAATATCCAACTTTCAACACTAGTTATACAATATAATATTTATTCAAAAACATATTCGTACTATAAATAACTATTATACTTACCATATCGATCTATGACATATTATTCATCCTGTAATAAAAAAATAGTGTTTATAAAAAATCGAAAAAATACTATCAAGATTTTATTTTTCGTTCAAAATACAAACATATACTAGTACAAATCAATATGATTGCTCAATAATACTTATTAAATTGTCATCGTTTTCTGTCCACCTTCGTCACAGAAATTTCTTTCTCCAAACATTCACTTATAAAATTATTCCATTTTTTATTGAATATTGTCGTAGCCTTTTGTTTTTCCAATTTGTTCATGGAACTATAAGTGATTGAATTCAAGGCCAACTGTTTTAGCAACCTCAAATCAGCTTTACTATTGGCCATTCCCATAAAAGCTTCATAGAAGTCAAAACTTAGTCCGTCGGCGCTCCAAAGTCCCGGATCATCAGAGGAAATGACTACGGGATAATTTTGAGATATTAATATGTTGGCTGGGTGATTTCTCAAATCTTTTACAAGATTTAGAACTTGGTTGGATATGGGATTTATTTCTATAGCAATACGACGTTTTTTAATATATTTTAATACCATAGGATGTTTGACTACGGCATACCCATGTCCAATACGAGTGACGTTTAATAAAATGGCGTCAATTAAGTTGTTGTCTGTTGGCATTCCATTCCATTTTGTCTCACCGGCGTGAAAATAAAATTTACTAATCGGAGCTATTGGTAGTAATTGATTTATAAATGATGATAATGGTTGCCCTAAATCCTCTTGGCCTACCAAGTCAAAACCGACCAAAAAATCCCCATAATGTTTCTTCATATCCTTATAATTTTGTATATATTCCGTCATAGTCTCATTGGTCGCCTTTCTTAATGGAGCATATATATATTTTATCCCTATAAAATCCGGATGTTTCGCTACAAATCTTTCAGCAACATTTTTCAATAATCCCAAAACTGTAATTGAATCATAAATTGTACCATTTAATTCATACAAATCAGGTAAAGTGCCACGTATTTCGACAAAGTTAACGTTATCTGCATAGAATTCTTGTAAAGCGTTATAAAAATAGTCTTCAAAAACTGGACGATAAGTCACTAAAGAGAAAATAGTTGTAAATATATTGACAAATGATTTCCAAACTGTATTAACATCTGGATATTTTTTGTACGGATTATCAGTAACTAAATTTAGTTTTGAGCGAATATATTTGTCCGTATCTGGCCATTTTTGCCGAAGTTCTTGCAGTAAAATCCATTCATTACCTGGAGTGTCCAACGAAAATTTGAAGTCGATTGTATCGTTAGTTAACAATATATACAAATTGTCCCTATAGGTTATGTTGTTAATAGTATAATCAGTACTACCAATGCCAGTATCGTGTACATGTAAGGCACCTCCCTTCGGCATCTTCTTGATAATACCATAAACATCACTTTTCAAAATCTCCTCCCTCGCTTCAAAAAAATGCTTCGCCGGTAAAAACTCCTCAGGGTTCATAAATCCTCTATAAAGTTCTTTCTCCTTAGCCTCCATCAACTTCTTGTTGACCATTTCTTCTCTGGGTGTTAAACGAATCATCCCGCCGATTGATGAAAGTTGTTCATTATTGAGAATTGTTTCACGGTCGTGCCAATAGTCAGCGCGAGATAAACACAAACATAGGAGTAGACACAACGAGTGAAACATCTTGACTGACCAGGCCAGTGACCAGCTGGATTCTGTCGGTCGTTCAATGCCGGATCAGCATTAGGGATGAGATAAAAAAGAGCGTGAGCCGGAGTGAGGAAGAATTAGAAAATGTATGTTACGTCGCTAGTTGAATTGGATATATTTTTAGGTCAGATTGTAAAAGAATACACAGCACTTTATACAGTAGTAGCTTAGCAACATTTCATGTTAGAAAGAGAAAGATTATTTGACGTATGTCTATATGATTCATGTTGTGTAACAGTTATACGTAAATGGTGACATTATTTTCTAACACATTAATTGTAAATTAAGTATGTCGTAGAATTACAGATATCTAATCATCTACTGCACTGCCCTCTGTCCTAATAGTTACCCAGTGACGTTGGCATTTAAATCAAATTATTATTCCATGGCTTTTGTCAAATCTTATCATTTTGTGTTTTGCAAATACATAGGTGAAGAGCATAAATCTTTGAAAAAGGCATTATTTAAAAATAAACATAATTTTCAAATAAATTACACTTATTTTTTTCAGTTAAAATGTATCCATAAATATTTCATGTTGCACGTCTATGTATACGAAATGCAGTGAAGTTATCTGCTAGTAATATTATACCATACGGTTAATAAATGAACTTGAATTGTCATCTTTCGTGAATCAAACTATATTCAGAAAATTATAATTAAAGAGAAAAAACAGGAAAAAAATTAAATTTGAAATGTTATATTCGCCGATGGACTGATGCTCAACTATGCAAATTGCACTTGACACTAACATCTTCTTCTTCTTTAGCTTTCCCCATTCGTTAGGGGTCGCTATTTTTTATTTCTTTCTTGCACTCATTTCTGTTTTACGTGTCGTTCTCATTCAGTTCCTTTTCTCTCAAGTCTTCCGCAATACAGTCCTTCCATCATATCTTGGATCTTCCTCTGTTTCTTCAACCTTCTATTACTAAGCTATTCATTCTTCATCCAATATACTCTTCATTTCTCTTCATGACATTTTCAAACCAATGTAATCATCTCTCTTGTATCTTTCTAAAAACTTGAAACACTAGAGTTATTTCCTTACCTATCTTTCCGTGTCTTCCCCAACATCTACTTCAACATCCTCATCTCTGCCACATTAATTTACTTTTTATTGATACTGACATCTGTCAATTTGAATTTAAAATTCTTTCACTCTATATCTATTGAATATGAAGTATAAAATGCAATCAAATCGTATAGAGAATAATTTATTCTCTATGTTATAATAACGTTAAATGTCAATAAATCAAAGTTACCTGTTAAATATTCAAATGAGGCTACTTCCGGTTTACCAATTATAACCAAAATCTAATCAGTTGTTCTTGAGGAATACGAAACAAAAATAATTTTTGGAATCGTGGTATTGAAGTTATGCGATCCGAAACTTTCGTCACACACACACACACACACACACACACATATATATACATACATACAGACATCATCGTAAAAATGGTAAAATCGTATTATAGGGACCCTAAAACATGCTTATTCAGTAAAAACTCATCATTGAATTTTTTGACAAAAGACAATACCTTCCTTACCTAAAGGTGACGGAAGGTAAAAAATAGATTTGAAAATTATTTTCACATATTAAATTTAGTTGTCATTTTTAACGTTGTTTGTTATTTAATTTAATTATTTAATTATCGTCTCGTCTTCTGATCGATATAGTAATTACAATCACTTACCGATCAGTAATTTGTAAATAAAACTTATTGCCTTGGAATAGGTAAACATCGAAAAACTCGATCTTGGGAAAGTAGTAATTTACGTAACTAGATCTGGAAGTGATACTTTACGGAATGAGCGAGCCTTGAATAAAAATAAAAATTATTTATTTTTTATTGCGAGGAATTAAGAAATAAATATATAAATAAATAAACAAATGATCGCCGTGGAAACAATCATGTAGAAATTTTGCCGAGCAAGTAAAGAATGATTTTCGGTCTAAAAAGTGATCAGAAACAGTGCATTTTCTGGACGATCGCGAAAACAATATTTTAAATATTATTTAGTACAGTTCTGTGTGAAAGATAATTGAGGCTTTGCTTGCAGTTAAAGGTTAATCTACTACGGAAATACAAATTTGTTAAATATGATAAGTAATATAAATAGTAAAACTATATTATTTTTTATTGTATAATATTTTGTGTGCTACCACTTTTTTCGCATGTTAAAAGAAAATAAATTATTTTTAAATGTATTTTGTTATTCTAGGAAATTCATATGACTTTAAATCTAATGTTTCAAAGAAAATTACAGTACAGTATAATATACAAACAATAATTATATTGTTGACTTTTTTTCTTGGGTTATCACACTGTACGATTATTAAAGAAAAGAATGAGGAACTATTTAAATAAATTCAAGTTCAATGTCGATACATTTAACATTCTTCAAATTACATTCAGTGTATTGTCTTGTACTAAAAAATACTTTTGGATGATCATTAATAAAAATATTAAACTTATTAACATTCAATTTACATTTACTTCTCCTCATACACTATTATTTATTCTCTCTGCAGTCCATTTTTATTTATATCTCTGATAAATGTCTTCCATTTTGCGTTCCATTTCGCCATAACACTCTGTTTTTGAAAACGAGGCAAAGAACTATAAGTCAGTGAATTTAAAACGAGTTGCTTGAGAGTTCTCAAATCAGCTTCACTAGAAGAAAAGCCCATAAACGCTTCGTATAGATCGTGCGATAATGGGGAAGCGCCCCAAAGACCTGGATTATCTGAAGAAATGACCAAGGGAAAGTCTTGGGTGAAGAGATATGCTACAGGGTGGTTGCGAAGGTCTTTGATGAGACCTAAAACCTAGAAAAGAGAACAAGGCAAAATATTTTTTCGTTCTCAATGTATTGTAACCAGAGCTGATATGTATCTACAGTAAAATTTTTGAAAGATGTCCGATCAAGGTCGTCTACGAATTGTATGAATTCAGATTTTTGCTCCGCGCATTACGACAAATTCAGTAGTATCGTTTACTTAGTTTTTATGAGGGTACATAAGATACAACTGTTATTTTATTATTATAAAAATATATGTTACAATAAAAGCATTCAAAATTCAAAAATATGTCAACTGGTAAGTTTATAAGCAAATGTAAAACCAAATATGTGAAAAATAAGATACTGACACAATGTCAGTGACTCTGACACAAAATAACGTTATTCGTACGTCTATGAATTAAGGTAATATATCTGAATTAATGAATAAACTTACGTTACAGGGAAAGTATTATCAATAACGAGCATCGTTTTAAAGTGGAATGTCCTAGCTTAGTCGAAACAATATGAATTTTTGAAATACAAACGTGTTATATCTATCCTTCTCGCACATGCTTATAACCTTAGCAAAGGAAAGAGATAAATGTATGCCAATTTGTTAATTCGTTCATGATACAGATGACCTTGATCGGACATCTTTCAAAAATTTTACTGTATATATTTAAATCTTTTTCGGGATTTAGATTATTTATATGATTTAAATCATTGTATTTGAAATACTTATTTTTTAAATGATTTAAGATTTAAATATTTATCTAAATGATTTAATATCTTTCTTCAACGCATCATTATTTATATCTATTTAAAAAAGATTTAAATATTTTTTGTGATTTAAATCTTTTGAAATGATTTAGATCTTTTGAAATGAATTAAATCTTTTAAAATGTATCTAAAATACTAGAAAAATGTCTCCTTTAAATCAAATTATTTCCTAAACAATCTTGTGCAGACTTGTTGATCCGCATACGTATCTGCATATTGATGGTTGAATATCGATCTTGAATTTAAATCATATTTTTCGTTCAAAACATTATGATTTTCCAAATCCATGTGGACTATTTTCCTCCTCGACAAATATATTCCATACTATTGATGACAAATAAACATCAAAATATTTTGAAATTTTGAATGGAAAATTATGACATATAGCAATTGTGACATCTATGTAAATAACTACTAGCCGTCATTTTGCATGGATCCTTATATCTGCTTGCCAAGGTCAACAAAGTCACATGACTACTCGCGCCCTATAAGTATCGAATTTAACATTTCTTGTACACACAAATGATTGAAATTGTTTATTTTCTTTCGTTATATGAGAAATTTTGTCTTACTATTCTAATATGCTCAAAATTCTTCAAATTCATAGACAGTATTAGCGGTATTTCTTAAGGATATGTGTAATATTAACAT
Organism: Harpalus rufipes; assembly: GCA_951394225.1. Classification (NCBI taxonomy): domain Eukaryota; kingdom Metazoa; phylum Arthropoda; class Insecta; order Coleoptera; family Carabidae; genus Harpalus; species Harpalus rufipes. The sequence continues at coordinate 54,700,404 of OX596277.1, read as the reverse complement.
ACCTATAATTTAAATACATATTTAATTAATAATACAATAATATATATTAAATGTATTCGTACCTCCCAGAAAAATCTGACTTTTGACACTGACATTTAAATATCTCAACTGTTTTTTAGGCAACGAGATTTATTACAACAGATTATTCTATATTATTATATACTATATCTCCAAACCTATACGAGATGTAATAAAAAAATCAATGTGTCAGATTTAGAATTTATTTTCTTTAATATTACCAAGAAAAAAATTCAAAATATAATATTTAGAAGATATTTTTCAAGTATCTGCTACTTCCGGTTGTCCAATTGTTACCTATTCAGATCTTCCCAGTAATGTCCGATTGGGAAAAACGTAGTAAAACAAATATTAAGTCACACACACACACAGACATCATCGTAAAAATGTTAAAATCGGATTGTACTTATTCATTGAAATCTGGATATGTGATTTTTAGCATGAATCCAATATCTCAGCGTAAAAATGATGGTAAAAATTAAACAAAATAACATTCAATTTACATTTATTTCTCCTCATACACTATTATTTATTCTCTCTACAGTCCATTCTTATTTATATCTCTGATAAATGTCTTCCATTTTGCGTTCCATTTCGCCATAACACTCTGTTTTTGAAAACGTGGCAAAGAACTATAAGTCAATGAATTTAGAACGAGTTGCTTGAGAGTTCTCAAATCAGCTTGACTAGAAGAAAAGCCCATAAATGCTTCATATAGATCGTGCGATAATGGGGAAGCGCCCCAAAGACCTGGATCATCTGAAGAAATGACCAATGGGAAGTCTTGGGTGAAGAGATATGCTGCAGGGTGGTTGCGAAGGTCTTTGATGAGACCTAAAACCTAGAAAAGAGAACAAGGCAAAATATTTTTTTCGTTATAAATGTATAAATGTAGAGCTGAAATGTATCTATATATTTAAATCTTTTTCGGGATTTAGATCATTTTTATGATGTAAATCATTGTATGTCGGTAATAATAGTGACATATTTGTATCGTGCTGGCGTTTACCAAGCGTCGCCTCACGGGTACTCATTTCTGGCGTGGAGAGTGCATCACAGGGGTCAAGTTTGTGACAATTATAATTCGAAATATTTGGTGTTGATAGGGATTGAATTCGGTTCCCCAGATTCGCGACCAGACACTCAGTATTTAAATTAATAAAAATTAAATGGCGGGAGGTATTGTGTTGGTCACATAAGATTTTTACCTTCCGTCACCTTTAGGTAAGAAAGGTATTGTCTATAGTCAAAAAAATCCAAGGATGAGTTTTTAGTGAATAAGCATGTTTTAGGGTCCCTATAATACGATTTTACCATTTTTACATGTATGTATGTGTGTGTGTGTCTGTGTGTGTGTGACGAAAGTTTCGGATCGCATAATTTCAATACCACGATTCCAAAAATTATAATTTTTTCGTATTCCTCAAGTTTACATCCAGAAGCACAACTAATTAGATTTTGGTTATAATTGGGCAACCGGAAGTACCCTCACTTGAAGATTTTAACAGTTAGATATGATTTATTGACATTTAAAGTTACTATAACTTAAACGATTTGATTGCATTTTATACTTCATATTCAATAGATATAGAGTTAAAGAATTATAAAGATATTCAATTTCATAAATCAGCCAGCTATGCTAGCCATGAAAATTACTAATATATTCAGATAATTCAAATTGACAGATGGCAGAGATGAGAATGTTGAAGTCGATGTTGGGGAAGACACGGAAAGATACGGTAAGGAAACAACTTTAGTGTTACAATTTTTAGAAAGTTACAAGAGAGACGATTACATTGGTTTGAACATGTCATGAGGAGAGGTGAAGATTATATTGGAAGAATGAATAGCTTAGTAGTAGAAGGTTGAAGAAACAGAGGAAGACCAAAGATAAGATAGAAAGACTGTATTGCGGAAGGCTTGAGTGAAAACGAACTGAAAGAGAACGACACGCAAAACAGAAATGACTGGAAGAAAAAATAAAAAATAGCGACCCCTAACGAATGAGAAAAGCTAAAGAAGAAGATGTCAGTTTTAAGTGAAATTTGCATAGTTTGTTTATGAAACAATTTTACTGGAAATTTAGAATCTTTTGCAAGAAAATTTATGTATGGAATTTATACATAATCTACCTGATTGACGGAAGGTCACATCAGATTTTTTAAACTAGTCGACAAAATTTGTAGAAATTTCTCACCATTTGCATAGGTTTTATAACTTGTTGAAAACGTAAATCGGCCGAAATATTATTGGTTTGGACTCGTACATTAATTTAAAATAATAATATTATAAACTTACTTGATGAGAAATTGGACACACTTCAACTGCAACACCTCTCTTCTTAGCCAGCTCCATAACTTTAGGATGCTTCAAAATCCCATACCCATGCCCAATCCTTGTCGTATTCAACAAAATAGCATCTACTAGGTTCATATCTGTCGTCATTCCATTCCAATTGGTTTCCCCTGCATGAAAATAAAACTTTGTGTCGCCTGCCTGCGACAATTGATCCACAAAATCTTCAAGGGGCCATCCTAGATCTTCTTGGCCTACGAGATCAAATCCTACTAGGAAATCTGGGTAAAGAGCTTTCATTATTTTGTAGTTTTGGAGGTAATTATCCATGGTTTTATTATCCACGCGACGATGAGGAGCGTAGATATAACGAATGCCCAAAAAATCTGGATTGTTTTGAAGAAACCTATCGGATACTTTCTTCAAAATATCCATAACTTGAATGGTGTTGAATTGCCGACCACTTAGATCATAAACTTCAGGAAGTGTGCCTCTGATTTCTACATAATTCACATTATCATTTTTAAATTCTGTCAAAGCCTGGTAAAAATAATCTTCAAAAACTGGACGATATTGAATCATAGGAGTTTGTAAGTTGAAAATATTTTGAAATGCTTTCCAAACTGTGTTTATATCCGGATATTTTTCATACGGCTCATCAGTTTCTAAACTTAATTTCTGTCTTAACCATTCATCAAATTCTTCTTTGTTGTTTGATCTTTCACGCAGTTCTTTCAGCTCGATCCAGCAATTATCTTTAGGGGGAGGATCTGCAAATATTAATTTTATTTCTTCATCAGACTGGCAGATTAGTAAATGCTCTCTATACGTTATATTGTACAGCACATAATCTGCACTCGCTATTGCAGTGTCGTGAATATGAAGAGCTCCTCCTTTCGGCATTTTTTGAATAAACTTATAAACCGAACTTTTATTAATCTTCTCCTTGGCTAAGAAGAAATGTATCGCCGGACTGAAACTTTCAGGATGCGCAAACCCTTCATCTAATTCTATCTTCTTTTCGGCCATCAAAATTTCATTGACTCTTTCTTCTTCTGGTGTAAGGACGATGCGGTGTCCCAAATATTGAGATTCTTCATCTTTTATTAACTGTTCGCGATCTTCCCAAAAATCACAAGAGCATGAAGATATAAACAAGAAAAGAAATATGAGCTTCATCTTCAGAACTGAAATAATTTTCAATGAGTTTCGTTTTTATCTTAAACGTGTAATCTTAATCTGTAATGATAATTAAGATAAAAAAAATTAATGACGATATTAACAAAAAAAATTGATAAAAAATGCAGACATTATTATCATCATCATTGTTACGATAGTTTTTAAAGATTCAAGGTCTCAATATTGTAATGTTCTTATCTAATAACCATTTACAATTTTCTAACGTCAATTAAAGCCTAAGTTCAAGTTCGTAGCATTTTTATTGAATTTATTTATTTTTTAATAATAATAGAATAGAATATATTCTCCTACATTGTTTACGATTGCCTCCCAACGGCCCGAGGAAATAGTATAATTTTATATACATTTATAAATAATAAGGCAAATCCATGCTACCACTAAGAAATGTGAGCAGTTATATACGAAATTGAATTTAATGTTTTATTCATATATTGTATTTACAAAAATAAAATTTATTCTTAATATAAAATAATTCTAAATACAAAGTTTCTATTAGGAATTAAATTGTGTAAACTAATAAATGAGGTGTTATCATTATGTTGTTTTTGACATTGAAATATTCGGTACTTTGGTCATCGAAAATTTCCCACATTGTATCTAAACGCCGTCCATAATGTATCCAATTTTGGTGTCAGATGGTAGCACTTTCGGTTTGAAACTGAAAAAAATGTAAATCGAACTTTTGACAGCAATATTCAATTACTCATTTGACGTTTCACGTCACAAAATTTAGACGTCAGCGGTGCAACCGGGCATTAGTGTAAAATGTATAAAGATATATTTTATTTTATTGGCGGCCTCAGTGGTCGTGCGTGTTGAAGCTGCGAACAGCGCTCGAAGCGATCTTCATCTAGGGTACCTCTATATACAGGGTATGGCCATGACGGGGCTCACATTTCGTCCGCCATTTGCGGTCCACTGTCATATTCGTTGTTGTTGAGCAAATTATTATGTATTTTCGTGGTTATTTGTTTTATTTTAATGCAAAACACATTTAAATATACTTCTAATATTTATTTAAAATGTAAGTAATACTTTTATTTTATTTATTTGTGTATTTTCTTGAGATACTGACTACGATGACTGGCGATATTGAAAACACATAAAAATTACCAATATTAAGCACAAACATCTAAATTTTTATGCAAATAATAACTGCAGTTATTAAATTTGATGTGATAATAACAACCTATATCCTATGCTCTACATAACCTCTAAATCTGTCATAATAATAATTGTGTATCTCTTAAATAAATGAATTTTATTACCTTTATAGATTCATAGTGTGATTATTTAATATTCCTGTATAATATAAAATCACATTTCTTACAAATAAATAAGGAAATGAATTATCATTATGTTTGACATTGGCCCGCTTATGGCGGCGATCTTGCCCCATGGCCATACCCTGTATATAAAGGTATCCTACCTTCACCGCTCAAACCCTGAGGTAGTGGGTTCGATTCCCACCAGGGGCTTGGATGTTCGTGTGTGTTGTTTCATCATCTCATCTCATCTTCATCAATTTAAGGGTATAAAGATATAAAATATATGCGAACATTAACTCACCCTCATTAACATCAATTGTAATAAGTTAACGTAAAACTTAAAACAATAAAGAATTATTATATTAAAGATATATTTTATTTAAATGTAACTTACCTGTTTGTGTTTATTATTCCTAATAGAAACTTTGTATTTAGAATTATTTGATAATAAGAATAAATTTTATTTTTGTAAATATATTTTTTTAACCCACTGTATTTAAGGTGGATTTATACAGCGTAAGCCGGAACGTAATGTACCGTGCCGTAGCGTATTGTGACGTATCGTAACGCGTGATTTTTCAGCTATTTTATACAGAACTTTTACGGTACATTTTCGTGAAAAGTATGATCATGGTCTGTCTATACAAGTGTACATCAAATTTGCATTTAACAGATTATTTTATTCGTAATACACTATATTTCCATTTAATATAATTAGCTAGACTTTGACACATATTAGCCACACAAAAACAGACTATATTGCAGGGCAGTAGTGATTTTCGTAGTATCGCAACGTACCGTAACGTGCCGTAACGTAAAAAGTTGGCGATCTTTGGGTTTTTAACACGTTACGACACGGTACGTCATGTTATGACTTACGTCTGTATAAATTGTCACATATGTTTGCTTTGTTTTATTCTTTACGTTACGTTACAGCTTACGCAGTATACATAGGCGCCGACTATGGGGGGCATAGGGGGCGCTGCCCCCCTGACAAAATATAGAAGGGGTGAAACTATGTTTTGGCCCCCCTTCTCCTATAATATTTTTTAAGAGCTTTTGCTTCGATCTCATTAATATAAAAATATTTCAATCATGCCATTTGAATCACTGATCAAGTTCCATTGAAACTTATTCGATACATGGCTATTAAATTTACAATTTTCATTTAACATTCGATAACGACAGACATGTTAAATCATGTCGCTATATTTAATTGTCATGCAAAAATTAAAAATGAACTCGATTTAAACAAAATTTTAAATAGCTTTTAAAAAAAATTAGGCGTAACATGTTTATAATAATATAAAAATCTGTTGTGGCCAGCACAATACCTCTCGCCACTTCCTTTTTTTGGTTACATAAGTATAGGGCGCGAACGGTAATGTTACATTTTTGGGCTTGACAAGCAAATGTGTGGGCCCGTTTCAGAATGATAATTAGTAATTATGTACATAGATGTCAAATGTTAGAATTTTTCATTAAAAATTTCAAGATTTTCTAAATTTACGTAGTTAATTTATCACCAGGAGTTTAAAGTTTACTTGTATGCCTTAGATATTTAACATTTAATTCTGCTCCACATGGAATTGGAAAATCACTAAATTTAGAATGAGAAATTATGATATTTGACATCTATATACATAATTACTAGCTATCATTCTGACATGGGCCCCCATATCTGCTTGTCAAGGCCAACAAAATCATATGACTGCTCGCTCCCTATTGTATTTAACATTTCTTGTATACCTACACTCTACACCAAAAATTCTACTTACGCATATATCTATTCCATATATATTTAGATTGTTTAATTTTAAATTCATTTTTGATGAAGAAATTTTGTCCTCTTCTAATTTTTCGAAATGTTTCCAATTCTATTAATACATTAAGAAATAATATAATGTATGTACTTCCCAGAAAAAGTCTTCAGTAATGTCTTCGGATTTCTGACACTGACATTATCTGTCAGTTACAAACAAATTAAATTTTCAACTATTTTCCATGGCCATTCTTTCGGCTGTAAAATTTATTATAACAGATTATTTTACATACTATATTTCTTCTATCTCTAAATCTATAGAATATATTGTAAAATATTTAAATGTATCAGAAAGAGAATTTATTTTTCTTTAATATTATCAAGAAAAAATTTCAAAAAATATTATTTAAAAGATTTTTTTTCAAGAATCTTCTACTTCCGGTTGTCCAATTGTTACCAAAACCTTTTCAGATCTTCCCATGAATGTCCGATTGGGAAATACGTAGTTAAAAAAATTTAAAGTCTTATAGTTTTTAAGTAACCGTCCTTCCAACATCCCACACACACACACATACACACACACATCCACACACACACACACACACACACACACACACACACACACACACAGACATCATCGTAAAAATGATAAAATCGGATTGTAGGGACCTTAAAACGTGCTTATTCAATAAAATCTGGATATGCGATTTTTAGCATGAATGCAATACCTCTCTTAGCGAGAGGTAAAAAGGCATAAGATACGTAGGTATTTAAACTAAACTGTATTTTATTTATTTTTTCTGTACTTATTATTATAATACAAATATATAAATTTTATGAAATAACAAAATATATGAAAACAAATAAATTTTATTTATATATAAAAAATTTGGCCCCCTCTGGGTAATAGAAAAATCGGCGCCTATGGCTGTATAAATCCAGCATTACTTATTATAGTCAAATGCATATAACTTACACGCTAACCGGTCGGTAAATTCAAATGTGTTTCGAACCCAGGTCTCATAGGAAAAAGAGTATACTAATACACTAATGTACACGTCGACCTTATTGGAAAATAATCGATTAACTTTCGATGTTCAAAAGTTTAGGTTTTTATATGCAGAATATGAAACACATAGGTATTATATGTGATAAATAAATAATTAAAAATAAAACACTGACAGCAATTAATATTGATAATAATTTATTATAAAAATTGGTTATCTATAGTGCACGTGTTTTGCATCTTATCCACAAAATAAATTATAAAAATATAAAAAAACACAATTCAATTTTTAACAATACTTTTTACAAAATCAATCCATTTTCCTTCCCATTGTTTGACGGCATTTGTTTTTTCCATATCTGACAAAGAACTAAACAAAAGAGAGTTTAAAAACAATTGTTTCAACATTTTTAAATCACTTGTTTTTAAACTAACAAATGCTTGATAGTAAGCAAAATTGATATCATCATAGTTTGGACTTATAACTAGATTATATCCATTGATAAATAAATATTTTAGTAGATTTATATTTTCAAATGGATATAATTCAACAGGTACATTAAATTGTTTCAATTTTGCAAGAAGTAGATTTCCAAATAGTTTTTCGTTGGAGTATAATCTAGTTATATGTGAAACTATTTCGTCTGGAAAATGGGTATTTTCTTGTATATTTTCAACATTAAAAAAAATGTTTGTGGTTTTTGCTTTATCTAATATTTCAGCAATAGTTGTATTTTGATTATCATTATTTAAAAATTCAATTTGAATACCGGCTATTAAATTATAATAATTTTTAGGAATTTTCTGAAAAGTTTCAATGTCTTTGTTGTTTTTGACAGTTATTATATACTTAAAACCCAAAAAATCTTTGTGGTTTTGTTTAAACAATTTATTAACTTCATCTAATATTTGTAAAAAATGATAACTAGAATATTTTGTACCATCTAAATTATATAAATTATACATTGGTCCTTTAAATTCTATATACATAATATTATTCTTATATAGGTCTTCCAAAATATGATATATGTAGCTAGCAAACACTGGTTTGTACAATAAGAAATTTTTTCTTATTTTTAAAATGTTTTTGACTTTGTTTTCCACTTTAGAAAATGGTATATCTTCTCTTAAACTTATTTTATTTTTTAACCAATCATTAAAATCATCAACAATTCTTTCTTCATCTCGAGCCAATGAAACTGTCTTCCAACAAGATGTAATATTTGAACCATCAGAAAATTTTAATTTTATATTGTTATCTTCAATACAAATATACAGATTTTCTCTGTAAGTTATGTTAGAAAATATATAATCATCTGCAAGTAGATTAATATTTTGTAATCCCAATACTGCTCCTTTAGGCATTCTTTTTATTATTTTGAAAATTTCAGAATCTTCTACATCGTTTTTGTATTTCAAATATGAATCTTCCCCGACCACGTATTCATCCTTCTTCTTCAATAAATAACTGTTTAAAATTTCTTCTTGTGTGTTTAATTTCACTGTATCTTCTTTTGTAGTAGCTTCACAATATTCAGCATTGACACTCAATAAAAATATGAACAATACAACAGAAAACATTGTCATACTCTTCCACTGTTATGGTTCTGGATTATCTGAAACATTTTTATAGTTATTTATAGTAATATAGTCAGAAAAATTTACTCTGACGGGTCACTGCTTGCTTTTAAATTGAATGTTAAGCAGTGGCGTAACAAACGGGCCCGCAGGACCATCGTTGCCGGCAGGCCCCTGGCTCTGGTAGGGCCTCAAGACCAAAGATGAATCTATTTAAATGCATCATAATTTTTACATTCCGTCACCTTTATGTGAGGAAGTCTTTGGTCAAAAAATTCAATGATGAGTTTTTAGTTAATAAGCATGTTTTAGGGCCCCTATAATACGATTTTATCATTTTTACGATGATGTTTGTATGTATGTATGTATGTATGCTATGTGTGTATGTGTGTGTCTGTGTGTGAAAGTTTCGGGTCGCATAACTTCAATACCACGATTCCAAAAATTATATTTTTTTCGTATTCTTCAAGTTTACATCCAGAAGAACAAGTGATTAGATTTTGGTTATAATTGGTCAACCGGAAGTTTAATTTTAACAGTTAAATATGATTTATTGACACTTCACATTATTATACTTAAAGAATATATTATTCTCTATACGATTTGACTGCATTGCTAACCATGAAAATTACTAACATATTCAGATAATTCAAATTGACAGATGTCAATATCTAAGAAAAGTAAATGAATGAGGCAGAGATGAGGATGTTGAAGTAAATGTTGCGGAAGACACGGAAAGATACGGTAAGGAAATAACTCTAGTGTTACCAAGTTTCTAGAAAGATACAAGAGATACGATTACATTGGTTTGAACATGTCATGAGGAGAGAAGAATAAATAGCTTAGTAATAGAAGGCTGAAGAAACAGATAAAGACGAAAAATAAGACGGAAGGACTGTATTGCGGAAGACTTGAGAGAAAAGGAACTGAATGAGAACGACACGCAAAACAGAAATGAGTGAAAGAAGAAAATAACAAATAGCGACCCCTAACGAATGGGATGGAAAAGCTAGAGATAAAGAAGATGTCAGTGTCAAGTACAATTTGCATAGTTTGTTTATGAAATAATTTTACTGGAAATTTAGAATATTTTGCACGAAAATTTATGTATGGAATTTATACATAATACACAAGATTGATGGAAGGTATTGTGCTGGCCATGTCAGATTTTTTTTCAAGATCATAAACTAATTAACATATTGGCATACATTTATCTCTCCCTCATTTGCAAAGACTACACGCATGTGCGATAAGGATGAATATAACTCGCTAGTCTTTCAAATATTGTTTCAACTAAATTAGGACATTCCATTTTAAAACGCTGCTCGTTGTAGACAATACTTTCGCTGTAACGTAAGTTTATTTATTAATTCAGATATATTACTTTGATTCTTATCCGTCCAAATTACGTTATTTTCTGTCAGTGTCACTGTGTCAGTATCTTATTTTTCACATATTTTGTTTTACATTAGCTAATAAACTTTCCAGTTGACTTAGTTTTGAATTTTAAATGCTTTTTCTGTAACATATATTTTTATAAGAATAAAATATGGATTGGCTACAGGTTAAGGGTCACGTGAGAGCCCGTGATCCATACAGAGTAGGCAGGGAACCCATTAATTGCATGTCTTCATTACAACAGAGTGGCACAAATATGTTGGCAATCAATATAAATAGAAGCAATGGCAGGCGCCGCGCCTTGTCAAAATTACGATAATTATAATTTTATTGCTGGACCCGATAGAGTCAATTTTTCTGACTTTAGTACCTAAGTGATCACTAGGTATAGAAAAACAATTTCTCGGAATAATAATGACTCAATAATGTTAGGTAAAATATGTTTTTATTTTCGCGTTACACAAATACCAATCCCTACCTTTAAAATCGTTTCTAACTAAAATTACAGATCACACTTGACATTTATGTTTAATTTTGACAGTTACCAACACAAATTTTATTGGTTGCTATGGATACTAGTAAATAAAGGAAATGTTTTCTACCATCATTAAAGTATCGCTTTAGTAATAAGATTTCAATAGATACTTGTAAAGTAACAGTTTAAAAGTAGGTCTAGGAAAAAATAATTTTGCAATATTAATAAACAAAATGTGGAACTACTTACCTACCTATATGAAATAATAATTATATTCGGATCTAATCTTTTATTTTACAGATAACTTATCTCTGTTGATACCATATTATCAGTTTATAAACTTATTACTTACTAGCAACGGATATTTTCGAAATGAGAACAAAACAAAAATAATTATAATGTTGCTTTGTAAGTTCCTAACTTACAAATGACGTGGAGGTGATATTTTGGACGAATAAATATAAAACATAAATTTCATTTATTTAGTACCACTAATAGCTGATTTTATCTACAGTTATTTAATTTTAAATACGATTTTAATGGAAAAATGCAAATTGAAATTTATTGTTCAAAACTTAATGTGACATTTCATATCAACAAATAACTTTACTTTCCTTAAATCATCAATTAATAGTCAAAATCAATACTAATACATAGTCTAAATATATTTATTTGAAATCGTCGCTAATATACACAAAAATCTGATGTGGCCAACACAATACCTCCCATCGGCGTTCATTATTGTTTATTTGTATTATGTATGTATTTGGTTGGGTTGAAAAGCAGCCTTAGGCTGAACCTCGCCCTTGACTTATGTCAATAAAGTCTATTATTATTATTATTATTATTATTATTATTATTATTATTATTATTATTATTATTATTATTATTATTATTATTATTATTATTATTATTACTATTATTATTATTATTATTATTATTTTATTTAATTTTTATTCATGTAAATACTGAAAATTAAATTTAAATACCGGGTTCGATCCCGACCGACGCCAAATATTTCGAATTTTAAATGGCACAAAAATGACCCCTGTGTTGCACTCTCCACGCCAGCAATAAGTGCTCGTGAGGTGACACCTGGTAAACACACTCACGGTACAAATATGTAATCATCGTTACCGAAATCTTTGTACAAAGCAGATTGGCAGACCCAGCAATGGGTAATATGCCGTGATGATATATTTATTTTATTTATTTATATACTTACTTATATTCCCCAGATTCGCGTGAAGTGACGCCTGGTAAACGCCTACACGGAACAAATATATCATCATTATTTCCAACATATGTGTAAAAAGCAGATTGGCTCACCCAGCAATGGGTAATATGCCGTGATGATATATATTTTTATTATCTCACCTACATTCCTACATATTTACTTATGCTGGAAACTGTATTAAGTTCCTTTCCATATAATTATTGTTCCATTTACTATTTTCATTTTAAAACGTTACTATTATTATTTAAAATGATTAGTTTGTTGACAGTGACATATATCGATCAGTTACATATATTTGAAATGTGAACTGTGTAACCATGGAGTTGTGTTTAAAGCGTAGGCTCCGGGATTAAAATTATACATAATATTAGAAAATTATCCATAAAATATATACAAAAAAGTATTATTGCAAACATGTATAGAAAATTAAAAAAACTTTAATGTTTATAATAATAAATCTCGAAAAAAAAACAATTAAAGGTATTTTTCGAAGAAAAACTATTTTAAGCTTCAAGTAAAGTGCCATTTCCGGTTATATAATTTACATCAAAATCTAATGACTTCTTTCCATATAAGAGTAAGGTAGAAATATAAGGTTTCAAATTTTTTCTGAACAATAGTATTTGAGTTTGAGCGTAAAGAAGATACATACATACATACATACATACGTACATACGTACATACACACAGACATCATCGTGAATATGTTAAAATTGGATTGTAGAGACCTTAAAACGTGGTCATTTACCAAAATCTTGATATGCGATTTTTAGCACGATCCCTATACCTCCCTTACCAAGGGTAGCGGGAGGTAAACACATTAAATTCTTTGTCATTTATGTAAAAATAAGTAAATAAAATCACCTAAAATATTTATATTTCAGAACGCGTTGTGATTGGTGTGACGTCATAACCAAGATACCAGATTTATTCCCATTTAATTTACATTGAGTTTCAAGACAGGTTAACTTTAAGACACGTTTATGTTTAAGAAGTATTGACTTAAAATTATATGTTTTTTAGCTGAAGTAGCAAAGTAATAGAAAAATGAACTCACCGTTATATCAAAATTACTACTGCAGAATACAGTGTAGATGCATAAAAGAGAAAAAAAAATGTTACTGTAATGTTTAATGCATATGCCCAATTTTGTTATTGTACGCTAAATGCTTGTATTGAAATATTAATGAAATTTTCTTTGTCGGATTTTAAATTCATTGTTGTAATCAATTTTCTTGAACTGTAAATATCCTTTATTGTTATCAACATAAAAATATTACAAGTATTGTTTCTAATATAATAAAGCCAGAAACACTAAATAATAAATATTTGTATTTTTCATTGTATGTAACTTCCACATTAAAATTTTACTTAAATTTTTATGTGCTATTTTCATTAAAAGCTAATGAATAAAAATTATGCATCATTGGTTGCTTGAAATACTGATTACAGTAAAAAAGAATTGTTAATTTTCCATTATAGGGCGCGACCTTGATTGATTTTTTGAAAGATGTCCCGTCAAGGTCATCTGTATCATGAACGAATTAACAAATTGGCATACATTTATCCCCCTCCTTTACAAAGGCTTTAAAGCGTGTGAAATAAGGATGGATATAACACGCTTGTCTTTAAAAAATTCATATTGTTTCGACTAAGTTAAGACATTCCATTTTAAAACGATGCTCGTTGTTAATAATACTTTCGCTGTAACGTAAGTTTATTTATTAATTCAGATACATTACCTTGATTCTTAGCCGTACGAATATCGTAATTTTCTGTCAGTATCATTGACACTGACATTGTGTTATCTTATTTTTAACATATTTAGTTTTACATTTGCTAATAAACTTACCAGTTGACTTTTTTTTGAATTTTGAATATTTTTATTATAACATATATTTTTATAATAATAAAATAACAGTAGTATCCTATGTACCCTCATAAAAACTAAGCAAACGACACTACTGAATTTGTCAGAATGGGCGGAGCAAAAATTCATACAATTCGTAGACGACCTTGGTCGGACATCTTTCAATAATTTTACTGTACTTTCATTTAAGGCCATATCTGAAATTTGTGAAATGACCCTATTGTACAAAATTTATAATTCCATATAATAATTTGGTTGAAAAGGTTTTGCATTTACCACACACTTTTCAAAATCGTTTAAAATTTCAGTGAAATCTTCTTTTATATTTTCTGTTACATACTCATAACAATTGTCTAATCCTACTGTTATGTTTTCCATCATTTCCTTATATTTTTCTACTCTTGAATTAACTTCCTCTTTTATTTCTTTCAAAATCGAAGGGTAGGTAATATACAAATCATTTATTAAACATGTTTGTACATCAAAAGGTTCAGTATTTTTTCCGCATTTTTCTCTAGTATCTTCTAAGATATGATGTTCTCCCTCAAATCCAGAAAATAGATTATTGATGTATAATTGCGAATTTGAAAAACCATCCAATGCCGTCTTGATACAAATTCTCGTGCCACCAAAAGCAGATGTTATTAAGGTAGATTCACTTTTGTTGACGGATTTTATGCAGTGAGGGATTAAGTCTAGTTCGTTAGACATTCCTATAAAATTAATATTACTTACTATGAGCTAAATGTGGCGGTGTGTAAATGTAGAGTAAGGTAAGGCCAAATATTGAAAAAAATATATATTTTTCGGTTCAAGATCAAACATTTTTGAACGCTATATAAATAATCAACACACAATTAGATATTATACCTATTATAAATATACGGAAAATTAAAAAAAAAATCTGATGTGGACACCACATGACTTCCTTGTACGATTATTAAACTATACATATTTTTTTAATAATTAAATTACAAAATATTGACAGGCTTAAGCCAAGCCCGAGAAATATTTTGATATAGAACAAAAAATAATTCATTTACTACTATCATTCTTAATTTAACATTAATCTAATCCGCTTCTTTTTAAAGAGAGTTTTGATTACAACAATGGAAAATTTGATTACAACAATGAATATGACTAATTTCACAATAAAAATATAATATTTGTTATTGTACGAATCATAAAATTGTACGTATTTAACGTAATTTGACATGCACATTTTTTTTATGTTTTGTCCTAATCCATAGCAAGCTTTATTACAAAAACAAAAAAGTATATAATTTTTAAATTTACATATCTCGCTTATACAAAGGACTAATTTAATAATACTTGATGTGCTAGACGCAGAAATTAATTCTCTAAAACTTTTATTTGAAGCATTTATTTCTAAAATCAAAATAAAATCATTTTATTCAAGAAAAACTGTTAACAACTTCAAGTAATGTACCACTTCCGGTTAGCCTATTTTAACCAAAATTTATTATGTTATTTCGATTGATATAAAAGTCTTGTATACCAAATTTGAAAAGTTTTGGATTATATTTTAAAACAGTTTTTCATTAAAATCTATTATAGGCTTCATGTAAAGTGCCACTTCTGGTAATTGTGCACCCCCCTTTCTATTTAATACAAAATCTTACAAAACCGACGTTTTGATATACACTTTTACCTTATTTATCTTTAGAGATTACAACTCACACTAACGAATAAGTCTACATTTATTATCATATTTCTCTTACCAATATATTCTAATTTTTCCCATACAGATTCCCGAATTGTCGCTCTAGCCAAGTTTAACGTCTCGTTCAAATAATCATTTACTTTAGATATAGCTTCAGATACTTTGTCAGCCAATGGTTGTACTTCATAATCTACATTTTCTTCCATTTGATGAAATTCTTCGTGGATTTGATGGAACGCTGGTTCAAAATCCTGGATAACATCTTCGGGAGTACGTCCCTGGATAATCCAAATATCCTAAAAATATGCATACATAAAATCAGGCTTATCCCAGATAGTGAATGGCAATAATCCTTCGCCACACTTTTTCTTTTTTTCTCTCGGAAGCACACTATACTAATCACACCCATTGACTTACACACTGGACGGCCACGCCACCAGACACCCTCAACTTTACCAAAATACAGGGTGTTTATGATCTTATTTTATTTTTAATGGGTGATACCACAGATCAAATGAAGGGGAAAAACGTTAAACACATATTTGTTGCACTTCGTAAAAGCTCCCAACCAGTTTTCTACTTAGTAAATTTTAAATAAGTTCAATAAATAACCAAAATGTTCTCTGGTTAATTCCATATTATCACTCACAACAATACTTTATAAAAAAATTATTAACTAAGTTGTAATTAACTTTTGCAACTTATTTTAAATAAAAAAACATAAAAACTGCACATATTTATTATACACTAATTATTAGAAAATAAAACGTTGTTTGTTTATATTTTTGAGCTATTATACAAACAGAATATATATCTTTGCTATGAATTTGAAATGTGACATGCTCTCATTTTTAGCTCAACTGATAAGAAATAGATAAGCTAATTTATATTTATTGGTTTTCTTTAAACAGTTACACAACAAATATTTGTAATAAATATACAAAACATACAGCCATACCTGAAGTATTAGGAAAATAATTATAATTTTTGAATACATTTTATAGGTAACACAGTATTAAGACAATTAATTTATTACTAATACATATAATAATCTACATTTGATAAGATTTGTTAGTTATTATTGATATAATAATCTGAGTCATTGTTAGCATCATTTTTTATAAATAATTGTGAATTGTTAACATTTTACAAAAATGTCCCTTAAGTGCTCTCTCTACCACAGCATTGCGTGCGCGTGCGCATTAAATTTTATGGGGTGATTTAGATAAAATTTTAGAGAATAATTTTTTTTAATTTTCGTTGTCAAATTTTTTTAAAATACTGTTTTTGCAACCGAGAAAACTCAATTTAAAGACATAGGGGAAACAGATTTAATATGCGTTATTTAAAGAAATGAATATCAATAATTAACCATTATTTCATTACATGTATATTCTTTAAAAAATCACTTGGTTGGCAGTTTACTCTGCATTTTTTTAACATTTCTTTTTAATTAAATTTTCTTTCGCACCAAAAGCTTAAATTTATTTTTGCTGGAAAAACAGGATAAACTAAGAATTTGAGGGCAAATTTGAAAGTCGTAATGTTAAAGTAATGAAATTCAAAACCTACTGTATACAATACAAATGTAAAATTAAAATCATTCGTCATTGTATTTTTTAATAATGATTGTTTTGTACTATTTGATAGTATGTTTCATCTGTTATGGCCAGCACAATACCTTCCGTCAATCCTGTGTATTATGTATAAATCCCATACATAAATTTTCTTGCAAAAGATTCTCAATTTCCAGTAAAATTATTTCATAAACAAACTATGCAAATTGCACTTGACACTGCCACCTTCTTCTTCTTTAGCGTTTCCCATTCGTTAGGGGTCGCTATTTTTTATTTTCTTCTTCCACTCATTTCTGTTTTGCGTGTCGTTCTCATTCAGTTCCATTTCTTTCAAGTCTTCCGCAATGTAGTCCTTCCATCTTATCTTTGGTGTTCCTATGTTTCTTCTACCTTCTATTCATTCTTCTTGCAATATATTCTTCATTTCTCCTCATGACATTTTCAAACCAATGTAATCATCTGTCTTGTATCTTTCTAGAAACTTGTAACACTAGAGTTACTTCCTTACCGTATCTTTCCGTGTCTTCCCCAACATTTACTTCAACATCCTCATCTCTACCACATTCATTTACTTTTTATTGATACTGATATCTGTCAATTTGAATTATCTGAATATATTAACAATTTTCATGGTTAGCATAGCTGGCTGATTTATAAAATTTAATTTCTTTATAATTCTTTAAATCTATATCTATTTAAAATGAAATATAAAATGCAATCAAATCGTATAGAGAATAATATATTCTTTAAGCTATAATAACGTTAAATGTCAATGAATCATATTTAATTGTTAAATCTTCAAGTGAGGCTACTTATGGTTCACCAATTATAACCAAAGTCTAATCACTTATTCTTCTGGATGTAAACTTACGAAATAATATAGTTTTTGGAATCGTGGTATTGAAGTTATACGATGCGAAACTTTCGTCACACACACACACACACACACACACACACACACACACACACACACACACATACACATACACACACACACACACACACATACACACATACACACACACACGCACACACACATACATACATAAAAATGGTAAAATTGTATTGTAGGGATCCAAAAACATGCTTATTCACTAAAAACTCATCATTGAATTTTTTGACCAAAGACAATACCTTATCTAAAGGTGACGGAAGGTAAAAATTGATTAACCAAAGTCTAACATTCACGACTAAATTTCAAATAACAGATAAATAACTTTAAATTGATGACGCATAATTTGCAAATGAAAGCAGCAAAGGATTAAATATGTTTCGTTATCATCTGTTATCATGCAAATTATGCAAAAATTTATGATTAAATATTTGCTCGGGCCAGATTAAGATAGTGCGGGACCTGATTGGATATTTTTCTCGGGGCCCCTCAAAATAAGGCTTATATGCTTCTATGTTCATAAATAAATACAAATTCTTTAATTTATAAAAATATTGAAGAGTACATATAATAAAATGTATAATGTATCAATTATACCGATAGGTGAATAAAAAAAATTGAGAGAAAGATGTAGCTATGTTTACCTTCCGTTACCTTTAGGTAAGGAAGGTATTGTCTTTGGTCAAAAAAATCTTTAGTAAGTTTCTAATGAATAAGCTCGTTTTGGGGTCCTTAGAATACGAATTTACTATTTTTACGATGATGTCTGTATGTATGTGACGATCATTTCGGATCGCATAACTTCAATACTACGATTCCAAAAATTATAATTTTTTCGTATTCCTCGAGTTTAGATCCATATGCAGACGTGATTTGTTTTTGGTTATAATTGGTCCACCGGAAGTACTCTCATTTTTGTTCATGTTATTATAAATTTTAAAAAATATATTACTCTCTATACGATTTGATTGCATTTTATACTTCATATTCAATAGGTACAGATTTAAAGGATTATAAAGATATTAAATTTCATAAATCAGCCAGCTATGCTAACCATGGAAACTGCTAATATATATAGTGTATATGAAATAATTTTACTGGAAATATAGAATCCTTTGCAAGAAAATTTGTGTATGGAATTTGTACATAATATACAGGATTGACGAAAGGTAATGTGCTGGCCACATCAGTTTTTTATTATTAATTTTAGCCCTATAGATTAAATTACAAAATTGTGTAGCGAAGACAAATGCCACTTTTTGATGTGAAAAGATCCTGAATTATACTTCCGGTTTTGCTGGAACGGAAATAAATGTAAATTTTTAAAATGAAATGACATGTAAAATTAGACTTCCCTAATTTCCTGCTTCCCTAATTATTTTAGGTAAAAAAGCTTCATATAAAGCATAAAATTCTGCATCTGAATCAATAAGTAAAATTAATTTTGTATGCCTTGTAACGGCAGAAATTGGGTATGAAAACGTCGAAAATCACCTCGAAAATAGCAATAGCCATGGAATTGAGACAATAAATAACAAATGTCTAACGTTTATCTGTCATATTAGGGTATTTTATTTTTATTAGATATTATTATTAACTTATGTTCCAGTTAACAATTATCTGTTAATTTGATTTGATATTTGTTCACTTGAACAGGAATTACAAATAATAATAAAAACAATATAACCTAGCTTGACAGATAAATCGTTAACTTTTACTTCCTTGTACGTAAGTAAAGGAAGTATTGTAATCGCGAAAAATTTCGGTTTTCAGATTTCAGCGGAAATATCCATTTTGATCATCCCTGAATCCATTTTGACTAATTTCGTCGTGACGTCTGTACGTACATACGTACGTATCTCGCATAACTCAAAAACGGTAAGCCATAGAAAGTTGAAATTTTGTATTTAGGACTCCTATAACATCTAGTTGTGCACCTCCCTTTCTGGTTATTACACAATTTCCAGAAGTGGCACTTTACATGAAGCCTATAATAGATTTTAATGAAAAACTGTTTTAAAATATAATCCAAAACTTTTCAAATTTGGTATACAAGACTTT
Source organism: Harpalus rufipes (assembly GCA_951394225.1). Taxonomy (NCBI): domain Eukaryota; kingdom Metazoa; phylum Arthropoda; class Insecta; order Coleoptera; family Carabidae; genus Harpalus; species Harpalus rufipes. Next base: position 54,680,083 of record OX596277.1, on the reverse strand, counting down.
TATGTCAATCGAAATAACATAATAGATTTTGGTTAAAATAGGCTAACCGGAAGTGGTACATTACTTGAAGTTGTTAACAGTTTTTCTTGAATAATATGATTTTATTTTGTTTTTAGAAATAAATGCTTCAAATAAAAGTTTTAGAGAATTAATTTCTGCGTCTAGCACATCAAGTATTATTAAATTAGCCTTATATAAGCGAGATATGTGAATTTAAAAATTATGTACTTTTTGTTTTTGTAATAAAGCTTGCTATGAATTAGGACAAAAAAAAGTTCATGTCAAATTACGCTAAATACGTGCAATTTTATAATTCGTACAATAACAAATATTATATTTTTATTGTGAAATTAGTCATATTCATTGTTGTAATCAAATATTTCTTTGTTGTAATCAACTCTCTTTAGAAAGAACCAGGTTAGATTAATGTTAATTTAAAAATGATAGTAGTAAATGAATTATTTTTTGTTCTATATCAAAATATTTCTCGGGCTTGGCTAAAGCCTGTCAATATTTTGTAATTTAATTATTAAAAAAATATGTAAAGTTTAATAATCGTACAAGGAAGTCGTGTGGTGTACACATCAGATTTTTTGTTTCAATTTCATAGCTTTAGCTATTTTTGGGGTGATTTTCGACATATACCTAATTTATGCCGTTACAAGACACACAAATAGCTATTGTGTATTGATTTAGATGCAGAATTTTATGCCCTACAACTTTTCTTCGAAGCATGTTTACCTAAAATAATAAGGGACGAAGGAAATTTCGAAAGTCTGATTTTACATGTTAAAGTTCTATGTTCGGGTATGCCGGTCACCCTTCTGTACATCCAAAATATTACAATGGGGCAAAAGAAAGTAATTGAATATGCATACATGTAGATGTTTCCGATTTCTTTATTATTTATACTTTTTATATGTTCGCGAATGTTGAAAACTTGATTTTTTTAAAAAAAATATTTTTTCTTCTACAATTTTTGATCACATAAACATTGATAAGCGCGCCGGGGCCCGATTATTTGGTGCAATCGGCTTATATCCGTCCCTGGCCTCGTCTTGAGTTATAATTCCTTTACAATATTTATTATCTTGTGTTTCATATACAAACACAAACTCGACTCTATTTTAAATAGTTTAATACTGCAGTTATGTTACAAGCATCAGTTATTAAAACTATTTTAAAACAGTGAGTAACTATCTACATAAATAAATTAGTCCGTTTATTGTGAATGCATTGTAAAAGAAAATGCAAAATTTTTCTAACCTTAACTTGTGTGCAATGTAAATAGTTGTCAAAATGAAGTGTTTGTTGTTTGTCTTTACATTCGTTTTAATTTTAAGTAAAATTGTATGTGTTAAATATGAAGAAGAAATAGAAAACTATGTGAAAAATATAAATGATTTTATTAAAAGTACAGAAACGTATACATATCCTACAGATTCGAGAGAATTTCTTAAAGCACAAAATGAAAATATCTTAAACGGTAAGTTACATTCTTAATAGGGTCTTCCACTGTTTTTTTACCTTCCGTCACCTTTAGGTAAGGAAAGTATTATCTGTGGTCAAAAAATTCGATTGCGAATAAGCACGTTTTAGAATCCCTAGCTCCCTAGAATACGATTTTACTATTTTTACGATGATGTATGTATGTATATATGTATGTATGGATGAATGTATATATGTGTGTGTGTGTGTGTGTGTGTGTGTGTGTGTGTGCGATAAAAATTATCCTTCGATAACTCCAATACTACAATTCCAAAATTTATAATTATTTCATATTCCCCTTTTGTATGTCCATACGAAGAGTTGATTAGATTTTGCCTATAATTGATAAACCGGAAGTACCTTAATTTGAAACCCTCAACAGTTTTTTTAACGTTTTACGTTATCATAAATATTAAAGAATATTTTATTTACGATTTGATTGAATTTTTTTCTTCATGTTCAATGTATTTGGAGAAGGAAAATTATATAAAAAAAATCTGTTGTGGCCAGCACAATACCTTCCGTCAATCCTGTGTATAATGTATAAATTCCATACATAATTTTTCTTGCAAAAGATTCTAAATTTCGAGTAAAATTATTTCGTAAAGAAACTATGCAAATTGCACTTGACACTATCATCTTCTTCTTTAGCTTTTCCCATTCGTTAGGGGTCGCTATTTTTTATTTTCTTCTTCCACTAAGTTCGGATTTGCATGTCGTTCTCATTCAGTTCATTTTCACTCAAGTCTTTCGCAATACAGTCATTTCATCTTATCTTTGGTCTTCCTCTGTTTGTTAAACCTTCAAATACTAAGCTATTCATTCTTCCAATACATTCTTCATTTCTCGTCATGACATGTTCAAACCAATGCAATCGTCTCTCTTGTATCTTTCTAGAAACACTAGAGTTATTACCTTACCGTATATCTCCGTGTCGTCCCTAACATCTATCTCAACATCCTCATCTCTGCCACGTTCATTTAATTTACATTGAATACTGACATCTGTCAATTTGATTTATCTGAATATATTAGTAATTTTCATGCTTAGCAAAGCTGGCTGATTAAATATCTTTATAATTCTTTAACTCTGTATCTATTGAATATGAAGGATAAAATGCAATCAACGTTAAGTGTCAATAAATCATATTTAACTGTTAAAATCTTCAATTGAGGCTACTTCCGGTTGAAGAATTATAACCAAAATCTAATGACTTGTTCTTCTGGATGTAAACTTGAGGAATATGAAAAAAATATAATTTTTGAAATCGTGGTATTGAAGTTATGCGATCCGAAACACACACACACACACACACACACACACACACACAAACACACACTCACATACATACATACATACATACATACATACAGACATCATCGTAAAAATGGTAAAATCGTATTATAGGGACCCTAAAACATGCTTATTCACTAAAAACTCATCATTGAATTTTTCGACCAAAGACAATACCTTCCTTACCTAAAAGTGACGCAAGGTAAAAATATTGCATAAACCTTCATTTAAAATACTTTTTAAAAAATGTGAAACCGGCTCATTCCAAAGTAGGACAGCTCAGGCCAGATACAGATATGTCATTCTAGAAAAATTTCCATTTTTCTTCGTTAAGCTGAATATTTTTTTTTAATACGAAACGAATCATAACATTTAATGTATAAATATCGTGAACAACAATAATAAATTCATTTCTCCTTATTTCTAGAATGTGTGCACGCTGGAGAATACGACTTCATCATCATCGGCTCCGGGTCCAGTGGGTGTGTCTTGGCCAGCCGTCTCAGCGAGGTACCCACTTGGAGGATCCTACTCCTAGAGGCCGGTGGAGATGCTCTCCGTATATCAGAGATTCCAGCCATGGCCGAATACTTGCCTTTCAGTAACATGAATTGGGGGTACTGGACTACGCCACAGAAAGAGAGCTTGCAGGGTGAGTTGAAATTTAATATCATATGAGATTATTTATAATTGAACTGATTTCTAATACCGGTTTTACACGTAACAATAAATCGGTCAATTTATTGACCGATAAATCGATCAATTTATTGACCGATAAATCGATCAATTTATTGACCGATAAATCGATCAATTTATTGACCGATAAATCGATCAATTTATCGTAGAAATCGTAAGAATTTACACACAACGATTTTCTATCAATTTATTTTTGTTGGAATCAAGGCTACCAACTTACTAATTACTCATGTCTTTTATGAATGTATTTGAGGTTGGAATATAGTTTGTCAAATGTTATAGAAAAGTAACCAAATATTTCCCAAAAAATCGACGAATAGAACTCGTTCTATTTCATCAATTTATTGTTCAATTTATTTTCCTAAATAAATCGATCGATTTTCCTGTATTACACAAACCGATAAATTGAAGGTCACAGTTGATCAATAAATCGGTCGATTTATTGTTACGTGTAATACAGCCATAAAAGGGCACTAGTCACCTTTTACTAATCTTACCTATAATTAAAGTCACTAGACAAATGTGCTATCAAAAACAAATGACAATTATGTGAAACAATACAGGGTGTTTTTAATGAACCCAGCAAATATCTCGCTTATTTATTAAGTTAGAAATTTATTTCATATAACATGATTTATACAGCAACATGTAAGCTACTTGATGACGGATGCATATTCATGATACCACTTCCGGTTTATTAGTAATTAATATCAACTTTGAAATTTCAAATGGAACATACTACATTTTTTTACAAATTTGAAAAGTACATCAAATTTGCTTTACAATCATGTAAAATAATCCATATGTTACATTATTAAAAAGTAAAATGGCGGGCACTTTTTTATACACCTAGTCGAAAAGAGAATAGCGAGCCATGACTATGGCTTGAAATAAAACAATTAACTAAAACAATTGTAACACGGTAAATTATAACTGAATATTTACAGGTTGACATTTACTCCAAATAGATGGCAGTACCGGGTTGTTTTTTTTAATAATAATCAATTCAATTATATTCTTTATCTTTAGTTTTCCTTGCATATAAAAATACAACTTTTTAACCGATTACATCAATCTTATTTTGGCAATGAAAATAGATAATGGCTGTTCTTGCATTCAAATAACGTTAGTACTGGGAATATTATGATACGATTAATAGGATTATGATAATGTAGTATTATTGATTATTAAATATTTACTTTTAAGTAGTACAGAAATATGTAATTTCCATTGTAAAATTTATCTTTAATTCTTTGAACTACGGATATCCGTCATAAATCATTCGTACTTGGTCGGATTATATGTAAGCACTTCAAGAGAAGTGTGACAAGGTAGTTTTATTATTTATCTTTTTTTTGTTTCTTTAAATTAGTTTATGTATTGAAAACGTATTATACAGTATTTTTTTGTAAAGATGCACGATCAAGGTCATCAACGAATTGTATGAATTCAGATTTTTGCTCCGCCCATTCTGACAAATTCAGTAGTGCCGTTTGCTTAGTTTTTATGAGGGTGTTAAGATACTACTGTTTTATTATTATAAAAATATATTTAACAATAAACGCATTCGAAATTCAAAAATAAGTCAATTGGTAAGTTTATTAACAAATGTAAAACCAAATATGTGAACAATAAGATACTAACATAATATCAGTGTCAGCGACACTGACAGAAAATAACATTATTCATACGGCTATGTATCAAGGTAATATATCTGAATTAATAAATAAACTTACGTTACAGCGATAATATTGTCAATAAAGAGCATCGTTTTAAAATGGAATGTCCTAACTTAGTCGATACAATATAAATTTTTGAAAGACAAGCGTGTTATATCCATTCTTATCGCATACCCTTGTAGTCTTTGCATATGAGAGTGATTGATATGCCAAATTGTTAATTCATTCCGCATACAAATGACCTTGATCGAACATCTTTAAAATAAATACTGTACATATCAATAGAAAAACCAACACATGTCATTCAAATACTTAAAACAAATCTTTTTTAATAATAAATAAGAAGAAAATATACAGCGTGTTCATTTTAAAAGGGCCACCATTTCTACTTCACTAGACAAATTTAAAGAAAAGAAAAAAAAATGTCGATCAGTGGTTCTCAATATACGGAACCTAACTTTTTATTTTAAATGGAATATATATTTTTAATTTGCTCATACGTTAGAGAATTTAATTCTGAATTCAGTAACATAATATTTTTATATCCTTATATGACGATTTATTTGAGAAAAGTTTTATATTACTTTTAAAATATGGCTGCAATAATAGTGTTAAGAATGGGAAAAAATGAATACGTGTTATTACCTTCCGTCACTTATAGGTATAGTTGGAGGAAGAAATATTTGGAACTGACTTATGCAGGGTTTACAATCTTTTATGGACGGTTGGGTTTGTTTGTGGTCAGGACTCATAAATTATTCGAACTTGAAGGCATCAATTTTAGGGTAAGAAATGGGCCGTATTTAATAATGATGTTAGAAAAATTGTATTTTAAAGGCATTGTTATTTGAATACAGATTTAAAAGTATATAATTAGGAAACATCTTATAATATTTTAATCTCTTTTCACTTTACAAATTGACGTTAGAAGAAATACACTTAAACGAATTATTATTTTAATACAGATTTAAAAGTACATCTTGAATGCAAATTTCGGGTACGGCCCAGGACAGAAAACTCTACCTGGCTCCGAGTACCATTACCGCAAAGTTCATAAAACTTTATAACGTCCAATTGGCAGAATCTATAATGAGTTCCAAATATTTCTTCCTCCAACTATAAGGAAGTATTGGCTTTGGTCCCTACAATACGAATTTACTGTTTTTACAATAATGTCTGTATGTGTGTGTGACAAAAATTTCTCCTTCGATAACTCCAATACTACAATTCCAGAAATTATATTTCTTTCATATTCCTGTTTTGTACGTCCATGTGAAGAGTTGATTAGATTTTGGTTATGATTGGTTAACCGGAAGTACCCTAATTTGAAGATTTTAACAGTTTTTCTTGAAAACACGTTGCTAAATATTTTTTGACCTTTAATGTTATTATGTATAAATAAAAGAATATGTTATTCTCTATTCGATTTATTTATATTTTTTATTCATATTCCATGAATTTAGAGATAAGAATTATAAAGAAATATCTTGCAACCTAATGCTGCTAAAAGCTTCACCATGGAAACAGAATATTCAAATATTACAAATTGACAGACATCAGTGTCAAATAAAATTTACATATCTTTCTGTACTGAAAACATAAAAATGTAAAATAATTTAATGTGACAAAACCAAATCACACAAAGCAAATACAACAGATTATAGCCATAAGCCAATTCAGCAGTTTATAAATATAATGCTATCTATGTTTTTATTTTCTACTTCTTGAAACATACTGTACTTTGTAGGTGTAGTTCAGTTCATTTCAGTACGAGGTAAGATCAGTTCATTTCTCCCCTAAAAAGAAAACGCCCATAGAACCACTGGTCGATTTTTTTTTCTTTTCTTTAAATTTGTTCTGAAATATAGAAATTGTTTGCCTATTTAACCGTCTTTGTAGCTCCTATAGTTATCGACATAGCAATGGTGGCCCATTTAAAATGAACACCTGTATATACTCCGTTCGCTGAAACGAGAGAATGTAGAACCAATTCTAGAACAGAAACAAATGATTCTATTGGTTCAGCTCCAAAATTATCCTCTTTCGACCAATGACATCTCTATTCAAGAATTAGTTCCACATTCTCTCATTTCAGCGAACGGAGTATACTATATTGTGTGACAAATGCCGGAAGCTGAGTTTGCGACACGAGCCGTAGACGAGTGTAAAAAGCTTCACACAACGAATACAAATATTTTCCTTTCGGCTTTCTATTCAAAAACCATTTACTCTACTTCATTCTTTCACTTTTTATTCTTCTAGCATTCATCAACAACTCTTCTCCTGTCTTTCTTGGAAAATCTCTTGGTGGTACATCTTCCCTCAACAATTTATTCTACACTCGAGGTCACAGAGAAGATTTCAATTTATGGAACTCCCTTGGAAATCCTGGATGGTCTTACAGAGATCTTCTTCCATATTTCCACAAATCAGAACGGGTGGATATATTCAATCCAAACCCTGGATATCATGGAAAGCATGGAGAAATAAACGTAGAAGGAGTTGATATTTTAAGTCCGTTAACATACGCGTTTTTATTGGCTAATAAGGAATTAAAAAGAGAGGAAAATGATTACAATGGAATAGAAGAAAAAGTGTTTTCCACGTTGCAAATGATGACGAAGAATGGGAAGAGAGAAAATGCAAAACTTTTTTTGAAAAACAGACATAACCTGAAAATATTAACAAATGCTTTTGTGGTTAAGTTATTGTCAAGAAATAATACAATATATGGGGTACAATATATACAAAATGGTGGGTCGTATTGTATAGAAGCAACAATGGAAATAATTTTAAGTGCAGGACCAATTAACACACCACATTTGTTGATGCTTTCGGGTATTGGGCCAAAAAAACATTTGTCAAAACATAACATAACCTCAATTCAAAATTTAGAAGGTGTAGGAGAAAATATGTGGAATCATATATCGTATAATTTTCAAACATTTATTAATAATTATACTTTAAAAGATATTTCGTTAAAAAAAGCAGTTAAATACTATTTAGACGGTAAAGGATATTTAACTGTACCTAATTTTTATCAAAATATAGGTTATGTTAGTTTATTTGGCAGGAAAAGGCCAGATGTTGAACATATATTTAGGGCAAGCAAAATGTCAGATAAATCATATAATTTTTATAGAAAATATGGTTTTGGACAAGATTTTTATGATTATATCATTAAACCTTTAACAAATTTATCAATTTGGAATATAGATACAGTTCTGTTACACCCTAAAAGTCGAGGAAATGTTAAATTAAAATCAAAATCTCCTTTTGATTTCCCTTTAATTGATCCAAACTATTTTAACAGTAATATCGACATACATACATTAACACAAGCCTTAAAAGATATTATTAAAATATCCCAAACATATAATATGCAACTATACAATTCTTCTCTTTTCAAAATCGCCCTCCCGGCTTGCTCTAAGTATACCTACTATTCCAAGGCCTACTACACATGCCTCATAAAAAATCTTGCATCGCCTATCGGTGACTTTTCAGGAACGTGCAAAATGGGGCCAATGAACGATAACTTTGCAGTTGTAGACAATGAATTAAAAGTGCACGGTATAAAAAAATTGAGAATTGTTGATTCGAGTGTTATTCCTGTTACTGTTTCTGGACATATTAATGCCTTAGCCTACGTGATAGGAGAAAAGGCTGCTGATCTAATCAAAAAACAATATGGAGAGTTAGATAGTGATTTTGAAAAAAGATAATAAACAATAAGATTAGGAATATTTTTGATTTGTTGTACGATAAACATTTTGAATTTTTTTATGTACTTAAATATTTTTACATTTATCTATATTAATATAGGTACAATCATTTATTATTACCTTCCGTCACCATTAGGTAAAAATCTGTTGTGGGCAGCACAATACCTCTCGCCACTTCCTTTTTTTGGTTACATAAGTATAGGGCGCGAACAGTCATGTTACATTGTTGGCCTTGCCAAGTAGATGTGGGGGCCCGTTTCAGAATGATAATTAGTAATTATGTACATAAATGTCAGATTTTTTCATTAAAAATTTCAAAATTTTCTAAATTCATATAGTTAATTTGTCACCAGGAGTGTGGAATTTACTTGTCCAGGAAAATTCTACACCAAAAATTCTATTTATATCTATTCCATATATTTAGATTTTTTAAATTTAACTTCATTCTATGAAGAAATTGTGTCCTACTCTTCTAATTTTTCGAGATGTTTCCAATTCATTCTCGGAAGTAACAGTATTTCTGAAGGGTATGTGTAATATACCTATAACATTAAATATTAAACTATTAATACATTAAGAAATAATATAATGTATGTACTTCCCAGAAAAAGTCTTCAGTAAAGTCTCCGGATTTCTGACACTGACATTCATTCCATGGCATTCTTTCGGCTGTAAAATTTATTACAACAGATTATTTTATATATTATATTTCTTTTGTATCTAAATCTATAGAATATATAATAAAATATATAAATGTATCAGATAGAGAATTTAATTTTCTTTAATATTACCAAGAAAAAATTTCAGAAAATAATATTTAGAAGATTTTTTTTCAAGAATCTTATGGACAGTAACTGCTTTTTGGTCGTTTCTAAGAGAATTGCATTATATATTATATATCAGTTTATGAGAATATCTGATACCAATTTTCCCAAATTATTATGCCTGTTTTTTCTACTTCATTAATTATAAAAATTATCTTTCAAAATAATGAACTTGTTATTCATAATAATAACATATTGATTCATATTACATACCTAAATCTAAGACGGGATTGTAATAATTTTCAAAGATCTGAAAAGTTTCCAAGATCGATATTCATATATTATCAGTTTCATAATAAAGATTCACCCTATTTCGGTCCCAGAATCCAAAACCGATGAGTTTCGATTCCAGAACTGAGAATGATGAGTTTCGGTTCCAGAACCGGGTAGTTTCGGTTCCAGAACCGGGTAGTTTCGGTTCCAGAACCGGGTAGTTTCGGTTCCAGAATCGAGAACCGGGTAGTTTCGACTCGGAACCGAGAACCGGGTAATTACACATTCGAATAACCGGGTACCCGGGTAATTTTGGAACCGGAATCGAACCGAACCGGAACCGGTTCCCACCACTAGAGGGAACAGTCTTGTGCTCGATTTCTTAATCGTTTGCTAACCAACAAAGTTGATGCCTCATATCTCCCTTCACGCACAGATAAATTGAAACGATCTCCAATTTATGTAGCTAATCTTCTGTACCCAGATATTTTTATTTAAAATATTATTTTTGTATTTTCTCAATACATGTATTGTTTTTGATTATTTGATATACTTTGTCCTGTAATCGGATTACTGTTGGGCAATAAATTATTATTATTATTACTTGACTTTTCAATCGATAGATAATTCCCTATTTTACTTTTTATTGATTAGTTTTAAACTACATTGAGGATTAACGTATTTGCTTAAGATTATCAATAGCTATAACCTAATTGTTTTTCATTACGATATAGTAACAGATAAAAAAAAACATTTGATATAATTCTTTATCAGTCACATACATTGTACATTTTTTTTTGTTGAAGGATTATTTTAAGTTCAATATTGGAACTTTGCTTTTACATCTTGATTTTTTAATGTTCACAATACTGAAAAACTATAATTTCTCGTCAAAACATTTACAGATAAAATGAATTATTTTATCTAGTATTATCCAATTTGCGTGTGCCAGTCTACAAAATTTTTGAACGATACAATTGAATTTTTATTTTCCTATAATAGAATTAGAAAAAAAAAACACATGTCCACAAATTAATTTATTATTCCTTAGATATACAAAACATAATCATTCACTCTAAAATAAATAACAATACTTTTCTTAGCACCTTTATTCTATTTCATACCATAAATACAGACACCATGGCTATTTCTACGTGCAGCAAATGCCACCCACGTCACCAACTGGCACACACGTGCCATCTGGCATACACAGATATTGGTTTCTGGGTTTGCAGTCACATCTTTTTCGTGCCACTTGGAAAGCTTCTTCAGCGGTTAGGTTGTACTTCGTGGTGAAGTCATGGAAGAAGGTAGTTGCAAAATCAGCTGGCTCGATTTTGACGTTCTGAAATGGAAGAGGATGAAATGAGACGAGTTGAAACAAAAATTGAGTTATAAGGGAACCTCCACTATTTTTTTATTTCTTTTTTATAAAACTTTATCTAATTTGACCGCTATTTGTGGTTCTTGAATGTGTTAATTGTTACATATTCGTTAAGACGTAATCTTCCATCACCTTTAGATAAGGAAGGGGTCTGGTCAAAAAATAAGCATATTTTAGGGACCTTAGAGTACGATTTTACTATTTTTTCGATGATGTCTGTCTCCAACAATACGGTTCTAAACATTATTATTCTTTTATATTCCTCTTATTTACATTTATATGAAGAGCTGATTAGATTTTGGTTATAAAGAGGTGTTGCCAGATTTTTTCCTTTGCTTTAATCGAAATAATAAGAAAAATACTGTACCCGTATTTTTATACATTATGCCGCCTTTTCTATCGCCTGATGACGCCAGTAAACTCACCAATCAGGGAGTGGCCTACATTTGTGCCGAAAGAATTTCAACGAGTGTCAACAGTGATATCTGTCATTTATATACTAGCTTTATAATTATTATATAGGTATTTAATTATAATTATTTATAATTAAATAAAAAATATTAAATATTTTTTTTAATTTTTATCTTTCCATTTCTGTTATTGGCTATTGCTAGTATTTCTTTGACGTCACATGCGGTGTAAATTGGCGGCAATTCAAACATGTATTTTAAATTACTACTGTGTTTAATATATACAGACATTTGAACAGAAAATCATATTTACTAATACTATAGAAGGTACTTATTCCAATTTCAGAATAAAGAAGCTATGTTAATTTTTTTTATTTAAAGTTTTTACAGTTTTTCTTGAAAAAATGCAGTTAAATATTATTTTTCGACATTTTATGTTATTATTTATATATATTAAAGAATATTTTATTCTCTATACGATTTGATAATACATTTTTATTCATATTCAATACATATAGATGTAAAAATCACACATGTCAGCATCAAGTGCAATTTAGGTAGTTTGTTCATGAAATAATTTTACTGGGAATATAGAATCTTTTGCAAGAAAATTTACGTATAGAATTTGTACAAAATACACAGAATTGACGGAAGGTAATGTGCTGGCCACATCAGTTTTTTTACCTCTCACTAAGAGAGGTATTGGATGCATCCTAAAAATTGCATATCCAGATTTTAATGAATAAGCACGTTTTAAGGTCCCTACAATACGATTTTAACATTTTTATGATAATGTCTGTGTGTGTATGTGTGTTACTAGATGTAATTTTGACACGGGCCCCCATATCTGCTCGCCAAGGCCAACAAAGTCACATAACTGCTCGCGCCCTTTGCAATATAAAATGAAAATAGCGAGAGGTATTGTCCTGGCCACAACAGATTTTTTTTTTATTCTGCGACGTAGATGTTAAATCACGCGATAAAAAATATTTTCTAACTAAATAGTTCAAAGTGAAAACAATAGATAAAATTGATTCCATGTCGAACATAAAACTTGAATTTCGCAATAGAAAAGAGGATTAGTGCTTAAGCCAGTTAAACGTATTTTTCATTTGCGTAATACTTATAATCTGCTGGTATTATTGCGCAAAGTTCTGTTACAAACAAACATGATTTTTATGTGATTTATCTTTCTATGCACCACTTACTCGTATTATTTAAACTTGTAATTGTGACATAATTTATAGGAAATACGTATCGAATTTTTTTGTTTTACTCTGATATAGATTATCATGTTTACCTATAGTACGTTTTTGACATTCCTGAATTTTCCATAAAGATAAAAAATGTTTACTATTATGTTTCAAAATTAATATTCATATTATTATTATTTAATAGTAGTTTATCTTCTAATATCTATTTTCATTTTCAAATTATTATGTGTTGTAAGCCAATGCCAGGTTAACCATAAAGTGTGCTCGAAACCAATTATAGATCATCATTTGTTTATTTTGATTCTATGTCTATTAATTAAGTTCTCAAATGATATTTAGTTAATTATACAGGTTGTCCCAAAACGTACCGGCAATATTTCAAAGATGAATTCCAGAACTTATTTAGAATCAAAGCTGGACAGTAATTAATTACTTTTGGTAATTAATTACTTTTACCCAAATTGTAATTTGTAATTAATTACTTTGTAAAAAAAAGTAATTGTACTCAATTACTTTTGAAAATTTGTTTTTTCAAATATTAATTACTATTTTGAACTAAGGGAATCCCCGGGATACGGACGTAGCGTGGTTTATCTGCTTTGTTGCTGGGCATCTTCGCAGACTCTGTCTGTATATAGGTAACTTGTGTTACGGAATTTCCAAATCACTTTAAAACATTTGCATCCCACTATATGAAGGGTCACTTTCGTGTCTACCTGAGAGTGAGGCAGGTTTTCCTACCCTAAACAGATATTGGTGCATCGACCTTTTAAAAAGGAAGAATTGTTCAACCTTCGAGTTGCATATAATTTCAATCCAAAAAGATAGCTACGACTATATCAAAATTTTACAGAGTTGGCAATTCTTTATAAATTTGTTTTATTACTCTTCTAATTTTTACCTCTCGCTAAGAGAGGTAATGGATTCATGCTAAAAATCGCATATGCAGATTTTATTGAATAAGCACGTTTTAAGATCCCTACAATCCGATTTTAACATTTTTACGATGATGTCTGTGTGTGTGTGTGTGTGGATGTGTGTGTGTGTGTGTATGTGTATGTGTGTATGTGGGATGTTGGAAGAACGATTACTCAAAAACCATAAGACTTTATATTTGTTTATCTACGTATTTCCCAATCGGACATTCATGGGAAGATCTGAAAAGGTTTTGGTAACAATTGGACAACCGGAAGTAGAAGATTCTTGAAAAAAATCTTCTAAATAATAATTTTTGAAAATTTTTCTTGGTAATATTAAAGAAAATTAAATTCTCTATCTGATACTTTTAAATATTTTTATATATATTCTACAGATTTAGTGATAAAAGAAATATAATATAATCTGTTGTAATTAATTTTACAACCGAAAGAATGCCATGAAAAATAGTAGAAAATTTAAATTGTTTGTAAATGACAGATAAAAGTCAGTGTCAGAAATCCGGAGACATTACTGAAGACTTTTTCTGAAAAGTACATACATTATATTATTTCATAATGTATTAATATTTAAATATTTAATATTATAGGTATATTACACATACCCTTCAGAAATACTGTTACTCCCAACAATGAATTGGAAACATTTCGAAAAATTAGAAGAGGACAAAATTTCTTCATAAAATGAATTTAAAATTAAACAATCTAAATAATGAATGCTAGTAATTATGTATATAGATGTCAAGTATCATAATTTCTCATTCTAAATTTAGTGATTTTCCAATTCCATGTGGTTTATTTTCTTCGACAAGTAAATTCCACACTCCTGGTGACAAATTAACTACGTATGTTTAGAAAATCATGAAATTCTGAATGAAAAATTGACAATTGACATCCAGGTACATAATTACTAATTATCATTCTGAAACGGGCCCCCACATCTGCTTGTCAAGGCCAACAATGTAACATGACTGTTCGCGCCCTATACTTATGTAACCAAAAAAGGAAGTATTGTGCTGGCCACAACAGATTTTTATTTATTTGATATATCATATTAAACAGTGTAGTATTTTTTTTTTGTTTTTTTTTTATTAATGTAAGGTGAAAGTTTTTTTTTTAGTAAAGTAATTGATAAAGTAATTAAAATGTCAATTACAATGCAAAAGTAATTGGTAATTTAATTACATTTCCCTAACAGTAATACATTTCTTAACTCATATGAATACTGAAATACAGGCCTTTTACAAACGGAATTAGGAAAAATAATTATATCATTTTTAGAAAAAAGACTTGGCATTTTTTTCCTGTATTCATTAAATCATTTGATAAATCATAATGTCATATATTACTTTGTTTCAGCCCTATATGAATGATTAATAATATCATTTTTTAAATCAATACATAAAGGATTAAAGTAGTATTTACATTTATCCTTTTATAATACGAGTAACTTAACACCGAACTATTTTCGAGTTTCACTAATTTAATTTCCAATCCTCTTTTCAGTGTTTAACAGTATGTTATTAGAGTAAACTGTTGTATAATTAAAAAAGGCTTACATAATCTAATAACACAGTGTATACGTACACCATGTAAGGATGCTTGTAGAGTGCATAGTTTCTGTTTTATTTTCCGGAAAGTTCGGTAAATTTCAGTACAGTTAATTTATTACTGAACCAAATACAGTGGCGTAACTATAGGGTGGCAAAATTGGCAAAATGCCAGGGGCCCACCAGCTTTCGGGGGCCCTAAGACAACTAAACAATCAGTAGGTATAGGGTTTTTTGATAAAAGTATTTATTAACTAGAACGTCTTTAGTTTCATATCAGTCTTGCTATTCTAAACATACAAAATTATTCCTACTAATATATTTCAAAATTCGAATATTAATATCAGACATGCAAGACGACCATTTGTTATAGTTGCCAATCCGGGTCAAAAAAATAGGGGTTGTAAATAAAAATATATTTAAATATGTTTTTCATGCACTATTTTTACCTCTCGCTAAGAGAGGTATTGCATTCATGCTAAAAATCGCATATCCAGATTTTATTGTATAAGCACGTTTTAAGGTCCCTACAATCCGATTTTAACATTTTTACGATGATGTCTGTGTGTGTGTGTGTGTGTGTGTGTGTGTGTGTGTGTGTGTGTGTGTGTGTGGATGTATGTGTGTGTGTGTGTATGTATGTAGGATGTTGGAAGGACGGTTACTCAAAAACTATAAGACTTTAAATTTGTTTAACTACGTATTTCCCAATCGGACATTCATGGGAAGATCTGAAAAGGTTTTGGTAACAATTGGACAACCGGAAGTAGAAGATTCTTGAAAAAAAATCTTCTAAATATTATTTTTTGAAAATTTTTCTTGATAATATTAAAGAAAAATAAATTCTCTTTCTGATAAATTTAAATATTTTTATATATATTCTATAGATTTAGAGATAAAAGGAATATAATATATAAAATAAACTGTTGTAATTAATTTTACAACCGAAAGGATGCCATGAAAAATAGTTGAAAATTTTAATTATTTGTGACAGATAAATGTCAGTGTCAGAAATAATGAGTAACGAAAGAAAAATTTACTTGGAGAATCCCTTAATTCTTGATCTGTCTCTATTATGGAGATGACAAGTCTAGGTTGAAGGACTTAAATTTGTTTCAAACATTATGGGACAATGTACACCAGCACTGTAGACTAGAGTAACTTTGAATTGCGAAAAAGCTATCAAATTCTTCTCAAGTAAGTTGTAAATATTGACAAAATTACACATCAATATAAGAATAATCGGAGTGCAATCTATCCGTCACTTTATTAAAGGGAATTAGTGTTATTTAGATATAACAAGTATGAAAAAATAAAATGTAAAAGAAGATATGTAAGAATAGATGCACAATCCAGATATATACATTTTAGACCGCCCAAAATTAATGTTTTTACTAGAAGAATATGAAGTTAGAGTAAACAAGGTTGTTCGAATTGAAAATTGCTGTTACCAGCCTAATATTTATATATGGTAAACTCTACTTTGTAATTTATTGTAACATAATTTATGGTAAAATATCTTTATGTTGAGACATGGTATTATTGAATAATAAAGAAGTTTATACGTCATAGATTTATATGAATATATTATTTGTATTTATAAAAATATTCTTTGCTTTATGCATACAGCCAGGTAAAATATACGGCGAGAGGTTATGTGCTGGCCACATCAGATTTTTTATTGCAATTTCCATCTTTCTCATTTATTTATACGAATAATAAATAATTATCTTTTTACACTCCGATGTGTAAATTTGATATTTGCAGACAATGTGTAAAGTAATAAAGTAAACGATTTTCGTATTTTATTTTATTTACACATTACAGAGCTACCACCATCAATATACGTTTGGCATTTAAATTATCCTACCTAAACTTAGTTTTTTCTATACATTCTTGTTGGTAATAGTGACAGAACAGCAGTATTCAACTTCAGATCTGTTATCTGGTAAATGTGAACTTGGTATTTCGTGTGTTCAAATTGTCATCTGCTCGTCTGTCAAATTCTAATTTGTTTCAGGAATTTTATTTAAGGTCATATAAAAAATATTGTAAGCAACTCAAGTGTAAACAATCATTATGACATTCGTCAATAATTTTCGTGACCTCATGTCATAAAGATTGTGTTTACACTCTTTTTGCATAAATAACTACTTTTGATAAACATAAATATTATTTCTCTTTTTACTTCCTTGTACGTAAGTAAAGGAAGTATTGTAATAGTACTATTAAATTAGCCCTTTGTATAAGCGAGATATGTAAATTTAAAAGTTATGTACTTTTTGTTTTTTGTAATGAAGCTTGCTATGGATTAGGACAAAAAAAATTTAAAAAAATGTTCATGTCAAATTACGTTAAATACGTGCAATTTTATGATTCGTACAATAACAAATATTATATTTTTATTGTGAAATTAGTCATATTCATTGTTGTGATCAAATATTTCTTTGCTGTAATCAAAACTCTCTATAAAAAGAACCGGGTTAGATTAATGTTAATTTAAGAATGATAGTAATAAATGAATTATTTTTTGTTCTATATCAAACTATTTCTCGGGCTTGGCTTAAGCCTGTCAATATTTTGTATTTTAATTATTAAAAAAATATGTATAGTTTAATAATCGTACAAGGAAGTCGTGTGGTGTCCACATCAGATTTTTTAATAAATAAATAAATATAACTGCATAACCTGTATATGATATAATATTATTTATGTTCTATATTTGTCAACAGAATGAGTTTTTTTTTCAAAAGCTCATCATTAAATTCAATTTCTTTTCTAAAATCTTCGCAGGAATTACAAGTAAATTACATTTTGTAATTACCATTACTTTTAAAGTATCCAAGCTCTGGAGTCCATAAATTATTGATTATTGAAAACCCGCGTTTTATTGCCGCATTAAAAATTCACTTCTCACACGGGGAATCCCCGCGTTTTCTGTTTCGTATTATACGACAAAAATACGTTAGACCCTATTAATCGTATATTAATCGATTGTAAATAATATTTTAATAATGATTACATTATAGTCCGTGTTAATAAACAGAATTTTTTTTTCATAGTCTTATTATACATTTTGTTGCGATAAATTAGAGTATAATTTTTTTAAAATTAGAAATTCCCATCGCTACTGCTAGTTCGATGGGACAACAGAGGTTCCACAATCTAGCAATACTGTCAATTGAAAATTCTTTGACTAAAAGTTGAACTTTGGAGAAGTAATTGACAATTTTGCCGAAATAAAAACACGAAAAAAACAATTTTCAATTATTTTGTACAGAATCCAACAGGCCCAGCCCTAAAAATTTGCCAAGGGCCCAGCATTGTATTGGTACGGCACTGACTAAATATATCCTATATTCAAGATGCTGCAAATTTTCGACTTATTTTCATAATAAACAACTTTCAGGAAGACTAAAGACTTTATGCTTTCAACAGGAATTTTTACCTAAACACTATCCGTGCATTTGGCGAGAGGTATTGTGATGGCCACAACAGATTTTTTTTAATGGAAAATATTCTTTACTCAGTAATTCTGATAATTAAAAATAAAATAAACAATCACAATCAACAAGAGATAAAAGATGAGGTGATGAAGATATACCTGTTTATTTATATAGAAAATAATTAAATACCTCAAATTTTTCCAGGAGTGTTTCTGGAATGAATAGATTTCTGGTAAACTTTCCTGGTAACATAGCCGTATCCAATGGAGAGGATTGGACATACCCTTTCATCAAGAAATACCTCAAAAAATAAGTTTTATCTAGAACAAAACAATTGTTAAATTATTTGTGTACAATAAAAAAAATGATTAATATAGTGCGTTTAAGAAAATAAAAGATCCTATAACAATTTTAAAAAAAATATCTGGGGGACAGGATTAACTAAAATATTTAGTGCAACTGTGACTTAAAGAATTTGCGTATTAAGCGAGATACGAATTTTTACCTCTCGCTAAGAGAGGTATTGGAATCATGCTAAAAATCGTATATCTAGATTTTAATGAATAAGCACGTTTTAAGGTCTCTAGAATCCGATAATAACATTTTTCGATGATGTCTGTGTGTGTGTGTGAGAGAGAGAGAGAGAGAGAGAGAGAGAGGTTGTTGGAGGCACGATTTCTCAAATTCTATAAGACTAAAGACCTGTGTAACTACGGATTCCTCAATCTAACAGTAATGGGAAGAGTTGAATATTCTGGTAACAATTGCATAACCCGAAGTAGTTATATTATAACAAAAATCTTCTAAATATTATTTTGAAAATTTATATTACTACAAATATTAAAAAACAAAATTCTCTATCCGACATATTTAAAAAATTTAATATACCTTCTATAGATTTAAAGATATAGATATATAATCTATAAAACAATCTGTTGTAATAAATCTCACAGCCTGCTCACAGCGCAAACCTCTCCATGTAACTACTTGAGAAATAAAAATGTCTGTAATTGACAGATAAATGTCACTAATATCAGTGTCAAAATTTCAGAGATAATACTGAAGGCTTTTTCTGGGAACGATATTTAATATTTCTTATTGTATATTATTGTACATTTACAAAAAATGGAGAAAACTTGCTTATAGAATGAATTTAAAATTATAGAAATTTCGTAAATATAAAGATTAGGTGTAATTAGAATTTTTTGTGTGTACAAGAAATGTTAAATACAATACTTATACATATCAGAATGGAAAGGGCGCGAGAGGTATTGTGATGGCCACAACAGATTTTTTAAGTTAAGAATTTGGTGCATGACGTAGTAGGTCTTCACCAGTAGACGACAAACTGT
This sequence comes from Harpalus rufipes, assembly GCA_951394225.1. Classification (NCBI taxonomy): domain Eukaryota; kingdom Metazoa; phylum Arthropoda; class Insecta; order Coleoptera; family Carabidae; genus Harpalus; species Harpalus rufipes. The sequence continues at coordinate 54,659,874 of OX596277.1, read as the reverse complement.
TCTAGAAAATACAAATGTTTCATGTTGGCATAGCTGAAATACTTTTATATATAAACTTATACGTTATAGTCATGAAGAAATGATTATTAAGCATAAATAACATAAATAAAAAATTTACCTGTCGCTAAGAAAGGTATTGGATTCAGGCTAAAAATCGCATATCCAGATTTTAATGATTAAGCATGTTTATTTTAATATTTTTACGATGATGTCTGTGTGTGTATGTGTGTGTGTGTGTGTGTGTGTGTATGTGTGCGTGTGTGTGTGTGTTTGTATGGATGTATGTGTGTGGGGAGGTTAGAAGGACGATTTCTCAAAAACTACAATACTTAATATCTGTTTAACTACGTATTTCTCAATCGGACATTGCTGGGAAGAGCTGAAAAGCTTTTGGTAATAATTGGACAACCGGAAGTAAAAATTTATTCTTGCTAGTATTAAAGAAGAATAAATTGTCTATCTGATACATATAAATATTTTACTATATCTTTTATAAATTTAGAGATAAAGAAATATAAGTTATATAATAAATCTCACAGCCCAAATAATAAATATGTACATGTATATCAACACTGTTGCATGTCTGGATAATTGGTATTTTGAGATTATCAAATAAACAGAATATAAATTGTAGGAATTATCCATTCACTTACTACGTACAAGACGTCCGTATATTCCACAACTATTTATTTTTACTTATAAAATTAAATTAGCATGTTACGTACTCTAATCTCGTTACTAAATAACACTTTATTGATAAGGATAGATAAAAATTTCTTTAACCTCTACAAACAAAAATCAAATACATACCCAGGTACAAAGAAAATTTACACTGGTAACTATGATAATTTAAAATAAATGTCAAATCTCATCTTCAACTTTTTATGCCATAAATAACTAAACTATTATTAATCTGTCAAAAAATCTACATACCATCTTCATCTAAACTCTTGTAGACATATTTAGCATCAAGAGCAAAACAGCTGAAAAAACAAGCGAATGCTATTGACAGACACAACACTTTACGACCCATTGTTGCTTTGAGAACAAATAAATTCGAAATAGAAGTAATATATATTATATGGGATTAAATGATAAAAATTATAAGTTAATCCAAGATTGTACTTAAATAGTTACTGTCGGTAGATATATTGATTTGGCCTTTGACTAAAAGTTACAAGTTATCATTTCACGTCATTAATATCGGATTTGTAGCAATAAAAATTAGATATAATCTCATATGGATTAAATAGTTAGCTAGGTCTTATAAAAATAATAAGGAATTTTGTTATAAATAAATATGCATCAAAATGCACTGTACACTTGTATACAAAAATAAGCTCTTTCTCTATTTTTTTTTTTTTTTTGAAATTTTATTAGTCTTAATTGTTATTGGTTACGTCGTAATATTTTTACCTCTCGCTAAGAGAAGTATTCGATTTATGCTAAGTCGCATATCCAGATTTTAATGAATAAGCAAGTTTTAAGGTCCCTACAATCTGATTTTAATATTTTTACGATGATGTCTGTGTGTGTGTGTGTGTGTGTGTGTGTGTGTGTGTGTGTGTGTGTGCATGTATGTGTGTGTGTATGTATGTGGGGATATTGGAAGGACAATTTCTCAAAAACTATAATACTTAATATCTGTTTAAGTACGTATTTCTGAATCGGACATTACTAGGAAGAGCTGAAAAGGTTTTGGTAATAATGAAACAACCAGAAGTAGCAGATTCTTAAAAAAAATCTAAATATAATTTTTTGAAAATTTTGTTCTTGCTAGTATTAAAAAAGAATAAATTCTCTATCTGATACACACAAATATTTTGTTATATCTATTATAGATTTAGAGATAAAGAAATATAAGGTATATAATAATCTGTTCTAATAAATCTCACAGCCCAAATAATGTCATAAAAACCAATTGAAAAATTAAAATATATGTAACTTACAGATAAATTATCAGTGTCAAAAATCCAGAGACATTACTGAAGATTTTCTGTGGGAAATACATACATTATATTATTTCTTATTGTAGTAATAGATAAATATTTAAAATTATAGGTATATTACATATGCCTGTCAAAAATACTGTCAATCCCGACAATGAATTGGAAACATTTCGAATAATTGGAGGAGGACAAAATTTCTTTATAGAACGAATGTAAAATTTAAAAAATCTAAGTATAAAGAATAGATATAAGTAGTATGTTTGATGCAGAATGTAGGTATACAAGAAATGTTAATACAATAAGGCGCGAGCAGTCATCTGACTTTGTATGCCTTGACAAGCAGATATGGGGGCCCGTGTCAGAATGATAGCTATAGTAATTATGTACATAGATGTCAAATATCATAATTTTTCATTCTAAATTTAGTGATTTTCCAATTCCATGTGGTTCATTTTCCTCAACAAGTAAATTCCACACACCTGGTGACAAATTAACTACGTGAATTTAGCAAATCTTGAAATTTTTAATGAAAAATTCTGACATTTGACATTTATGTACATAATTACTAATTGTCATTCTGATACGGGCCCCATATCTGCTTGTCAAGGACAACAATGTCACATGGCTGCTTGCGCCCTACACTGGCGAAAGGTATTGTGCTGCCCACAACAGATTTTTTTTTAATATTCTATGACAAATTATATACATATTATACTACTTAGTACGAGATTAAAATTTGTTTAATTTTCATTTGATAATAAAATATAAATATTATTTTAAATAATGCACTATATGTCTTAAACAAATATTAAATATTTGATATTAATTTAGTCAATGTTAATTATTTCTATGTTTACTTATAAAATAAACGCTTTAATACATTGCTGTCAATCATTTTATACTGTAACTATGGTAACTGGTATGTTTACTGATAAAATTAACTCTTGGTATATTATATCTCTAAATCTATACAAGATATAACATAAATTTTAAATGTATCAAATTGAGAATTTAATGATCTTTATTATTTGTCATAACATAAATTTTCAAAAAATAATATTTATAAGATTTTTTTTCAGAAACTATCACTTGCGGTTGTAGAATTGTTACCAAAACATTATCAGCTCTTCCCATTAATGTTAGATTGAGGAATCCGTAGTTAAACATGTCTCAAGTGACATAGTATTTGAAAAACAGTACTTCCAACAACCATACACACACAAGGACGTCATCGTGAAAATATTATAATCGGTTTAGGGTCCTTAAAACGTGCTTATCACTAAAATCTAAATATGCGATTTTTAGCATGAATCCAATACCTCTGCTTAGCGAGAAGTAGAAATGATAAAGTGATATTAAATTTCTGAAATTGAATTAACTTTTTCTGAAATTGGATTTACTTTTTCTGAAATTGAAGTTGAAAAGGTATAGTTTTAATCTAAATGCGAACTTCTGTTGTTAAACAATTGGCTAGCGTTGAATAGAGCGAACTCTTGCTAAACATCGATGAATATAATACATCATCTTCAGACACTTTGTCTAAAGCTAATACCCATATGTACTGGGTGTATACTACTTCGTCTATAGTTAATAGTAACATGTTCGTTAATTCTTAAAGAAAACTAAAAATAATGCTTTATTCAATTGTTTAGTTATCTTAGTATTTATTATCAGTATTTTGAAATGCTAGAGACCACGAAGCTTCCGTGTGAACACTTGTAGAATGATAATAACACTACTAATCCTGAATATCATGGACAACAATGAAGAAAACTAAAAATAATACTTTATTAATTTGTTTGTATCAATATCTTGATATCTGAGCAACCATGACCATGACCATGAACCAGCTATGTGGACTTGTATGGGCTCCTAGACGATGATAATAGCACATCAACATAAAGAACTAAACCCGCTGCTTAAAAGTACGTATAATGTTAGTTATGATTAAAAAAATTCTAAGTTTAGTTGTATTTCTATGTTTACATGTAGCAGCGATATAAGGCCACTTCTACGGCAGAGATGGTTTCCCATGGCGTGAAGCAGGAATTTCCGGAGAAGTAGCGCCTAGCGGCATATAAAGCCAACAATACACGTTACAATAAATACTGTAAATAAATATACAATACATTTCATTTCATAGATTTTTCAAATGATAAAAATATTCTGCAAGGTACTATACTATGTCAAAAAATCTGATGTGGACACCACACGACTTCCTTGTACGATTCTTAAACAATACATATTTTTTTAATAAATAAATTACAAAATATTAATTTTAACTTCAAAACAGTAAGATATATAGCGACCATAATTTAACCCGGTTCTTTTTAAAGAGAGTTTTGATTACAACAAAGAAATATTTTATTACAACAATGAATATGACTAATTTCACAATAAAAATATAATATTTGTTATTGTACGAATCATAAAATTGCACGTATTTAACGTAATTTGAAATGAACATTTTTTTATGTTTTTGTCCTAATCCATAGCAAGCTTTATTACAAAAACAAAAAAGTATATAATTTTTAAATTTACATATCTCGCTTATACAAAGGGTTAATTTAATAAAACTTGATGTGTTAAATGCAGAAATTAATTCTCTAAAACTTTTATATGAAGCATTTATTTCTAAAATCAAAATAAAATCATTTTATTCAAGAAAAACTGTTAATAACTTCAAGTAATGTACCACTTCTGGTTAGCCTATTTTAACCAAAATCTATTATGTTATTTCGATTGACATAAAAGTCTTGTATACTTTTGGATTATATTTTAAAACAGTTTTTCATTAAAATCTATTATAGGCTTCATGTAAAGTGCCACTTCTGGAAATTGTGTAATAACCAGAAAGGGAGGTGCACAACTAGATGTTATAGCAGACCTAAATACAAAATTTCAACTTTCTACGGCTTACCGTTTTTGAGTTATGCGAGATACGTACGAACGTACAGACGTCACGACGAAATTAGCCAAAATGGATTCAGAGATGATCAAAATGAATATTTCCGCTGAAATCTGAAAACCGAAATTTTTCGCGATTACAATACTTCCTTTACTTACGTACAAGGAAGTAAAAAGTACCAGGAAATGGTCAATAAAACACAAAATATGCATTATTTATTATTCATCCAAATTTATTTTATCGCCTTCAAAGTAAGCCCCTTCCGAAATAATACACTTATGCCAACGAATAATTCAATCATCAAAACATTTTTTAAACGAATTTCCAGAATCGACTTCAGTACACTTCGCGAATTCTCTTTCATGTATTTTATCGACTGAAAACGGGTGCCTTGAAGTGGTAACTTGAATTTTGGAAAGAGGAAAAAGTCGGCCGGAGCCATATCAGGAGATTACAGTGGTTGTTCGATAAGATTTGTTGAGTTTTTGGCCAGAAATTCATTCACAATGATAGCCTTGTGAGATGGTACGTTATTGTAGTGCTTATTTTCTATAATTTTAAATTCATTCTATGAGCAAGTTTTCTCCATTTCTTCTAAATGTTTGTTTTTCCAATTCATTAACGAGATTAGCGGTATTTCTGAAGGGTTCATATAATATACCTATAATTTTAAATATATAGATAATACAATAAGAAATATTAAATATCGTTTGCAGAAAAAGCCCGTAGTACTATCTCTGAATTTTTGACACTGATATTAGTGACATTTACCTGTCAATTACAGACATTTAAATTTCTCCATGGAGATGTTTGGGCTGTGAGCAGGCTGTAAGATTTATTACAACAGGTTATTTTATATATTTCTATATCTTTAAATCTATAGAAGATATAATAAAAAATTTAAATGTGCCGGATAGAGAATTTTGTTCTTTATTATTTGTAATAAAATAAATATAATATTTAGAAGATTTTTGTTAAAATACTACTACTTCCGGTTGTCCAATTGTTACCAGAACCTATTCAACTCTTTTCATTACTGATAGATTGAGGAATCCGTAGTTACATAGGCCTTTAGTCTTATAGAATTTGAGAAATCGTAGCTCCAACAACCCCACACACACACACACACACACACACACACACACACACACACACACATCCACACACACATATCCACACACACACACACACACACATCCACACGCACATATCCACACACACACACATCCATTTCTATATCTTTAAATCTATAGAAGATATAATAAAAAAATTAAATAAATAAAATTTATCTACGATATTAATACTAAACCCCAAACAAATAAATTTTAGAGGGTAAAAATAAAAAAATCTGATGTGGCCAGCACAATACCTTCCGTCAATCCTGTGTATTATGTACAAATTCCATACATAAATTTTCTTGCAAAAGATTATAAATTTTTGGTATTATGTGATTCCCTTTCTCGGCAACTGAATTCCATACTCCTGATAACAAACAAACCACATGAAATAAGAAAATTATGAAATTTTGATTGAAAAATTATAACACTTGTCAGTTATGGACATAATTAATTGCTGTCATTTTGACACGGGTCAAAGTCATGTTACTGCACGCGCCCCATACATAAATTTTCTTGCAAAAGATCCTATATTTCCAGTAAAGTTATTTCATTAACAAACTATGCAAATTGCACTTGACACTGACATCTTCTTCTTCTTTTTTAGTTTTTCCCATTCGTTAAGGGCTCGCTATTTTTTATTTTCTTCTTCCACTCATTTTTGTTTTGCGTGTCGTCCTCATTCAGTTCCTTTTCTCTCAAGTCTTCTGCAATACAGTCTTTTCATCTTATATTTGGTCTTCCTATGTTTCTTCCACCTTCTATTAATATATTCATCTCTCCTCATAACATGTTCAAACCAATGTAATCGTCTCTCTTATATCTAGAAACTTCTAACACTAGAATTACTTCCCTTTTTCTTTCATTGATTTACATTTTATTGATACTGACATCTATCAATTTGAATTTCCTGAATATATTATCAGTTTCCATGGTTATGTTAGCATAGCTGGCTGAATTATGAAATTTATATCAAATTTATTATCTTGATTCTTCTTTAATTCTATATTTGTTGAATAACAAATATAAAATGCAATCAAATCGTATAGATAATAATATATTCTTTAAGTTATAATAACATTTAACTGAGTTTTCCATGAAAAACTATTAAAATCTTCAAATGAGGGTACTTCCGGTTGACCAATTATAACCAAAATCTAAACAGATCTGCATATGGTTGTAAGGAAGAGGAATACGCAAGAATTGTAATTTTTGGAATTCTAGTATTGGAGATATCGAGTCCGAAACGGCGGGGACACACACACACATACACACACACATACACACACACAAACACACACGCACACACGAACACACACACACACACATACAGACATCATCGTAAAAATAGTAAAATCGTATTGTAAAGACCCTAAAACGTGCTTATTCAATGAAAACTAACCACCGAAATTTTTGACCAAATACAATACCTTCCTTACCTAGAGGTGACGGAAGGTAAAAAGACAAAAGTGGATGCATATATATTTACTTGTGAAATCAAAATTAATTTTGACTAAGAAACATTAAATAAAATTAACATTAATAAGATTTTTATTTAAAAAATATATCTTCCTCAAATTGTGCGGAGACAAGCGATTTCGCAAGTCTGAATAAGACTTGCTGCAATTTTTTTGCGCTACTTTTTTCAAATTTGCGTATAGAAATAGAAATTAATAGTACCAGAAAATCAACGTGTCTGTTTCTCTTGCAATTTTAGGGGCTTTCAAATATTTCTCAACTTATTTGTGAGAATCAGGGGTTAGATGATAGACCATTGATCATAAAAAACAGTCAACATAGTATAGAAAGAATGTTCAACAAAATTTATAATAAAATGGGAAATATGTTTTAGCGAGTGTTTTTAAAATTCTGTATTTATGTTATAAAATTATTGAATTTACATCTAGTTTGAAATATTGTGTAAACGATGTTTAAGATAAAGATACGCGGTGTAGACGCAGCTTTACTTTTCAAATGTGATCAAACAGTGTATGTATTTCAACGAATTTTTCTCTAAAACACAAATTTATAACTATTTACAATTTTATTTAATGAATAATACAATTCAATTGCTCAATATTTTCGTGTTAGTTAGTATTTTGCATATTTTTTTATAATTTATATGAATATTATATATATTTTCTGTTAACGACAAGTCCGTACAAATTCAAACCTCTGAAAGAAGCTTCAGTCTGCAGTTTACGTTCGTCGTTGTTGTTAGTATTCTTCGTTGGGAAATGTTGATATAAAATGGATTATTCATATATTTAAGTATTAAAAAATGTGTAAAAGTTACCGAATAAATAAAATATTAGTGGTGTGTATTTTCAATCCAAGAATGTCGCAGATTTGGCGAGGGAATTTGCAGTTCAGGTATATATTTTAATGAAAAATAAATGTAAACATATATTATTTGTGTACATTGTATTATAAAATGTAATAGTGAAACATTTATGTTATTAATACGGTTACTAAGTTATTGTTATTCATTTTGTTATGCTTTCCGAATGAGATTTACTAATATTTGTTTTTTGTTTGTAGGTTCCAAAGACAACCATGTACCAAGTCAACAATAAAGGTAGGAATATTTATCTTAATAAAAATAATAATCTCAATGAGTATTTTAACTTCTATTTATTTTAAAATTTTAAGTTATACGGTTATAAAAAATATCAGGTGGTGGCGGGTGAACATACAAATTTAACAAGGATTTTTAATTCTGTATAATTTCCCGTGCTCCTTTTCATTTTATGGCGAAAACTGTAAGTACAAAATTCAAATGAAAAGCATATATTTATTTAAAGTATTTATTGGAACATTTATTGGAGGCTTTACAAGCCGCAGAAATCTGAGTATTGACTTGGATGTTGGAGACACTTCTCCGGAAATTCCTCCTTCACGCCAAAGGAAAACCATTCGCGAAATCCTACTGGAGATGTGGCTTCATTCCTGCTACATTAAAACATATACTTAAATACAATTTTTATTCAAATTTTTAATAAAAATCAACTAACATATCATACTTGAAGGAGGGAATTCAGTTCTACATTGTTGTTGACGATACCCACTAGTGGTTTGTTGCATCATCCTCTTATTCAAATGAATTGTTTGCTATAGAAAAATGTATATCAAAAAATATGTTGTTTGTTATGGGCAGGTATATACGGAGAGTACTCCTATAACTTTCGTAATAACTATAACTAAATCCAAATATTCGTTGGTCTGTGAGACTGTGTTCACATTGCTTGTCTATGTAAATGTGCTTTAGATTTGTAATTTGTGCGTGACATAAAGCAAATATTTTTAATGTTTTATTTAAACTGTATTTAACATTATACTTAACTGTTTAATTGTAAAAAATAATTTAATAATAACTGTATGACACTGATCGGCACGAAAACGGGCTATTTTCTTTTTTAAAGATAAAATGTTAGTATTTACTACAAAATACAATTATTTCCATGTTATTAACTCAAAGGTACTGGAGCCCACATCCCACATATCATTAGCTCTTAAAAATATGATTAATTTACTCCAATATTCATATTAATTATTGCCTATCGCAACGGAATAATGAAATTGATAAAATATATATTTATCGTTTATATTAGTTTTCTGAAACCGTAGCGAAAATCATATTTTCGCTCCAAAAATGCGGTGTGAAAGTTGCATTTCTCTGACGTGTCACGAAACCATTTAAACGTTTCATTTAAAATTTTATTGAATATAAATATTTATAGTTGTATTTTGTACTTTGGATATGTTAATCCCAGCATAGAATCTTGTTGCATTTATTTGCTTCGCAAGACATTGCAAATGAACTCCTTGAAATGAACAGAAACGCACGCACCAAAAATGCAAAACTGATAGTAATTTATTGGTTTTCGTTTATTTACTATTTTTTTTTTCTGTCACCAAACGAGAAAGCCCACTACTAGATACAAATAGAAAATCAGATTTAATAATTAAATTTAAAATTTAATTTTATTATAATCAAGGGTTTTAGAAAACATTTAAGCCGTAAAATACTCGACACAAAGTGCCTCGTACTTCAATATGGCTCCTCGTCAGTAATGTACCATTTTCCTGACTCATGTAAATAACTATTTATTTTCTTTCAATCGCTTGTTTTATTATTTGTCATTTTAATGCGTCCGAAAAATGCAAATTCATCTTTTGCATACCCTAATTAAAATCTGATGTAACCAACACAATACCTCCCGCCATTTAATTTTTATTAATTTAAATACATGCCTATGGGGTCTCGTAGCCGCGTGCCTGAGTATCTGGTCGCGAATTGGGAAACCAGATTCGATATCGATCAACGCCAAATATTTTGAATTTTAAATGGCACAAAATTGACCCCTGTAGTGCACTCTCCACGTCAGCAATGAGTGCCCATGAGGTGTCTCTTGTTAAACGCAGTCATCACCATTACCAAAATCTGTGTACAAACCAGATTAGCACAACCAGAAATGGGTAATATGTCGTGATGATATATTTAGTTTTTTATTTAAATACTTACTTGCATATTTACTAATGCTAGAAATTATGTATATTAAGTTCCTTTCCATAAACAATTGTTCTATTTACAAATTTCTTTTTACAACGTTACTATTATTAATTTGAAATGATTATTTTTTTGACAGTGACATTTGAGCTGAACTGTGTAACTATGGAGTTGTATTTAAAGCATAAGCTACGAGATATTATTTTTATATTACTTTATAAATTTATCCATAAAATATATAGAAAAAGTATTAATGCAAACCTGTAGAAAATGGAATATTTAATTTTTATAATAACAAATTGCGGAAAAACATTTAAATGTATTTTTTGACGAAAAACTATTTTGTCCTTCAAGTAAAGTGCCATTTCCGGTTATCCGATTGACATCAAAATCTATTGACTTCTTTTCATATTAGAATAAGGTAGAAATACATACATCACCGTGAAAATGTTAAAATCTGATTGTAGGGACCTTAAAACGCACTCGATATGCGAATTTTAGCACGATCTCTATACCTCCCTTACCAAGGGTAGCGGGAGATAAAAATAAATCATAATTGTAAAATTAATGGAGAGAACCTTAGTCCATATTTTTGAATTTGATATAATCAAAGAAACTTTTTAACTTCTTTACTTTTATAGATTTCTGTATTAATTTGTCTTAAGAACGACCATGTTTAAATATTAGGAAATTATTTACTTGATGTTAAATAATAGAAATTACATAATTAGACATTTTTATACGACGTTCTTGTAGAAACGCTCAAACTTTAAAATGTAATAACTTGTGACTTGATACTTTTTACGAAAAACAGTTTTACCAAACTGTTTGGCATCCTTGAAAGTACATTTACAATATTTGGACTATGGTTGTTTTTGCCTAAAGATCTTCAATTATTTAAAAAGAAATGACGAGTTTTCCGTGCTGATTAGTGTAATATTTTATAAAGGCAAAATAAAAATATTGATATTTTATCATTTATTTGAGAAAATGTATCTATTTTCTTATGCATCCCAAACATATTTAAAATTTACTAAAAACAAATAGTACTATAATAATATACATACATAATAATGTTAAACTACTCACACCTCCTGGTGCTTGGCTTGGCATCGGCAACAGAAAGCCAGATAAGAAAATAAAATCGTCTGACAGTGACAGTGCATTTCCCAGATGAGAGAAACATTTTTATTATTTTATTAACGTTTTCAAATCAGAAGTTTTCAATTTATTACACAAACATAAATATTGAGTACAGACAAGTTGAACTTACACTGTATAATACAAGACACATTAATCGCTAATCTAATACTGTACGATCGTCACAGTGAAAATAAACCGACAAGCACCTGAACATAAGGCACGGAAAATAACAAAAGTTGTTTAGTTTACATCTCCGTCACACAGTGTAAGTTCAACCGAGATATTTAGATACAATAAATCGCTCTTCACACGTTGTCCTCGACGGCTTTAACAACGATGTTAAACAACTTCGTATTTTTCTGTATACAACACTTGTTCTACTGAATGCTTTACCGGCGAGTCGTCGTCGACCATCAGTACGTCTATCACCTGCAACAACAAAATGCATATTTTCTATCGATTTTGACAATAATTTCTTCGCAAAAATGTAATGTGGTACTATACCATAGACAAATTTTAACTATCTTATATAAGGCATACATAAATTAATGAGTATTAGTGACAAAAAAAAATAGATTATAAATATTTGAGATCCATCCTAAATGTTTTTAAATCGTAGAAATAGGATATGTGGATCGAGGAGAATTTTTTAAATAAACGAAGAAAGAAATTGTGAAAAATTCATGGACCTCGCTGGGATTTGAACCCAGTGCCTTCCTATATCTAGTAGGACGCTCTAACCAACTGAGCCACGAGTTCCCATCGAAGTCAATGAACATTTCACAAGTCTTTTTACAAATCGTAACGAGTACACTCTACTAACAGGAGAGATGAATACACAACGTAGATTATATTAGGATGGATCTCAAATATTTATAATCTACGTTGTGTGACTGCTTAAAGTTCAAAATAATTTCTATATAAGCGCTCTTTTCGCGCTGAGTATTCATCTAATAGATATAGGAAGGCCCTGGGTTCAAATCCCAGCGAGGTCCATGAATTTTTCACAATTTCTTTCTTCGTTTATTTAAAAAATTCTCTTCGATCCAAATAGCCTATTTCTACGATTTAAATGACAAAAAATGTTTAAATATTAATTAGTTCGCTAACTACGTTTGGAGTCGATTAATAATTAGTATGACGCTATGCTCTTAGCAATTTGATTCGTTGTTGATTTTAAAAGCGGAATTCGCGTGTCTTGTATACCCGCTCACTGTGAAACCATCAATAAACAAACAATAACGCCACTCGGCGCCATAGTTTGCCATAGTAACATATGTAACAAAATTTTACGCTTCAAATTTTATTACTAAATAAGATCTAATCTAGTTGTCACTGGACACAATAAATTGCCACAAAAAGTTTTAAAAGATGTTATACAAGCTTGAAATACGCAAATATCCAGAACCGAAACGTGAAATTGTTAACGTTTTTGGGGATCAAAATGTTAGATAAACGACTTTTTACCGAATTATACGGGAATATGAAGAAAGTGTAATATGTACTAATTTACCAAAAATACGACCCGAACTTTTACCCCTAAATCGAATCAGCAGACTCATTAAAAGTGCTCAAGGCAAAGTTAGAAAGTCTTCACGCAAATTATCTCGACGATTTAGAAATTAAAGATAATATGTTAACAGAACTTTGGTCACAAATGATTTAAAATATCGAAAAAAAAAAGTATGTAACCAAATAAGACAGTGGCACAGCTGGTGCGAATCTCCAGGCGCTGCAGTGTATTAAGGAGCCAACATTTTATAGAAAACAGAGAGAATTCTCCAAATGTTTCTCAGGCATGACTGATTGAAGATTTTTGGGCATTTCTTAGCAGAAAAGTATACAATAATGGCTGGGAATACTAAAACACACAACAGTTACAAGAATGGAAAATTGGAAAATAATCGGACTAAAAAATTATTTTTGTGCAACCGGCCGCGAAATAGGCATTTCGCAGCCGCAATATAGGCCACAAAATTGAATTTCGCGGCTGTTAAGTATTGTGTACACCTTGTCCGCGAAATCCTTTAGCGTCCTCGAGATTGTCTTGCCTCGGCCGCAAGCGGCCTCGGCGACAATTTTTCTCTCGGTACGCTAAAGAGTGATTTCGCGGCCTTGATATACAAATAACTATTATTTCCTGGCCTACGTTTCGACTGTAACTACAGTCTTCTTCAGGGCTAGAAATGGTCAATTATTGAAGGTAACATGGGGAACCCCCATACTACCCATTGGAGATAACAAGGTGTAATTAAATATATTTGTATATATCAAGTCAATTATTATCTTAACTGGAACGTAGAGAAAAACAACTTTTTTTAATAATTATTAACTTCAAACAAAAAAAAAAACTTAACGATGTAAGAATTATAAATAATTCAGGTCGTATGGGAGTTCCCAATGTTACCTTCAATAATTGACCATTTTTAGCCCTAAAGAAGACTGTAGATACAGTCGAAACGTAGGCCAGGAAATAAATATTTTTTCACTAGACTGCGTGTCTGATTATTTTCCAATTTTCAATTCTGCTACCAGTCGATCATCGTATTCGGCTCTTCAGTTACAAGAATATTTCAGACGATCCAGGAAGTGCATTTAACATCGTCCAGAGACAAATGAGACCAGGTATTAAAAAACTGCATCGCATTCAAGTTAATGGTCCCCTAACAGTATTGTAAAACTATATTTCTTATCCCTTAGTTTATAGGAACAACCCCTTATGCCAATGTTTCAATAAAAAAATTGTTTATATTTGATGAAGAGATCTAGCTTTTTATAAAAACTCTTGTTACATACGTTATGGTCAAACTGTTTCAATGCTCTATAATTTATTAGGAAAAATGCATTTGAAATTAATGCTTAAAGTCCCGTTTGCACTAAAATTCTCAGTTCATTCTGTTCTTCCAACATTTTTTTTTTAATTGGTATAGGACCCCATACTCAGTAAATTAAAAAAATAAGAATTGATTTGACTTGATTTAAAAAATTTAGTGGACATGAAGATACAAAAGTTTGGATATCCATGTTCTATTCTCAGTCATCCCCAATGATTCAAAATATTCATGAACAAAATATATTCTCACAGTGAAACTCCTAATTTTTTATGTAATTCCGTACAGAATAATATAAAATTATATCAGAAATATTCAGCATTATTTTAATTTGTAATGTAAGCAACCCAAATCCAAATCAATAATGTATAAACTATGTGCAACAATGTAAGCTGTTTCTTACCTTAATCTTAGCGTAAGATGATTTGGAATTGAAAGAGACATGAACAGGGAAAAAGTCATTGGGAATCGATTGAGGAGCGCTGAACTCCAACGAGCCGGTCTTGTTACTGGAATCCACTAACGGTAAGGACCACACCAGTTGGTTCTTTCTCGATTCGTGGGTGAAATGTCCGTCACATTCTGCTACCACTGGCGTGCAGCCAATCCTAACAAAACAACAATTCAAATCGCAAAAATATCGTTAAAATAGCCATCAATTTTGAAAATCAGAGAAGATGACGCCAAAAATATCATTAAAATCGAACAAAAACGCGCACAAATATCAATCTCATGAAAATGTTCAAATAGTTAAGTCCAATGTTTCACATTTTCTAATTTATTCTTTTCTTGAAATAATAGGTCAAATTAAATATGTAGGTGTATGTTTTACACTTTACAAATCTTTAGAATCAGATTATTTTTTAAAAGTTGTCTTTAATTTCAAATATTTGGACGCTGACGTCACGGCTATACGTCACGGCTTGTCGGATGCGGCAGCAGCCCTCTACCGGTTGTGTTTGAAACTATGATTGGGTTATCACTTCTCAGTTTTATTTTGTGACAGCAACATATTGTTAACGAAAAACATATTTCAAACAACTTTTGGTATTTATTTTAATAAAGGTTTTATTTACATACCATTACTTTTAAGTCTGCTGTCACCTGTCACAATTTTAGGTTAGCTTGTTTACAGCAGCAAACGGATATCACGTGGATAGTTGTGTATGTGAGAGAGGAATGTCTTTGTGTGAATAACAAGCCGTAACGTCACGAATTTTACAGCCGCGAAAACAAATTTATGAATGCAAAGTCGCATATTTCATGTTATTTTATATTACTATATTTATTAAATGAGACGGATTTCACGATTTTATAAAAAAAACAATGATTTTTTTTTTAAATGACCCCATTACTAAAATCTTATAGAAACAAAAAAGAATCAACAACATCGTCCAAGTATTAAAATAAAATTATGAAACTTTGTTCAAAAATAATAATGTGAAGGGTGGAACCTTTCTAAAAGTTCCAAAAATTATTTATTCGGTCCAAAATTTTAAATACACTTTAAGCATTTAAAATAAAAAGGCCTAATGTTTCCGGTATAGTACAAGTGTCATAGAATTCTAGATGATATGGTGAACAACTAAATAATACAAATAATAAATTTTTGCAACTTACGGCAACGGTATGACAATGTTAACATCCGCCAGCTCCAGATCCTGGTGCGCGAGTTCATATTCGATATTAACATCGCACGACCCGTCACCAGCTTCAGAAGGCCAGCAGTTAATGAGCAGCGGTACCAAAGAATCATCGACAGCTTGCAGCCTCCATTTCAACACACCTACGTCTGTGTGCAGAGGAAATGGTTTGGCTGGTTGCTTCAGACCGATTTGACTGCGTAGCTTGAAAAGTTCCTTGTCCACATTCGGGTGCGTCTAGAAAGAAGGAAAATCTATTGCGGTTTGTCTAGAAATAGAACCAGCGATGGCCCACAATCCAATTCTTAAGAAAAGAAAACTTTTGGCTGTAAATTCATCATATTTATTTTCCTATTTTTCTCCTTACTTGTAATTGCACGCCACGGCTGTCCTGATTCTCCAGCTGCACCCTAATCCTCCCCCATTTCTCATCCCCAATGTGCAGGGTTACCAACCCTAAAAGTTCCAATTGCTGAACGCCTCCATCTCGCCCAACTACAACTGAAAGTTTTTCTTCTTGACGAAGATGTACGTCATCTACGTCTGGCTTGATTGCAGGCGTCTTTAGCGATTGTTGTGTCTGTGCGTTGCCGGTAGGAGGAACGATTACGCTTTCGCCTTCGCTTTTTAATTGATCGACGAAGGATTCCACATCGCGAGATTTTCCGCCGAGTTTCATAGCGCGCGTTGATGTCGGGACTGATTTCCTAGAGGAAAAAATGGAATCAGAAAATAATAAATCATTTTAAACAAGCACTTGGACAGTGGTTCGAATCCAGACCCTCAAATAAAAATTGTTACTTACTGCATGGGTGTGTAAGGCGCTGGTTTGATATCATTGCTGATAGTGGCCATGTCTCCAACGGAAGGTGTAGGTGTGTACCCTGTAGAGTTGCCGAAACCTCCACTACCTCCATAACTAACTTTACCGCCTTTCTTTGCCGCTTCCATGCGCGCTCGCTGTAATTCTTTCGCTTTTTCGCGCATTTTATTCTTCGCTTCGCGCTCTTGAGTCTACAAAAGAAAAGAATGAAATTATTCTTCGAAGATAATTTCTTTCAGAACTTGGATCAACATAATCGGGTTACTGTAAACCAGGGCATAAACCGGTTAAAAAAACGGGTTAGAAAACCGGTAACCGATATTTTGACGAAAAATAGCGAACGTTAACCGTTATTTTTCAAGCTAAAAATAACGGTAACCTTTATCCAATTTTTTTTTAACCCATTTAGTAAACAATAATCTTTTTTTTACAAGATATGCTCGATCATCAGAGGAAATGCTCAATAAGAACCAAAATATTAACAAATGTTTTGTATTGGTGATTTTTTTTGTATTCATATAAAAAAACTTTTATTTTGCATAATGTGATATTTTTAACTCCCGCTATCCTTGGTAAGGGAAGTATAGGGATCGTGCTAAAATTCGCATATTGAGATTTTATGTATGTGTGTGTGTGTGGATTCTCTTTACGCTCTCTCAAATACTATCTCTCAAAAAATTTGAAATTCTGTATTTCTACCTTTTCTAATATGGAAAGAAGCCATTTGATTTTGGTGTAAATCAGATAACCGGAAATGGCACTTTACCTGAAGCTCAAAATAGTTTTTCTAAAAAAAATAGCTTTAAATGTTGTTTTTTGAGTTTTGTTATTATAAAAATTAAAGATTATTAAATTTTCTACAGATTTGAATTAATACTTTTTCTATACAGGGTGTTTCCTTTAAAACAACCAGCGCTTTTTTGGGTGAACTAATGACTTTAGAGAAAAATGTTATATACAAAAAATTACCAGGAAAAAGGGCTTAATTTATGAGGAATAATAAATAAATAATTCAACCAGTGGTTCTCAAACGGTAGAATAAAATTATATATTTTTAAATGGCAACCTATATAAATTTTTTGTCCATTAGATAGAGAATTTTTTTCTGATTTCAACGATATAAATATGATATGGGGTTGTATAACAATTATTTCGAAAAAATGATATTAAAAATAATTTTACAATATTGAAGTAGGCTATGCAATAAACAACTATTAATACGACTATTGCCTAGGTTACGATAGTATATTATTTTCTTATATCTAAAATAACTTGTTTTACTAAGAAATTCATAATAACAAATGAACTACATAACGAAGAAATATCAAAAAATAATAGTACTAACATAAAAAGAAAAACAATATGATGGAAATTATTTACATAACAGTAAGATTAAATAGGTCTAAATTTGTTAATTCTTGCAACTGCAAAGCCATTTTTTATTAATAAGTAATTAAACAATTACGAAAACAAATACTTAATAACGTAAGTAACAAAACTATCTGTCACCTGTATCATTTATTTGCATTTGTTTATTGCATAGCCTACTTCAATATTGTAGAATTATTTCTGATTTTTAAAATCATTTTTCTCGAAATAATTGTTATACAACCCCATATCATATTTATATCGTTGAAATCAAAAAAAAATTCTCTATCTAATGGATAAAAAATTTATATAGGTTGCCATTTAAAAAAATATAATTTTATTCTACTGTTTGAGAACCACTGGTTGAATTTTTTATTTATTATTCCTCATAAATTAAGCCCTTTTTCCTGGTATTTTTTTGTATATAACTTTTTTCTCTAAAGTCATTAGTTCGCCCAGAAAGCGCTGGTTGTTTTAAAGGAAACACCTTGTATATTTTATGGATAAATTTATAAAATTATAGATAATTTAAATCCCGGAGCCTACACTTTAAACACAACTCCATGGTTACACAGTTCAGATCTCAAATGAATGTAACTGACAGATAAATGTCACTATCGATAAATTAATAATAGTAACGTTTAAAAAAAAAGAACAACAATTATATGGAAAGGAACTTAATACAGTTTCCAGGATAAGTAAATATGTAGGAATTTTGGTAAAAAAAATATATCATCATGGCATACCCATTGCTGGGAATGCCAATCTGCTTTGTATACAGATTTCGATGATGACATATTTTTACCATGCGAGCGTTTATCACTCATTTGGTATGTATTTAAATTAATAAAAATAATTGGCGGGAGGTATTGTGTTGGTCACATCAGATTTTTTTTCTTATGGGGTTTCGTGGTCGTGGCCTGAGTGTCTGGGAAACCAGGTTCATTCCCCACCGACGCCAAATATTTCGAATTTTAAATGACACAAAATTGAGCCTTATGGGTACTCTCCACGCCAGCAATGGGTGCCCGTGATGTGGCACCTGGTAAAAGCCCACACGGAACAAAAATATCATCATCATTATCGAAATCTTGTTTAAAAATACATTTTATAGTTTTTAAAAATAATTTGATCTAATTTTTTTTAATTACTCGATTTACTATTTTTTAAAATCGGTTTTTGAAGAAAAGACATTATTATTATAACGTTCTTGAAATCGGTTAACCGTTAACAAGTATTTTTTTGTCACATGCTCTACAATAAATTAAATTTAGTGCAAAAGAAAAGAAACAGCATAAAAGTGTCAGCTGTGGTGCCATCTCTCTCTCGAAAAAGAGACAGAAAGCGTGGGGTGACACCTGAAATAAATTAACACATTACGGAACACCTAAAAGTTATAGCTTCACAACCAAATACACTCATTTTTAAATTTTAAAGATCGCCAGGCATGTATTTCTGCCCATTTTTGAGTTATTGTCCAAAAATGTAATCTTTTGGGTCCAAGTTTGAACGCAAATATCTTAGAAACTAAAAGAGAATTTATTTGCAGTTTGGAAATTTAGAATCATCGCGATTAAATGTAAAATGTATATTTTTGAAAATTTTGTAAATTTTACCCAAAGTTGGGTATCGTATATGTATATGACTTGTGGGTATCAGCAATTTATTTTAAGAAAGGCTGGGGGGTTCCAATTCCTAAACATTCCCGACAAAAAAAAATGAGATCCACGGGTTAAATTGATATTTGTTACTCACCTGTCGTACGGCCTGATATACTTTCTCTTCATGTGAGTCCATCTCGACAAATGTGCGTATTTGTGATAAATTAACACTTTCTCTATATCCCAGTGCTACAATTTCATCAAACGCGAATATTAAATTGAAAGCATTATCTACAATTTCAGATTCTTCCATAGATCGACAATATTCTGGAATCTAAACAACCGATAACACAAAAACTCCAAACCAATTTAAAGTTACTTACAACTCTGGCAAACAGTCTCAAAGTTTCTAAATCTTCCAGAATATTACTGGCTCGAGTTGTGATCAACAACATGTATAATCGTTCTAAAGGTTGATAGACGTATCTTACTGAGTCTGTTTCGACGAATGTGTGTTGAGTCCCAGCTGGGATTAATTTGGGGAACGCGGCTAAGAGGCCTTCGATTCTGGCTTTCGACATTTCGACAAACTGTCGCGAGACAATCGCTGAAAAGAAGAAACATTTAACAATAATTTTTACGTTTCACAATTAAAACCAAATAAATTTTTGTTTAAAAGTGAACAAAAGAACATTTTATATTTAAAGATGATTTATGCACAGTTATCGGGTAATGTATTTCACAAGAATGATATAATAGTACGTGTCAAAAACTTTGTAAATGACATAAGTCAATCAAAAAAAGTCAACGTCAAAAATGATTACTATAACAGGTCGGCAAGTAACCTTAAAACTAAAAAATTGACAAAATAACGTAAAATATACTCACTTTTGCCCGCTTTGGTGCAAACAGCGGCTGCTATAAGCACCTGAAACACAAAATAAAATTATTAGAAGCTGTAAAAAATCTAAACATGGTTTTGAAATTTGACATCTTGACATTAAAAGTACACTTCACTTGTAATTCCTATTTGTAAGCTTTATATTAATAATATTTACCATTTTGGCGAGCTGTACTATTTGTTTCAAGAATATTTATATAGTAGTTGTGGTGTATATCGCTATATTTTAGGAAACATTACACCCGACCGCTTTTAATACAAGATGACGTGTATTGAAAATGTAATGACGTGCCATGAAATGCTAAAGTGAAACTCCCTGTTGAGCTAGTTGGTAGCAATGGGTGTGAACGACTTGAAAGAAACTTTTATGATAAAATATTACTGCTGTTTCACATTTCCCTACTTAAAAATTAAATAAACGGCAACATTTTCTTAAAATTCACTCAAAAAATAGAACATAAAATCTACTTGCCTTGTTTCATTCAAAATTAATATTTCAAATATAAAACTCGTAATAATAATTAGAGAAATCTTTTCTCTTTATTAAAAAGAAAATATTTCAACATTTTAACGTGATTTTAAATTTAATACTTATATAAAGATTACAAATTTAAAAACCGGTGTAATTTTTTAGATTTTTTCTTCCATTAGCGATTAAAATTAACTATTCCCGCCGTTATATAGCTCTGTTGTGACGTCACAGCTGGGTTGTACCAGCTGACAATTTGTTTAGGAAACATACAAAATTTCATGATTTTCTTATTTTATGTGGTTTATTTATCACCATGTGTGGAATTTAATTGCCCGAGGAAAATAAACCGCATATCAGAAAAATATGAAATTTGGAATGAAAAATTGACATTTGTAAGTTAACAACAAAGTCACGTGACTGCTCGCGTCCTATTTTCGGTAAAACTATTATTTTGATTTAAAGTGAAATACTAAAATGTTGTAGAAAACATTTTTTAATAAGAAGCAACAGAACGACAAAATATCTATAATATTAATAAAATTTGCAAGAGTTTAAGTAGTATTTTATCATTTTAAAAACCGGTTAACCAGTACTTTAAATTCAACTATTAACCGAAACAAATTAAAATCGGGGTTTTAAACAATTTCTGAAAAGAAGAAAATGCGCACTTTTTACCTCTCGCTAAGAGAGGTAAGTCATGCTAAAAATCGCATATCCATATTTTAGTGAATACGCACGTTTTATGGTCCCTAGATGCAGTGGCGCGTTTTCCTATGGGTAAATGGGCAATTGCCTGGGGCCCCATCAACAGGGGGGGGGCTCTAAACCAATGTTTTTCATACACATTATTAATTATCAAAATTTAAATTTAACGCCTCTATTGGTGGAAGCCTCAAACCATTTTTTTATAAACATCGAAAACTTATAAATAATAATATATGAAAAGAAATTAGTACTAGAATATATGTTATTTATTTCGATAGTAGAAATCCCGTACCATTTTTGTGAAAGGTACATCAATATGAGAATCCTAATTTATACAGACAATTTGAACTTTAATACAGCAAAATGCGGCCTAGCGAATGTCCTCTAAAATTATGTATATACGACTATAATTCCATAAAATCATTGCTTTACTGTTAATCATTCACAATCTGCTTTGCCCGATATTCTAAACAAACAATTAAAAATTCATCAAACTCGCTGAATCAATAAAAAATATGTCACATCTTTATTATCATTTACAACATCGGGCAAACATAGTACATTTATATAAAATCTACTAACTAATCTTCTTATTTGGGAGGCGGTCTAAAGGTTCCAACTACTACCGCGTGGTCCCTTTCATACGGCTCTAACGTGATCTGCTCTTGCGGTTTTAATTTATCCGCTTGTAGTTTTTTCACTTCTGCAGCAAAGACTGCTTCTGGTTGCGCCGTGGAATCGATACACGACGCCTTGATGGAGATGACGAAGTGACCGCCGTTCTTCAGGAAGTTCTGTGCGTTGATGGAGACTATTCTCGCTTGATCGGGCTGGGCAACATCGGCGAATATCGTGTCCACCATGCCGACAAGCATTCGGTATTTGTGAGGGTGGCGTGCGTCTTCAATAATAGGGATGATGTTTGTGCGCTTTTTGGCCACGTTGATAAGATCGCGGCCTGATCTGTGGGAGAATTCTACGGCGTAGACCAAACCTTCCTGCGAAACAAAGAAAATTTCATCTTTCACGGTGTCTTGTTTATGTGCTACGCAGATGTTTTTAGTGGGATCCCATCCAAGAAGTTTAATAACCCATCCTATAGTTCATTTCACGTAAGAAAATAGCGTTGGTTCAGATCTTAGATCCGAAATTAAAAAACTGCGGTATTAAACTGCTGTCATCTGACTAAAAAGATATAATACCATCAAAACTTCGTTTTATAGTCAATAGATATAAAGTATGATCTACCTGCTTCCCAAATCGCATAAAGATGATATAGTTTGGTTCACAAAAGATGACTATTTAAGGTTACTTGTTCGAAGAAAGAAAACAGAGCGCTTTATATAGTAACATTTCATATTAAAAAGAGATAGATTATTTAACGCATGTTGTGTAAGTGTAACAGATATACGTAAATGGTGACATTACTTTCTAACACACTACAAATAATAATCACGTATGTCGTAGAGTTACAGATATGTAATTATCTACTACACTGCCCTCTGTGTTAATGTTTACCCAGTGACGTTGATGTTTACATCGAATTATTTATGTCAAGTTCATGTATTGTGTTTTGCAAAAACATAGGTGAAAACATGAATCTTTGAGAAAGGCATTATTTAAAAAGAAACATAATTTACAAATAAATTACACTTATTTTTTATTAGTTAAAATGTATCCATAAATATTTCACGTTGCACGCCTATGCATACCAAATGCAGTGAAGTTATCTACAAGTAATATTACATCAGACGGCTTATAAATTATTTTGAATAGTCATCTTTCATGAACCAAAACTATAACTGGCATTTTATCAAGAAGTGAAAAAACCGGGCCTAAATCGGAATAGGTAGTTATTGTTAGTATTTTTTATTTAAATTTTGTACTGCGGTGTGTATTTTTAAATTGTGAGCGCGCTAACTTCACGGTCAAAATTTGAACGTTAGGAAACTGAACGAAACAAGAAATGAGCAAGGCGATGTATAAACATTATGACGCTGTTTATCTAGCCGTTAAAAATAGTGAAGGATGTTGTTTGAGAAGGAATGAAAGGTTAAAAAAAAATTGTAATCTCACCGGCCCAACGACGTCCGAAACATGGGAAACAGTCGTACCAGAAGCTGCTCCAAGATATAATACTTTGCTACCGGGCGGCATGTAAATTTGATCTACACCTCCCAAAATAGCAGCTGCTAATTTACTCCTAAATGGATTCCACACTCTATATTCTATTTTATTGCCATCAGTTTCAACAGATATTCTCTTTTCACCATAAACTTCTGATCCAGGCACTAAATTTAAGGTCACCAACGCATCTTCTTTCCCTCTCGCAATAAAAACGCCTTCGTGTCTATGAGGCTCGATAACAACTGTTTTGCCTCCCCTGAAACCACCGCCCCCGCCACCTCGACCGCCTCTACCACCCCCACGACCTCTACCGCCACCTCCTCCTCCTCCTCGGCCGCCCCCTCTAAAACCACCGCCTCCACCACCGCGGCCGAAGGATTTTCTGTCTCCGCCGCCTCCAAAACTCTTGCGATCACCACCGCCCCCAAAACTCTTGCGATCGCCACCGCCCCCGAAACTGTTTCTGTCACCACCTCCTCGACCGCCTCTTCCACGGCCGTCTCCACGTGGAGAGAAACCTAAAAAAAATATTATGCAGCCGTTTCAAAATATAAATAAACAACTATAATTGCATTTTAAATTGATAATTCGTTAAATAAAAACATAAATAAAACTTATTGTTCGATAATCAAAATCACAACAACGTGCAAACACGATTGTTGCACATGTTAACCCTAAAATTTGCCGAAAAATATACAAAAACATAACAAAATAAACTGAAAATTGTAGAATATATAAAGCAATACATACCTGGTCTACCCATAATTAACTTTTTCTTAAACAACTAATAATAATATTTTACAATTAAAATTAAAATATTACTTGAAAACCCACGTGCACTCACAAAGCGTCACGCGGCATCACGGACGCGGAAATTCTTTAGGGAATTTAGTATTTTCTTAATATGGGGGAATAGTGTGACGTCAAAGCATAGCGCGGAATATGAACTACTGCCTGAAGGAAAAACTATACTTTCAAAATAGACTCTATTGACAGAATACATAAGAATCAGAATTTAAAGGTTTGTAATTAGATGCTAATATTATTGTTATTATGAAGCAATTAACTTTGTGATATTAATAATAACAAATTATGAACATTTTTCTATTACTACGTAACACCATATTATACACATTAATAAATAACAAAGGCTTTATTTCAAATTGAAATCAACTCGGCACATGTTACAGTACAGAGTATCAAGTTTGCGCAGCTTCAAACATTTCCTATTATATCGACTGAGTTTTTGTTTGCTGGCGTGTTGATTATATTAGTTTTTTTCGTCGTGTTTTCGTAAAATCAGTTCGTTTCAGAGCTTTAGATTTCTTCTTTTTAAGTTTAAGGTACGTAAATAACCCTGTCTCTCCACATTTTATTATTTTATTGCATGGAGTGCTATGCGCTTGTCTTTCAAACGGGCACTTCCGACCGCTTCACGCGATGTTACACGAACATGGTCGAGATATTGAACGAACGTTTAGTTCCACGCAAAGTTTTTTCAAACTTGAATAGAGTAATTGTTATTACAAATTAGGATAATATGTTTTGTTTAATCGAAAGGGTAATATTCAAACTTAAGAGAATGAGAGTTTAAACAGCAAACTTTTCTTAATTAATATATTTACAAAGAAATGAGCTACTTAAAATTATAGTTCTTATTTGTTGTGGCAATAAGGTTCATTTTGAAAAGCGTGTTAACCATTATGAAGCGCGTCACATATGACGTAATTACTTAATAAGACTCATACCAACATAATTTTTAACAATTTGAATCACCGTCAAAAATGGCAACAATCCACATTCAAAAAGGCAAAAATGTGAACGAAAACCGTGAAGACACACCTATCCATTTGTTGCCTTGTAAAATTCACGCAGATTTTGACGCGAAAGTTAAAAGTTATTTCAATCCTTACATTAAACAAGACGACAATGGAGGTATAACCTCAATAAAAATGGAGGTAAATTTTATTTAAAAACAAATATTTTAGTTTTGCATTCATCGTTTCGCGGCTATCCATTAAAAGGATCTGAAATAAAATTACCAGAAAACTACAGAGGAATTGTTTTGCATGAAAGTATAAAACCTGTGACTGATAATCAAGAAAGGAAATTTTTTATTACCAATGAATTTAGTTCTTTTACTTATTGGAATTGGGATAAAAATCCAACGAAAAATGATATGATTCAACAAGCACTAGATTGGATTGATATTTCTGAAGCTGTAAGTTTAAAAAAAAATTAAAAAACAATTGATAATTTTCCTTTGTTTTAGTTACATGCGCCAATAACAGAAGAATAACAATACATATTTTAAAACCAAATGTGCCTACACTTATGCTCTTTCAATTGTTGTAATTTTAATAAATATTTAATTTTATTTTTCTTATCTTTTCTAAAATGTTTATTTGAATAAAATTTATGTACATAAATAAAATAACATGAATCATATACGAAATTATACTACATAAACTCATTAAAAACTTTGTTGCGTTCATAAAATTTATTGAATTTGGTCGAATTATGAGCATCATAATATCTGATCTAAATAAAATTGAGCAATTTTAAAG
Organism: Harpalus rufipes; assembly: GCA_951394225.1. Lineage (NCBI taxonomy): Eukaryota > Metazoa > Arthropoda > Insecta > Coleoptera > Carabidae > Harpalus > Harpalus rufipes. Next base: position 54,633,211 of record OX596277.1, on the reverse strand, counting down.
AAAAATGTTCCTCGAATATTTTATGAACGCAACAAAATTATTAAAACCCAGAAAAATGTCACAAATACACAAAATTTGACTTAGAAATAATCACATAGTAAAAGATTCACAAAAAATACCAATACAGTTCTTTCCCAGAGAGAAATGGACAGAAAAGAAAATAAAAAGATATCTTTACATTATTGAATTCATTTTGCGTTGTGTTTATTTTCTATTTAACAATTTATTCAAACTAATACGAGTATTATTGTTCTTCATATATGATTGTCAAAATTTACTTTTATTTACAAATAATTTGTCGGGAAATGAATGTTGCTACGAGGGTGATGAATTGGTGGTGGTGACCGGCACAGCCGAACATAGGACTTTAACATGTAAAATCCGACTTTTCTAATTTCCTGCTTCTCTAATTATTTTAGCTGTAATAGCTCCAAATAAAAGTTGTAGAGCATAAAATTCTGCATCTGAATCAATAAACAAAATTAATTTTGTATACCTTGTAACAGCAGAAATTGGGTATAAAAATGTCGAAAATCATCTCAAAAATAGCAATAGCCATGGAATTGAGAAAATAAATAACAATTGTCTAACGGTTTATCTATCATATTAGGGTAATTTATTTTTATTAGGTATTAATTCTAATTTCTGTTCCACTTAACAATTATCAATTAATTTAAATTACAAATAATAAAAAATTAACCTAGCTTGACAAATAAACCGTTAACATTTGTTAATTTTTTGTTTCAATTCCATGACTATAGCTATTTTTGGGGTGATTTTCCACATTTTCATATCTAATTTCTGCCGTTACAAGGCACAACAAAACAATATTGTCTATTGATTCAGATGCACCCTGTATATTATCCGTGATTGGTAACAAAAAATACAATCTTTTGTTTTTGTTTCATGGTTAGCTAGATATTTTAAATCACCTATAGGAGTAACTGAAATGAATTCATTAATGTAAAGACAATTCCTAAAGTAAAATTACATGTGAATCTATGTTCTCAGTAAATATCACTCGTATGGAAGATATAGATCACATATATGGCTCGCTTTACTGGAGATCATGCATATATGTTACTTTGGCGTTCGTAAAAGTATGGTTTAGATGGCGTTGTCAACTGTTCGCATCGCAATCGGCAGTTTTTTTATCGCGGGTGTAATTTGAACTTCAATGAATTATTAATAAAAACAGATTCGAATTTACTTATTTGCTTAAAGATAAAGAAGATGAAATTATGTAAATAACTAACGAGAGCACAGCTATCTGATTTGTATCACAACAATATACCTACTAAACTATTCTCGTATAAATGGAAAATGTCCGAGACATTAATTTCTCCATCCTTGTCTAGCGCTTGGACACGTGTCTACAAGCGCAAGCGCGCACAGCCTGTAGGCTTGTGATAGGCGAATAATTAATCAAATGCAGTTGACGCGCATGCGCACAAGAAGAAGAGTGCAAGGATATATAATGTTACTGACATTTCCTGTTTGCCTTTTAGCGGTATATAGTTTAATAGGTATATTGTCAGAACAGAGTATATGAATGGACCATTTTCACTGGTGTTGTGCCGTTGTGCGCATGATTAGAGTGACAGGACCAAATAGTCCTGTGAAATTATTTGTATGGATGTGGTCAGCTCACTTCATAGTTGTTTATATGTCAATCTGTCATGTTTCATTGCCAAATAAGAATGTCTGACAGGTTGCCGATGACAGCTGACACCGTTGACAGTTCAGTAGAGGTCATGTTGAAGTCGCTTTGTACAGAATACAATTTGAAGTTTCAAAAATTTGCAATAGATGTCTCACTTTCAATGAAAATGGTCCATTGCACCAAGGGACTTGGAATACAAATTCCGAATGCACACATATCACTCTATACATTTTCCTAACGTACAAAGATGTCCCTTGAAGTTATATTGTCCTGTACATTTCTCGTCTTGTACATTCGTGACTGTGTATAAATCTATACCAGGAACTTGTTGCACATCAGTGAATTCGAACTTGGCGCATTATCTCATCTCGAAGTACACTTCGAAAATAAAATGTATTTTATTCCTTTTAATAAAAAAATATAAACGTAAACTAATCCTAAAACATAATGCAAATATTACACCTGTTTAAATTAAATACATTTTGTTATTGAAGTGTAATTCGAGATGCAGTGAACGAGCCAAGTTTGAATTCTTTAAAGCTCAGTAACTTCATGGTATAATTTGTACACAGCGAAAAATGTACACTATTTTTGAAAGATGTCCGATCAAGGTCATCTACGAATTGTATGAATTCAGATTTTTGCCCGTCCATTCTGAAAAATTCAGTAGTGTCGTTTGTTTAGTTTTTATGAGGGTACATAAGATACTAATGTTATTGTATTATAAAAATATATGTTCCAATAAAAGCATTCAACATTTAAAAATAAGTCAACTGATAAGTTTATTAGCAAATGTAAAACCAAATTTGTCAAATGTGAAGAAAAAAATTATATCGTAAATGCACCCTAATTTAAAATAGATCAGTCTTTCACTAGTTCTAATTTTCTCACTAATAGTGGCCATCAAATAAGTGTGGACTGATGCTCAACTTTTTCCTTCTTCGCACCTTGTTGCATGCGGTGTTGTCGTTTCTTCATAACTTAGCATTTTCAACATAGTCCATGAGTTGGCAACAGTGTAGAAATCTCCAGTCCATACTTATTTGAGGGTAACAATTGCCAACGAAAATGGCCGATAGAGGCAGCACCGATTTTACAAAATGGCCGGCGCGAAAAGTAATTGTCAGAACTTATACAGTGTGAGACAGAGAAATGAATAAAGTTATACAGGTTCATAATTCTGCCACCCGGCGGCTTCGAGTTCATTTTCTTAGCCATTATGTTTAGAAACAAATGAAAATTATCGTTATTAGGAGAGAGGATATGCCAACCGTTTACTGCCGATGCTGAACGCGGCGATTGACAGCGCCAGCGAAACCGTACCTTTACATGAAAGTTATATTTTAATGAATAAATAAATTTGCTAACCATTTTATTATAGGCTGTTTATATGGACGTAACATAATATTAAATGAATATTGCACTATGTATCTATCCATATATGAAGCAGTGAGACGAAACTAAAAATCGTATGTTTTTTTTTTATAAAAATCTGTAAGATGATATGCTTTCTAATTTTGAAATAATACTTATACGACTTTTAGTTCCTGTTGTACGTTAAAATAATTACTTTAAAAAGGAACTCAAAAAATAATTGTGTTATCATGCAGTTTTATACGAAAATTGTAAATATTTAAATAATAAGCACCTTGTGTAAATACAGTCTTATATCTAGTTGTATGGATAATATTGGCAAAAATGTAAAGGAATGTGAAAATTTTTACCCAATTCGGAATGGTTTACAATTTAAAATGGCAGTTTTGTATACATGGTTTCGTATAAAATACAAATTAATGTGATGTATATTTAACTAATATCAAAATTGTTCCTTTCGTCATTCGTATTTAAAATAAATAAATAAATACTCGTAAAATAATGCCACATACATACACTTAACATATACATACATATGTATTTATATTTATTTACAATGATTATATAAAATCTTCAGTTACTCGCAGTAACTCTTTCATGTTCTCGCATCATTTCAACGTTTCTAATTCGTTTTTGATACTCCTGTTGTTGCTTTATAAAATCGCTAAGTCTATTGAGAAGAAACTGCTTATCATGGCCTTCCAATACAAGTTGGTTTTTTAAAACAGACACCATATGTTTATTGGCAGCACTTACCGCCGAATAATAATACAAACATAAAGTTAAAAACACAAACATTGGTACTGAGAACCAAGCAGTACCAATCCCGAAAATTATCACGCGGATAAAATCGGGAAAATTATCAAAAGTATCTATGGCGTACCTCCAAATTGTATCTAGACCCCTATACGGCCCGCAAGATAGAGACGGCATTATTTCCGCTATTGAATACGCGATTGGGATTACGGAAAGAGCTAAAGCTACTAATAAAACTATCATAAACATAGAATTTGATCTCGAGGCCCGATAAACTGTCGATGAAGGTGTGCTATTAACCAAACATGCGAATTTTTTAATATAAAACATTAAAAAACAAATTATCGTTGCAATGGCGGGCAACATCGGCGCGAAAAACGACCCTAACCAACACAAGGTTTGAGAATAAACAACATCCAAAACATGTTTCGGTAAATCAAATTGTTGTTCGCCGATAAATTTCGTGAATTTATTCTCAAAATGTTTAGCTATAAGTGCTCGGGGGAGATTTACAACAAAAGTTACGACTATATGAGTTAAAAAGTCTGTGAGTAACAATTTATAAATTTGTTGGCCGACGTATGTTTCCCAACAAACCGGAGTTTTACATTGTTCCGACATACACATAGTAGAATTATAATCATTTTTACTGCATTCTTGCACAATGCATTCCTCTGAATAAGACGGCACACAAGAAACTAAAATATAAAACTTGTAAACTAAAACACCAAGTGAGGCTAGCCTCAAAATAACAGTTCGAAGTAAGGTTATTCTTACGACAAAAGCTGGGCTGTAGTTTTCAAAATCTACGAAGTATTTAAATAAAGGTGGGACTAGTAAATTTAAAGCTACGATGCAAATAGAAGGTAAGAATTCTAAAATAAAAACTAAATATCCTTGATTGTTATTTTCTAATTGAGCTACGGAAAAATCAAACACGAAGTAAATTAAGGCCATAGAAGAAATTAAAATGGCGACGACTAAAATATTAATGAAAGATCTAATGATGAATAGTTTTGTTTTTTCTTCTCTCGATCGATTTTTCCGCTCTTCTTCCAATCGTTCAGCTTCCAAACAAGCTTTTAATTCATTATACAAAGCTTTGTGCTTTATAACTGATGATTTTTCATTGTGAATACAAAAATCCCAACCCCCGAAGACTAGATTACAATAATGATAAAACTGTCCTTCACCCTCTACCAGTCTTTCTTTAAAACCTCTTGCAGCGGCCTTGATTATAGCAACCAAAGAGATGACAAAATATGCTATAGTTACACTAGTATAAGCTAGTGGAAGATTATAATATAATCCACTATTAAATTCGAATATTTTATTGGCGTATTTTCCATAAAATAAAATAGTTTTTTCCATACTGCCAGTCCCTTGGATCAAATCCAATCCTAAGATAGAATCTTCAACAGATTTGTTGAAATATTCGTCAGTACAATACTCAGTTAGAGTAATATTTTCTCTGTTGTTAACAATATCGTCATTGTCAACGTCTAATAAAATTGTGGGTAGCACAACAAATAGGAATATTAATATGAATATCGCTAAGTTGAGAAACATGAGCCATTTGAGAAAAAGGAAATAAGCGACCACTCCAGTTCCGAAGTTACCTTCTATTTTCTTTAGGCTGTTTTTCCATAGTTCTAATTTGGAGTAAGCTTCTTTCAGGCGGACTTTGAACTGTTGCCAGACTTTTCGGCGTTGCCAACTTAGCTGCTCGAAACCTTGCAATCGGAGGTGCGTTGCATTCTGCAAAATGGTTTTTTTTTTATTTTGTGTTTATAAAGGTGATCGGCGTATAATATTTCGTTTATTTTGAAAGATACAAAAAAAATGTTAATAACCAAAGTATAAGTAAGAAAATAGCGTTAATTTAGATACAGTTGTCATTTATAAAATATCTACGTAATGGGACTTATAATTTTGACGTCATCCGCGGCGGATCGGCAGCGGACCTCCCCCCACACAATTTAGAAAAGGACAAAAAATATTAGATAGAGCGAGATGATATACCATTGCCGAGTCGATCAAATTCTTTCCCTTCAGCACTTCTCCCCGTTGATCCCATTTCCCGTCAACAACAAAGTTTGAAACATTGTTGCAAAAATTTGAATTGTATAAGTCCGCATTAAGTGATGTTTAACCATGTTTTGTTGTAATTTTTAATATTTAGGTCTTGTACATTTTTACAGATAAAAATATTTATTATTGATAAAGTTTGGTTTCACGAATTTAAATTATTTATTTAATGCATGTAAAAACGGTCGGCTCTCAAGCGCCATCTATTATTTTCTTACCTGAAATGAAGTGTAGGTAATGCGTCAATTTTAAATATACTTCATTTCACGTAAGAAAATAGTAGATGGCGCTTAAGAGCCGACCGTTTTTACATGCATTAAATAAATAATTTAAATTCGTGAAACTAAACTTAGTGAATAATAAATATTTTTATCGGTAAAAATGTACAAGACCTGAATATTAAAAATTACAACAAAACATAGTTAAACATCACTTAATTCTGTAGATTTTATTTGATAAGTGACAAATGACAAGTGATATTTATTTCGTTTTTGTAAACTAGGTTTATATTCTTCCCAATCAAAGGGAAGAATTGATATCCTTATCTAAACCAACGGTATTTTCGTACGCGAATGAGCGTAGTAAGAATTTTGCATCACTTCCGGTTTTAGCGGAAATATGTACAACTATAAATCTAGCATAGGGAATCGGTATTTTACTTCAACCATCTCAAAATAGCAACCACTTATTTTCAAAATGTGTATTAATAAAATTCCATACAAAGTAAAACATAGCAAGCTTTGAAAACAATTCTATTACCTTAAAACAAAAGTAAGCATACATCTCTTTATACAGTTGAGGGACCCTAAGAGAATTACTTTGGCATTCTCCGAATATTAAAACCACATCAACCATTTCTTCATTTGTGACTGTCATACTCAATAACAAAAGTAATGTAGGTAAATATTTTTCTTTTGTTTTAAGGTAATAAAATTGTTTTCATAGCTTGCTTTATTTTCCATGAAAGTATGTTAATAAAATAAATGGTCGCCATTTTGAAATAATTCAAATAAAACTTGATATTTTGGTATTATAAGGATAATTTTATATACATTCTGCAAAAAAATATAAGAATACTGATTCCCTATGCTAGATTTAAAGTTGTACACATTTCCGCCAAAACCGGAAGTGATACAAAATTCTTACTACGATCATCTTTTGAGCCCCTTTGTCTAGTTAAACTTTGCTTATTAACATTTTCTTGTATCTTTCATAAACAAAATATTCTTGGTGCCGGACCTACACCGATTACCCTGTATATGATATTAATGATTCATAAACCTGATAAGATTATAGAATGTATTTAAATATAAAAATTAATTTGATAAGATTATTTTTATTAAAATAATATTTGTTATCTTTCCGTTTATTATTTCTTATTTATCTCAATATTAATTGATTTTCCTTATAAACAAAATTTAAATATTTTGCAATAATAAAAATAACTTCAATTATAACCCAAACATCCTCCTACGTGATTTCTTTCTCACCTGGAGCTTAGCCTTAAGCTCCTTCTTCTGTGCCATAGGCACTGGCATGGCCTTGATTTGCATAATTTCCTCCCAAGTGGTCTGTTCGTTGGACAAATTTTCGGATAGGTCGGGCAGCATGGCTACTTGAACGTCGTGGGTGGTTGACGCGCGTCTTGCAGTACTTTCTCGACGATTCCGAGTTGATGTCCTTCGACGAAGAGTTCGGGTGTCTGTAGGCCTCACGCGGTTGGTTGTAGCTAAGAAGAAGAATAAAAATGTACATAAATTATCTATTATTATTAGAATTAATACGAAGAAAGAAAAATATGTAATTTTTTAACAGTCTTTAATTTTAAATATTTTAACGCTGACGTCACAGCTTCACGAATACGGCAGTCGAGCTCTATCGGTTTTATTTGGAACTATGAATGTTTGATTTGACATTTATTTTATTAAATGTTTTATTTGCATACCTTCTACTACACTAGTACTTTTAAAAAAATACATAATAATAATCTCTCTTGTATACTCTGCTGTCACCTGTCACAATTATAGGTTAGATTGCAACGGATATCGCGTGGAGCATAAATATGTGTGAGTGAAAGATCAAGGGCTTTGTGTGTGAAGCTGTGACGTCACAAATTTAGTCCGTATTTGACAGCCGCGAAAATTTATTAGCAAATTTATGAATAAAAAGTTACATATTTTAAATTATTTTATATTACTATATTTTACTAAATGAAATGGATTTTATAAAAAAATCGACAATTGTTTTTTAAATGACATGAACAAAGTTAATCATTAAAGAATATATGTTTAAAATGAAAATAAATTAATATTATTATAACAAAATAAATTTAAATTAATGTGGTTTAATATAAAAACAACCAATGTCCCAATTTCGTAACTTTTTGATTAATAATTCAATTAATTTCTGTATAAAATGAAATCAAAACTTCTAGTACCATCTTGTGCTCATTTCTGAATTAATTACATCATATATTTCATATATAAAAATTGTTAGAAAATAGCGGAAAATTTCACTGCTTCGCGTAGTAATTTTTGTACATATTAATTAAATATATTTTCTACGCTAAAACAAGTAGTTCTATATATTTCAATTTCGAACTATTTTCGCGCCAGTCTTTTTATTTAATTATTTACGAAAAAAACAAATTATTTTTAAAAAAATTATTACTAAGAAATATATTTCATTTAAAACACTTTTCGAAAAATGTGAAACGGACTCATTCTATAAAATAATTAATATATTTTATCAATTTTTCTTTCATATATGTCCTAATAAAACTGTTATCTATATAGCTCAGATTATTTTATTCGAATATCCTGTAAACACAAGATAATATTTCTCGCACTAAAGAGTCATATTTATGGATAATAAATTTAAACATATTACCTGTGAGTTTCAAAAAGTTGTTAACGTTTTTACGAAATTTTGTAAACATTTCCATTGATAACAAATGTAGTTAAAAACTAAAATTTTACGATATATTTTAAGATTTTCTCAAAATATACAAGATATTTTGTAACGAATGTACTACCACTTAAATACCGTATGCAAATAATGCATGCGATTATTTATATTTAAAAACTAAAATAGAAATTTATTATGTCATAAATTGTACTCTATGGACAATATCAGCTAAATAAATTTCTACATTCAAGGATGTTAACAATTAAAATTAATTTTAATGTTCGCCGTTATTACAGTTATAAAAATTAGTATATACGCGAAAATTAGTAACAGTAATATGTGTAATATTTACCGTTGGTTAAATTTATCCTAACTGAACACAGTTTTTTAAGCTTATACAAGTCCACTTTGCTTCTCAGTTTTGTACATTTTGAAATATGGCATTGATAAATGAATTATTAAAGTTAATTGTCCATATCGCCAACTATACCTTTAACAACTAAAATTACTGATTAGATATTTAATAAACACAATATTTATGTTGAACAGAAAATCCTCTGTTGCACAAAACAACATATATAAATTATATAATGTAATGATTTAAAACAAGTATAATATGAAAATAATTATAAAAAGTTTTGTTTTTACGTCAATTAAATCTACAAGAAACTAACAAAAAATTGAACTTACATCGTACGCTTCTAACATTAATTTTTAGTTATCAAATAACATGCAATGTTACTGTTAGTGATATCAGAATGGATTAAAACGCTTTACAACAAAGAGAAATTATTTATTAGTTATTATCACGATATGTATCGTAAGATAACAAAGAAACTACAAGGATAATAATAATAATAAAATCAACAATTTGTATATGTAGAAAATGGCAAAAAAAATTGATAAACATGGAGGGTTACAGGGTTTCTGAACCACATATTTTGGCCATTATAGGACACGGGCTGACACGTTATTATTTTGAATTTCATGTATTCTACTGCCTGAAAATTGTAAAATAATAACTTTTTAGTCCAAAATCAAAATAAGTCAAAACATTGTTCTTGTCAAAGTGACATTGTTGTTGTCAAAGTGACAAGCGCACACAAATCAGCTGATTTCAAACACTTCAAGGTCGCTCGAGTCGTCTGCTTATTGACAAAGTTTGGTTTCACGAGTTTAAATGACTTATTTAAAGCATGTAAAAACGGTCGGCTCTCAAGCGCCATCTACTATTTTCTTACGTGAAATGAAGTTATTTTTTTATAATTGCTAGCTAATCACCCTTAATCAGGTGTTCATATTAATGCCGATCATTCATAACAATGATGTGTGCTAATGTTTACCTAGTGACGTTGACATTTAAATCAAATTCTTATTCCATGGTTTGTCAAGTCTACGTTTTTCTGTTTTGCAAAAACATTGGTGAAGAACATAAATCTTTAAAAGAAGCGTTATTTAAAAAGAAACAATTTTAAAATAAATTACACTTATTTTTTTCAGTTAAAATGTATCCATAAATATTTCGTATTTCACGCCTATGAATACGAAATGCAGTGAAGTTATCTGCGAGTAATATTATATCAAACGGTTTATAAATGACCTTGAATAGTCATCATTCGTAAACCAAACTATACGAATATATACAATAAAGTTGTTTTTAGTACTCTCACGAATGAAAAGCCGTGACTGATTGTGAATGACGAAAAAATAGAGGCCCGCAAAAATTTCGTCATTCACGGAGATCACTACTTCTTCTTTCTCAATCACCCATCATCATTCATATACTCGTAAATGATAGTATGACACTTATTGATATTTTTTAAGAGAAACAATTATATGATGTAGCTATTTTTAATAGAGTAGATTTAAATTGACATTATATTAAACCGGTTTTTTGTATATTAAAAAATCTTTCGCTTTGACGAAATTTAGACCAAATATTACAGATCAAAAGATATGAATATGCAATATAGAATAATTTAAAAAGATAAACATGTTATAAACAGTTTTATACAGTTATTTTATAACATTCAGAACGTTCAGAACCGTGTACGATTAATTTATTAAATACCAAAAAAACTAGCTTTAATGATAGGTGAAAAAATCACTAACTTCGAGGAGATTTCTTAGCTCAGATGGTAGAGTTCGGTGTTCAAAACCCGGGGAAGTCAATTTGTTGCAAAAAGTATTTTCGGTACGAAAAACAGTTGAGAAGTAAGTACCATTCTTATGTTTTATAATGTGTTATACAGGAAACTATAACGAAAGCTGCAACTTTTTCTTTTATTAATTGGCGAAGAAAATGAATTTGTAGCCTCCTGGTGGCAAAATTATTAACTTGTCTAAGAAATAATCAAACTGTTGTTTTACGGTTGTCTTACTCTCCTTTAAACATTATTGCATTTCAAATCAGTTTAGATTTAAAAATATATGAATTTTATTTATTTCCCTGTCTCGCACTGCACAGGGTGTAAATCGAAAAGTGGGCCATGGGTGTTTAACATGGGAAATCATTTTTTCTTTGCGCAAACGTTACCTAATTATTTTATGAAAAAATACTTTTCATGTTAAAATTTAGATATACCCCCTTGTATAAGTTCTGACAGTTACGTCTTACGCCGGCCATTTTGTAAATTTAGTGCTGCCACCATCGGTAATTTTCGTCGCCAATATTCTCGTTTTGTTCAAATACAAGCCAAACTTTTACGACCCTCAGGTTCGGATTATGAGTCTAAATATTTTAGAGCTTGTACTTGTTTACCTAAACTACACAACCCTTTGTTTCTAAAATGAGTTCAATCATATCTGGTATTTTCAGTTATACCCTTCCCAAAACATTGGGCTTGGCTCTTAGAACATTTTCATATAAAATTTTTGTTTGGAACTTAGATTATTTTAAATATAAACGCGTCAGTTCAAAGAATGGGTACGTAGTATTAATAGAGACAAAAGAAAAATAATCTGACCTGCTCTTGACTGCTTGCTGGGTAGAAGAGTAGCAATCCTAGTCGGATCCCGTTGCAAAACTTCTAAATCTACTTCTGTTGTGGGGTAGCGTTCTTGATAGAATTCTGCCCCAGCCTCCTCCCAGCCCTGGGCTCGAGAAGTTCTTTTTTTGCCGCCGCCTCCAGACATTTCTAAAAGGTTAGGTCGAAATTAGACAAATATTCAAAGAACCACAACAATCTATTGATAACAAAACGAAAAACACATCAATATGTTGTTGAATCATTCAATAAAACTTATCAAAAAGCTTTGTTATACTTTCTCGGAATATCTTCATCAAATGGTGTTTAATAATGTGGTAAATAAGGTGAAAATAAATAGATTAGTTACCTGTTTATTTCATTCAGAACATAATTCATAGCATCAAGAATATCTTATTTGTATTTGTGGTAAAAAATAAAATGACAGCTTACTACAACCAACCCCACAATCACACAGCTAAAATTACTCACTTCCTTGACATGTACAGTCGGAATAAAAAATTATTTTTCAACGTGTTATGGTTTATTCACCACTGCTTCATTTGAAACTATTTAACACTTACAACTTTGAACATAAATGTTTCGAAAACGAAATAAATATCGACGTAATAACAAAAATCTGATGTGGCCAGCACAATACCTTCCGTCAATCCTGTGTATTATATGTAAATTCCATACATAAACATAGCTTTTCCCTTTCGTTAGGGGTCGCTATTTTTTATTTCCTTCTTCCACTTATTTCTGTTTTGCGTGTCGTTCGCATTCAGTTCCTTTTCTCTCAAATATTCCGCAATACAGTCCTTCCATCTTACCTTTGGTCTTCCTCTATTTCTTTAACCTTCTATTACTAAGCTATTCATTCTTCATCCTATATGTTCTTCATTTCTCCTCATGACATTTTCAAACCAATGTAATCATCTCGCTTGTATCTCTCTAGAAACTTGTAACACTAGAGTTATTTCCTTACCTATCTTTCCGTGTCTTCCCCAACATCTACTTCAACATCCTCATCTCTGCCACATTAATTTACTTTTTATTGATACTGACATCTGTCAATTTGAATTATATGAATATATTAGTAGTTTCCATTTTTAGCACAGCTGGTTGATTTATAAAATTTAATTTCTTTAAAATTCTTTAACTCTATATCTATTGAATATGAAGTATAAAATGCAATCAAATCGTATAGAGAATAATATATTCTTTAAGTTATAATAACGTTAAATGTCAATAAATCAAATTTAACTATTAAATTTTCAAATGAGGCTATTTCCGGTTCATCAATTATAACCCAAATCTAATCAGTTGTTCTTCTGGATGTAAACTTGAGGAATACGAAAAAAATATAATTTTTGGAATTGTGGTATTGGAGTTATGCGATCCGAAACTCACACACACACTCACACTAAAACATGCTTATTCACTAAAAACTCATCATTGCATTTTTTGACCAAAGACAATATCTTCCTTACCTAAAGGTGACGGAAGGTAAAAAACTCTGTATGTATCTTAAAATGAAAAACACCGTAAGATTTAATATTTGTGATTCAAGAAACAAGAAGTAGGTTTAGAAAAAAAAATAAATGAAAAAGTAAAACACCCCATTAGTTCTGAAAAACAAATTTTGTTTTTTACAATTTATAACATCAAATTAGCTTCATTAAACACCCGTTATTCGTGAAATATGTCCTCATTTCCATATTTTATTAGAAAACCGCGTAGGACCAAATTCTTTATACGATTTGATTGCATTTTTATATTTCATATTCAATAAATATAGAGTTAAGGAATTATAGAGATATTGAATTTCATAAATCAGCCAGCTATGAGCTATGCTAATCATGGAAACTACTAATATATTCAGATAATTCAAATTCCTAAACTTCTAACCGGTAATTCAATTTCCTGCTTGCCATAAAATATAGACATTGTAAAATAGCTTATTATTACATATTAATATACAACAAATTCATAATTTATATCGCACATTACAAAAACATAAAAATAAATTCATTTTTCCTTCGTTTGAAATAAATACATTTTTTTAAATTTCAAATGAATTTGTTGTTTAACCACGTGACCCCACCTAATCTATTTCGACCAATCCTAGCCTTCTTCCTCAAAGCATTGGACTCTGGGAAGAAACCTACGTAATGGCAATGAACAATGATGCAGCCAAGATGCAGCCATGTGGTCCGAGATACAAAAACTTATAACAAAGGAAAAACTGATGAAACCGTGCCAAAAATATGATAATAATTGTTATTATGTCTGCATTATTATCGTGATATAGTTTTTGAAGTCCTGCAGAACCTGAATTCAACATATTTTAAGCAGAATTTTTTTTATGAAACATGTGGTTTTGGTTGAACTGTTTAGTGCATGTTTGCAGAATTTTGTTTTGAACGGTGAGTCTAAAATCAAACTTATCTTTTGGAATTGTATTGAATTGTGTATGAATAGCAAAATTTTCTTTTATTTTTATGTCTACCAATATTCAAACGATGTAATTTGTGTTAAAAGAAATAATTTCAATGAATATTATGTGCTTTGGTTTTATATTTATAATTTCAAGTTTTATATTAATACGAAATTGTGTTTATTTTTTATAAATTCGATTTAATTTTGATCTAATTGTTATAAAATATTGATCTGATTATTGATCCAGATCTCGAACTAGATCTTGGTATATTTCTGGATATTAGGTTCGGAATTTAATATTCCGGGTGGTGGCATTCGGGGTGAACATAAGGATTTAACATATATAAATTTCATGTAATTTCCTAATCTCCTGTTCATTTTACGAAAAAAAAACTATACCGTGCAATATTTGTTCAAAATTAAAATTGTTTTTACATTTTTTATTGTTTTTGGTTTATTAATAATTTTAAAAATAAATGTAAATATATCACCATGGCATTTCTGGATGTGCCAATCTGCTAGATATCAGTAATGATGATATAAGTATTCATATTGTGTGGGCGTTTTCGAGGCGTCACCTCAGGTATTCATTGCGGACATGGAGAGTGCACTACAGAGGTAAAACTGTTTAGTGCAAAGTTGTTCAGAGTTTAAAGTTACATACGAAACTGTTTTTACATTTTTTATTGTTTGATTTTTTTAACAATAGCCAAAAAAATATTTTTTTGAAAATATATATCATGACGGCATATTAGCCATTGCTGGGTGTGCCAATCTGCTTTGTACACATACTGATGATATATTCGTACCATGCGGGCGTTTACTTTACCACAGGCACTCATTGCTGACGTGGAAAGTCACCACAGGGTTACTTTTGTTCCATTTAAAATTCGGCATAATTTTGGAGTCGGTCAGGATCGTTAATTTAATTTATTTTCATACTTAATACATAATTTTATTTTAATTTTTAATTATTCATTTAATAGCGTCATTATATAATAACCACGCCACTGCCAGTTCGCCAGTCTTATGTTTTTTGTGAACAAACACAACTAGCCATCTTTGTTATGTTATTGAAGTATCGTGCATATTTTAATAGTGAAATATTGTTGTATATTGTTGCAAATTAGCAACAATGGTAAGTTTAAACAATAGTTTAACAGTTTTAATAGTTGTCTATGCTGATAACTTTTATTATTGAAAAACTTGTATTTTAAAATAAATTATTTTTGTGTTTCAGAGTTCCTGTGAAAGAAGGACCGACCGTGTTGGAGTTTGCTGTTTCAAGGAGCCGTCCTGGGATAGATGAGCCATGCAGCCGTTGGGGGTAGATGATTTTTCTTGCTGGTAGCTGAGTTGTTTCATCAATGTAAGTCGTTATATTATGTGCCTCTCTTCACTGTCGCTTTTTTGCTATTTTTTTTTCAGCATAACACAAAAGTAAATTCATTTTTGTTCTGAAAATATGACTTATGTTGTTGAATTTAATTCAAATAATTATATTTTCTTCTAAATTTCTTTATAACTCGTTATAATATCGTATAAATAAATCGGCGAAACTTAGTTTTTTTGGAATTAGTTTAAATAAATATCCGTTCGTTCACAAATAGGTTTCTTTTCCCAAAAAAATTGTATTTGTTTAAAAATATTTTTAAACAAGTACGGTTTACAATACAGGGTTCCAGCGAAGTTTCCAAGGAGTGTAAAGGCTGGTTTAAGCCTTTGATCAACAGCAGGGAATGTCTATAGTTTTATTTAAGGCTTTAAGGACTTTAAGGCCAATCTACAATCACAAGAAGGATTATTTTAGTTAAAGTCGCGATTATTTTTTTTGCTAATTACATTAAAATTAAATTCATTTACATTGTAAAGTTAGGGTTAAATATAATTAAAGTTTTGCCGATACTTTTTCGGGTTCGGGTCGGTTTCTGCGTTATTTAAGGACAGGGTAGCTTAGTTTTTATTTGGAGTGTCTACCCAATTATTTAATTTAGTACAACACATGATTAGTTGTGAAATAAATGGCTAGAAATGTAAAATACTCGGGTTCAAAACTAGATCTAAAATTTGTCGTATTTTTTTTAAATAAAGATATTTTTTTAGTTTAGATTCAAAAGTGTTCAATAAACTTACAATGCATAATTATTTAAAAACGTACACATATTTAAATATATTTAATTTTAATTCAATCATTTCATTAATTTTGTAGTAAATAAATAAAAAATAGACATTTCATTTAAAAACGAAACTACATTTACCAATGATCTATTAGTAATGGCTGTAGATCTTAAGAACATTAGGTTTTTCGCGATCAGTGGCGAAAACAGGTGCCAAACAGTGTAGTTAGTTTACTTGAATTTTAAAGTATTTGTTTACAGTTTTAAATGATTACAATTAGTTTATTTACGTTTTAAAGTTTTTATTTACAGTTTTCATTAATTACAATTAATTTACTTGCATTTTAAAGTTTTAGTTTCAAGTTTTAACTTATTAAATTTTAGTTACACACACTTGCTTTTGTATTAATTTTACAAACATATATACACACACCGACGAAATCATATATCTATATAATGTAAAAATAAATAAAAGATATGTGCACAAAATGTGCTTTTTGTATTCATGTTATCATGTTACCCTTTTATCCGTTCATCGCCGCGATTTCGTCCGTATATATTGTTGATTTCCAATGTACTTATTTATGTATGTATATTATGTATTTATGCATGTATATTCTGTATTTGTTTATATACATTGTGGTTAGGGCGTGAGCAGTTTCAACGGGGCCTCTTGAGCTAACTTTTCCATTTCAGGTTGCCCAGCCGTTAGAGGTTAGACGGTGAGTGTCGGAGGCTCAACTCGACACCATCGTTAAGTACACACTGTTAGCCCCCCCCATTTTCGTATATTTATTTATGTTTGTTTAGTTTTAAGTTTTATCAGGAGGCCCACATTATCATTTATTTATTTATGTGATTTGTATGTATGTATTTATGTGTATTTCTTACCTAAAATATAGGTAAGATGTCTAAAAACAATAATAATAATTTATCTAATTGCGATAAAGTATAACTTAAAACTGCATCGAAAAGGTCGAAAATTACACTTATTTTTTGTCAGTTAAAATGTATCCATAAATATTTATTGTTGCACACTTATGCATACAAAATGCAGTGAAGTTATCTACAATTAAAATTATATCAGACGGCTTATAAATGACCTTGAACAGTCATCTTTCGTGAACCAAACTATACCATCCTCTTGGCATTTTTACCTCCCGCTACCCTTGGTAAGGGAGATATAGGGATCGTGCTAAAAATCGCATATCGAGATTTTGGTAAATGACCACGTTTTAAGGTCCTTAGAATCCATTTTTAACATTTTCACGATGATGTCTGTGTGTATATATGTATGTTTTGAAACCATGTATTTCTAACTTATTCTAATATGGAAAGAACTGATTAGATTTTGGTGGCAATCGGATAATCGGAAATGGCAGTTTACTCAAGATAGTTTTTCTTCAAAAAATACCTTTAAATGTAATTTTTTCTCAATTTGTTATTATAAAAATTAAAAATTATTCCATTTTCTACAAGTTTGCTTTAATACTTTTTCTATATATTGTATGGATAAATTTATAAAGTAATATAAAAAAAATCTGATGTGGCCAGCACATAACCTCTCGCCGTATATTTTACCTGGCTGTATGCATAAAGCAAAGAATATTTTTATAAATACAAATAATATATTCATATAAATCTATGACGTATAAACTTCTTTATTATTCAATAATAGCATGTCTCAACATGAAGATATTTTACCATAAATTATGTTACAATAAATTACAAAGTAGAGTTTACCATATATAAATATTAGGCTGGTAACTGCAATTTTCAATTCGAACAACGTTGTTTACTTTCTCTTCATATTCTTCTAGTAAAAACATTAATTTTGGGCGGTCTAAAATGTATATATGGATTGTGCATCTATTCTTACATATCTTCTTTTACATTTTATTTTTTCATACATGTTATATCTAAATAACACTAATTCCCTTTAATAAAGTGACGGATAGATTGCACTCCGATTATTCTTATATCGATGTGTAATTTTGTCAATATTTACAACTTACTTGAGAAGAATTTGATAGCTTTTTCGCAATTCAAAGTTACTCTAGTCTATAGTACTGGTGTACATTGTCCCATAATGTTTGAAACAAATTTAAGTCCTTCAACCTAGACTTGTCATCTCCATAATAGTCACAGATTTAACTACTAATACATTAAGAAATAATATAATGTATATGTACTTCCCAGAAAAACTCTTTAGTAATATCTATGAATTTCTGACACTGACATTTATCTGTCCATTACAAACAGTTCAACTTGTCAACTATTTTCCATGGCATCCTTTCGGCTGTAAAATTTATTATAACGTTATTTTATTTATTATATTTCTTTTATCTCTAAATCCATAGAATATATAATAAAATATTTAAATGTATCAGATAGAGAATTTAATTTTCTTTAATATTACCAAGAAAAATTTTCAAAAAATATTATTTAGAAGATTTTTTTTCAAGAATCTTCTACTTCCGGTTGTCCAATTGTTACCAAAACCTTTTCAGATCTTCCCATGAATGTCCGATTGGGAAAAACGTTGTTAAACAAATTTTAAGTCTTATAGTTTTTGAGTAACCGTCCTTCCAACATCCCACACACACACATCCACACACACACACACACACACACACACACACACACACAGACATCATCGTAAAAATGTTAAAATCGGATTGTAGGGACCTTAAAACGTGCTTATTCAATAAAATCTGGATATGCGATTTTTAGCATGAATCCAATACCTCTCTTAGCGAGAGGTAAAAATGTATATTTAAATTTATAAAATTGTATAGGTCAATATATAATAAAAAATAATTTGAATTATATTTTTTAAACTTTTGTATTTTCTTAAAAAAATATTTTAACACTTTATACATTTATACAGGGTGTTTGGCGTAAGTCTGGCAACACGGATATTTCGTGTATTTTGAGAGATACAAAAAAAATGTTAATAAGCAAAGTTAAACTAGACAAAGGGGCTCATAAAGATGATCATAGCAGAAATTTTGTATCACTTCCGGTTTTAGCGGAAATGGGTACAACTTTAAAACTAGCATATGGAATCGGTATTTTTATATTTTTTTTTCAGAATGTACATAAAATTTGCATCACAATGATACCAAATTATCATAGTTTTACTTCAACCATTTCAAAATGGCGACCATTTATTCTTAAAATATGTATTAATAAAATTCCATACAAAATAAAACATAGGAAGCTATGAAAACAATTTTATTATCTTATAACAAAAGAAAAGAAATTAAAAAAAATTAGGCGTGAGGTATTATTTTTTTATTTTTTAGCATGTTCACAACGATACCAAAACAGAAACAGTAAATGTGAAAAACTACAAATGCTCAATATGGCCGCCGTTATTTTCTATACATTTTCTTATACGTAATAAAAGAATTGTCACTATCACAAATGTAGGTAAATTCTTTTCTTTTCTTATAAGATAATAAAATTGTTTTCATAGCTTGCTATGTTGTATTTTGTATGGAATTTTATTTAATACATATTTTAAGAATAAATTGTCTCCATTTTGAAATGGTTAAAGTAAAACTATGATCATTTGGTATCATTGTAAAGCTATATATATATAATTTTAACTCAATATAAGAAAATAGTCTAGTTATGGCCCTCGAAAAATGCTCTAATAATCCGCACTGATTTTTATTTGTAATCATAAACGGAAGAGATGTCCTAAAGCCGACTATATTTGCCTCCCCTAAATAAGGGCTATATTGGTAAATGGGGAAATATATTTGTAAAAAAATATATAATTAATTTTTTTAAATATCATAGGATTCATACATTGTCTGGGTAAATACATAAAAAATAATTTGAATTATATTTTTTTACACTATTTGTATTTTCTTAAAAAAATATTTTAATACTTTATATATTTCTATATTATTTTTATAAATCTTTAAAAATTATAATTTTATTTAATTTACATTAATTTGTGTTGCCGTGAGCCGTGCGTAACTTGTTTAAAGTAGCAGACTGATACGCCTTGGCACAACTTACGCGTCTTGTGAGACATTGGAGCGAATGGACGTATATATCTGTGCAGTAAATATTAATAGTTAAACTATTATTTAAAGTGAAATATGAAAATTTATACAAATAGGGATGTATTTAGAATTTAAACGAAGACACCTGTGTTGAAAATATGTTACCAGACGGTGAGTTACATCATTTTTTCCAAGGGAAAATGCGTTTTATAAATGTGACGCTTACGAGGTTTTGCTTTTTTATACCTTGTTGAATATATTGTTCCTTTGTATGTATAATGTGTACATACAATTTGCATGTAAATTTTAACACCCCTACGTAATCAAATTATAATATTTGGTGTTCAATATTAAAAGCCGAGTTCAGAATGAAACGAACATTGTTAGTGAACAAATGTTCAACAACATAGTTCGTGAATAATTGTTGGCAATAATATTAGTTACCATACAGGGTAGTGAACGGCACAGCTGAACATACTTCATATAAAATCAGACTCATAATTTCCTGCTTTCATAATTATTTTGGGTAAAAAGCTTGAAATAAAAATTGTAAAGCATTAAAAACTGTTATGGGCTACAAGTAAAGTATCACTTCCGGTTCATCAATTTTAGTCAAAATATAATATGTTGTTTCCTTTGACATAAAAGTCCTAAATACTAAATTTGAAATTTTTTTGATTATATTTTAATATAGTTTTTCATTAAAAACTGTTATGGCCTTCAAGTAAAGTATCACTTCCGGTTTATCAATTATAGTCAAAATATTATATGTTGTTCCCCTTGACATAAAAGTCTTTAATACCAAATTTGAAAATTTTTGGATTATATTTTAATATAGTACTTCATTAAAAACTGTTATGGGCTTTAAGTAAAGTATCACTTCCGGTTTATCAATGTCAGTCAAAATATTGTATGTTGTTCCCATTGACATAAAAGTCCTAAACACTGAATTTGAAAATTTTTTGATTATATTTTAATATAGTTCTTCGTTAAAAACTGTTATGAGCTTCAAGTAAAGTATCACTTCCGGTTTCTCAATTTTAGTCAAAATATAATATGTTGTTCCCCTTGACATAGAAGTCCTAAATACTGAATTTGAAAATTTCTGGATTATATTTTAATATAGTTAATTCATTAAACACTGTTATGGGCTTCAAGTAAAGTATCACTTTCGGTTTATCAATTTTAGTCAAAATATAATATGTTGTCCCCCTTGACACAGAAGTCCTAAATACTAAATTTTAAAATTTTTGGAGTATATTTTAATATAGTTTTTTATTAAAAACTGTTATGGGCTTCAAGTAAAGTATCACTTCCGGTTTATCAATTTTAGTCAAAATATAATATGTTGTTTCCCTTGACATAAAAGTCTTTAATACCAAATTTGAAAAATTTTGGATTATATTTTAATATAGTTCTTCATTAAAAACTGTTATGGGCTTCAAGTAAAGTATCACTTTCGGTTTATCAGTTTTAGTCAAAATATAATATGTTATTCCCCTTCACATAAAAGTCCTAAATACTAAATTTGAAAATTTTTGGAGTATATTTTAATATAGTTCTTCATTAAAAACTGTTATGGGCTTCAAGTAAAGTATCACTTCCGGTTTATCAATTTTAGTCAAAATATTATGTTGTTCCCCTTGACATAAAAGTCTTTAATACCAAATTTGAAAATTTTTGGATTATATTTTAATACAGTTCTTAATTAACTTTATGGGATATTAATTTTTTTAGATTTCCTACAAAAATAAGTTGTCACCGAGATATGCTGCGGACTTTACACCATGTTTCCCAAAAAAAATTACAGTAAAAAGAAGAGTCTATTAGAATGAAATAGTTATATACTTCGCTCTCTGTCTTACAAAAATAAATATATGCGAGTGAGTGTTCCATCCTGTCCTTGTTATTCTATGTCATGTTGTCTCTGTCTGACAATATATTTATCTCTGTCACACAAAAATCAATATCTAAATCATGCACCCGCCATTTAGTAATTGACTTGGAGAACTCTTTTGGGTAAAAATTGAGAATTTTAATTTTATTGATTTTTTGTTTCAAATCCATGCCTCCCGTAAAACGTACATGTAGGAATTTTTCTCGCTAATTACAAATGGCGTTAAAACACAGATACATACACTAAACCAACAGTACCTCCCGCCAACTAATCAAAGTGTAAATGTGGCAGTTGTTTGTTCTACTAACAATACCTTCCGCTAATTACAAATGGTGATAAAACATACACACATACATATGTATACATACATACGTTAATGTCTCGCGGCCCACGATTTAACTAAAATTACCTATGTCCAACAGTCGACCGTTTAGCCAATATTTTGCTTCAATCTTAAAACAAATACTTATAAACTCATCCTCTTGGCATTTTTAATATTAAAGTTATAAATTTAATCATCAATAATTTCAAATGGTTATGTTATTATGCATTTCTTCATTTATTTCCTAAAATGTACACATGTACAATGCAAGAAATGGTTTGAAGAACATTATTGTCCATTCTTTTACCTATTTCCTATATTGTACATATGTACAATGCAGGAAATAGTATGAGGAACGTTGTTATCTATTTCTTTATTTATTTCCTGTATTGTACACATGTACATATAACATTATTATTTATATATTTATAATTCAGAGTCAGAAAAGTTTACTATTGAATATATCTTTTTGAAAAACAATGTTAGTATTATTTATAAAACTGAAGGTAAAGGAAACTGACAATATATTCATTTAATTACTACATAAAATTTAGTTTTTACTTCCTTGTACGTAAGTAAAGGAAGTATTGTAATCGCGAAAAATTTCGGTTTTCAGATTTCAGCGGAAATATCCATTTTGATCATCCCTGAATACATTTTGACTAATTTCGTAGTGACGTCTGTACGTACGTACGTATCTCGCATAACTCAAAAACGGTAAGCCGTAGAAAGTTGAAATTTTGTATTTAGGACTCCTATAACATCTAGTTGTGCACCTCCCTTTCTGGTTATTACACAATTTCCAGAAGTGGCACTTTACATGAAGCCTATAATAGATTTTAATGAAAAACTGTTAAAAAATATAATCCAAAACTTTTCAAATTTGGTATACAAGACTTTTATGTCAATCGAAATAACATAATAGATTTTGGTTAAAATAGGCTAACCGGAAGTGATACATTACTTGAAGTTGTTAACAGTTTTTCTTGAATAAAATGATTTTATTTTGATTTTAGAAATAAATGCTTCAAATAAAAGTTGTAGATAATTAATTTCTGCGTCTAGCACATCAAGTATTATTAAATTAGCCATTTGTATAAGCGAGATATGTAAATTTAAAAATTATATACTTTTTGTTTTTGTAATAAAGCTTGCTATGGATTAGGACAAAAACATAAAAAAGTTCATGTCAAATTACGTTAAATACGTGCAATTTTATGATTCGTACAATAACAAATTAGTACATTAAGATACAAGTTTCATAAGACATGATTTTAGCGCACGCGTCTTTGTTAGAAACGAGCGGCTTGCCGTGAGTTTTCTAACGGGACAAGTGCGCTGCAATGTCTTATGAAACGTGTATTTTATACTATTTTTTCTATTTTGGTCCTTTTGTCAAAAAAATATTTACAAATATACGTGATTTCATTTTTAGGAATATTTTAATTTTTATAAAATATAACAAAATAATTATTAATATATTTACTTATATGTATTATTACTTCATTTCAATAGTGGGGTCTTCTAGGATAGAAATAATATTTACTTTCAAATGACAAATGTCTAGAAATGTAGGTACTGCGTACCAACCTAACAGAAATTAGGTTTGAGTTCTTTTAAGAAGTACTTTATGACATCCAAATGGGTTTCATAAAGTACATATTAAAGAACCAAAATAGAAAAATTATATTTTTATTGTGAAATTAGTTATATTCATTGTTGTAATCAAATATTTCTTTGTTGTAATCAAAACTCTCTTTAAAAAGAACCGGGTTAGATTAATGTTAATTTAAGAATGATAGTAGTAAATGAATTATTTTTTGTTCTATATCAAAATATTTCTCGGGCTTGGCTTAAGCCTGTCAATATTTTGTAATTTGATTATTAAAAAAATATGTATAGTTTAATAATCGTACAAGGAAGTCGTGTGGTGTCCACATCAGATTTTTTTAGTAAAATTATTTGCTAAATGATATATATTAAAGTACCACCTACAATTATATTAAAAACAAGAATATATAAACTTCTGGATGCTATGATTATTACTCCAATTCAACAAATTTTGATATCGTGTATTAATAGAGTGTATAGAACTTGAATACAGTATTTATAATAAAATTTATTAGGTTTAATAATAATTTATTTGTAAATAAACCATTGTCTGCATGTGACAATAATGTTTCCGTCTTTAATAATTCGCAAATAATTTTTACTTCCTTGTACGTAAGTAAAGGAAGTATTGTAATCGCGAAAAATTTCGGTTATCAGATTTCAGCGGAAATATCCATTTTGATCATCCCTGAATCTATTTTGACTAATTTCGTCGTGACGTCTATACGTACGTACGTTCGTATCTCGCATAACTCAAAAACGGTAAGCCGTAGAAAGTTGAAATTTTGTATTTAGTTAATATCATTGTATTTAAATCCAGTACACTTTATTTAATACATGAAATAAAATAAAAATGCCCAAATATAGCCTTAACTATTGTAACCTAAAAAAATATTTTTTATTGCTGTTAATATATTTATTTCAGAGGATACGAATACATTTGGGGTTGGGCTCTTATAGTCGATTCACTGAGACGAGAGAATGTGAGATCGTGTACTAATATTGCCCATTGTTTCTTATTCCTTGCCATTTTTCTAGCGTCGACATATTATTCTTCTCTAAGACCTTCAGTATTGTCTTATCCCAGTTGTCTTTAGGTCTTCCTCAATCTGTTTTTACTTCCTTGTACGTAAGTAAAGGAAATATTGTAATCGCGAAAAATTTCGGTTTTCAGATTTCAGCGGAAATATCCATTTTGATCATCCCTGAATCCATTTTGACTAATTTCGTCGTGACGTTGAAATTTTGTATTTAGGACTCCTATAACATCTAGTTGTGCACCTCCCTTTCTGGTTATTACACAGTTTCCAGAAGTGGCACTTTACTTGAAGCCTATAATAGATTTTAATGAAAAACTATTTTAAAATATAATCCAAAACTTTTCAAATTTGGTATACAAGACTTTTATGTCAATCGAAATAACATAATAGATTTTGGTTAAAATAGGCTAGCCGGAAGTGGTACATTACTTGAAGTTGTTAACAGTTTTTCTTGAATAAAATGATTTTATTTTGATTTTAGAAATAAATGCTTCAAATAAAAGTTTTAGAGAATTAATTTCTGCGTCTAGCACATCAAGTATTATTAAATTAGCCCTTTGTATAAGCGAGATATGTAAATTTAAAAATTATATACTTTTTTGTTTTTGTAATAAAGCTTGCTATATATTAGGACAAAAACATAAAAAAAATGTTCATGTCAAATTACGTTAAATACGTGCAATTTTATGATTCGTACAATAACAAATATTATATTTTTATTGTGAAATTAGTCATATTCATTGTTGTAATCAAATATTTCTTTGTTGTAATCAAAACTCTCTTTAAAAAGAATCGGGTTAGATTATGGTCGCTATATATCTTACTGTTTTGAAGTTAAAATTAATATTTTGTAATTTATTTATTAAAAAAATATGTATAGTTTAATAATCGTACAAGGAAGTCGTGTGGTGTCCACATCAGATTTTTATTAAAGTAATAAAATTTAAGATGGCAATTTATTGAGTATATTGTCAGTTACCTTTACCCTCAGTTTTATAGATAATATTAACATAAATATTGTATTATTTACTGTTGGAACGAAAAAATTTAGGACTTGTCTTTTGTCATATATTTTCCCGTAGATTATTGTTTAAATGACAAATTTAGTTAATATCATTGTATTCAAATCCAGAACACTTTATTAATACATGAAATAAAATAAAAATGCCCAAATATAGCCTTAACTATTGTAACCTAAAAAAATATTTTTTATTGCTGTTAATATATTTATTTCAGAGGATACGAATACATTTGGGGTTGGGCTCTTATAGTCGATTCACTGAGACGAGAGAATGTGAGATCGTGTACTAATATTGCCCATTGTTTCTTATTCCTTGCCATTTTTCTAGCGTCGACATGTTATTCTTCTCTAAGACCTTCAGTATTGTCTTATATTATATTTTTATTGTGAAATTAGTCATATTCATTGTTGTAATCAAATATTTCTTTGTTGTAATCAAATATTTCTTTGTTGTAATCAAAACTTTCTTTAAAAACTCCCTTTATGGTCGCTATATATCTTACTGTTTTGAAGTTAAAATTAATATTTTGTAATTTATTTATTAAAAAAATATGTATAGTTTAATAAACGTACAAGGAAGTCGTGTGGTGTCCACATCAGATTTTTTTCTACCACGTTCGCCATCCATATGTGTCTAACCGGTAAATTATATTTACTGTGTTTGACAATTAAACATTATATTTACAGAAAACGGATACATCTTTCACAGCTTTAGGAAGAAATTCAAAATTGGTGGTGCTAGAATACAACCAATTTAATATGAATGGGGGGTAGAGCTGTTCGCGTCCGTGGTAGAATACCACACGTGCCCCCTGGTTAACGCTAAATGAACAGCAAACGTCCACCGCCGCGCCAAAGAATGGGAAAGAAATTCGATTTAATCTAATTACAAGATACATCAAATCGAATTTAAAGTTTTTGACGCTGAAATCTTATCTTATTTTAAAACACATGCAGACGCAGTATTTAACGTAGAAATCAAATATTGTGGAATAATAAACCGAACAACATTTTCCGTTAAAGTTCAGCAGAATTCACTGAAAATCATGTTCCAAAATCTTCGTTTATCCCCGGAAGACTTGGCGATATTTCGAAAATTATTCCATGTATTCGCATAGATGTTATTCCATCTCGAAAGACAATACGGCGGCCTGGGTAAACTGAACCAACAACGTGGCGTGGCGATGAAATACATTTTGGCTATATTTCGAAAATAGTCCCACGTATTCGTATAGATGTTGCTCCGTCTCGAAAGATAATACGGCGGCGTAGGGAAACTGAAGCGACAACATGACGTGGCGATAAAATACGTGTCCATTCGCGGTGGTTTTCTCAGCTGAAATCATGTGGAAAATGTAAGTCAAACATAAATTTTGTTATATATTTTTAATTGTTAACAACTTTTGCGTTATTTGTAACGATTTTTAAAGATGTACCAACGATAATTTCTAATACACGAACAAAATGAAAGCCGCAAAAGCATAACTAAAGTAACTCATTTCTATTTCAGATTGCATGCATGATCATGAGGGATTCGGAAACATGGAAATGAGAGCAGAAGAGGGCAGAGCACCTTTAGGAGAAACATGAGACAACGGAATTACTGCATTAGGGCCCCACAACTCAAAACATTCAAGCGTGCTGTCAACATGTATAAGGTAAGAATGTTACTAGATTTTCATACTATTTGCTTTGCAATTCTGTGGCTTTAAATGATAGTGAATATAATGTTTTATTCTTTTTATCATTATTAAATATTATTTATTTGGTTGGAACCGCTAATATTGTTGGTAATGCCAACAATACTTTATAATCCAAGAGTCGAAACTTGGAATAAAAATTAACTAGTTCAAATCTAGTTACTAGTCAATAAGGACTTCCCGAAACAGTTTTATCTGTATTGTGCGTGAAATAATCGCACTAGAGTAACTAAAAATTGGAAAAGTGGTGCAATTTCCACTTATATAATCACCCGACGGACAGGGTGGTACAAAGTGAATTTCTCTGCACTATTTATTATCAAATGTGCTTTCGAAATATCAAATTAAAGCAAATTTCAAATACTTTTGAAACCATTTAAAAACTGTTGGATAAAATTTTGTATGGTACATTCATTATATAAATCAAGTGTCTTGTGTAATGTAGACACGTTTGCCATACGGAATTTTATCCAACAGTTTTTGAAATGGTTTAAAGAACACCACAAACTAATAATAATTATTTAATAGGCAGACCTTTGGCTGGTCTGAGATGTCAAGAAACTTGGGCGTATTTGGATGTAGCTTTCGATTTCAACACTGCAAATCTTCTAAGGCAGCTTTTCCGAGGATAGCTGAGCTCCAGATAAATCTTCTACCATCAATGGATGAACTGGTAGGAACTTTTAATTTATTATAAAATATTTTGTTCTCCTAATCAACCATGAGAACTTGTAGTCAAAGGATTATGACGATATACCTAGTTATTAATTTATTCTCATATTCAACCATGAGAACTATAGTCAAAGGATTATGATTATATGCCTAATTATTAACTTTTTCTCATATTTAACCATGAGAACATATTGTCAAAGGACTATGACTATATACCTAATTATTAACTTGTTCTCATATTCAACCATGAGAACTTATAGTCAAAGGAATATAACTATATGCCTAATTATTAACTTGTTTTCATATTCAACCATGAGAACTTATTCAATGAAATATGACTATTATAAATATTTAAATATTATACTCAAATTCGATTTTGAGTAATACATTGAAAGAAATATAACTGTCATGAATGTCTATATAATATCCAAACAATTTAAAATTGAAATATCGACTGTATATCAATATAAAATCAATATCTGGAAACATTTGATTAGCATATATCTTTCAGGAATCGGACATCAAGAAGACTAAAATAATATTAGATTATAAATTGTACTACTCAAAAGTGAATAGGGATTTAAAATTATTTTTTCGTTTAAATATTGATACAAATAAACATAAGTTATAGTTTGCTTAAATAAAACTTTTTGTGATATACCTATTTACTTTTGAGTAGTTTAGTTTTAAGTTCTTTGAAATGTATTTTCAGGTCTTAATTAAACTTTTAGCTCATCGCGCCGTTGAGCAAACACGCGTTTTCTTTAAATATTAAAAATAAATTGATATAGTTGAAGTGCATTCCCTACCGATAATTCATCATAAAATCGTGCGTTTTGATTGCCCGGACGGCATCTAGGGAGAGTGAATGTGAAAAAAAAAATTGTATGTATTGGTGTATCGGGGCATGCTTGCTGTCAAATGGTGAGAGAATCAGGAAGTAGGGGGTGTGAGATTCGAAACTTGTTTGTGGGTTCGGGTTTCTTTATTTTTTTTTTATTATGAATATCACGGTTAGTGGGATGGTTAGGCAGGATTCGTGCGCGATTTCCATAATTGAGTGGACTGATATGTATAGCATTCATAACGCCATGTGAAACCAGTTGTTTATTCTGGTGGATCGCTTCACACTTGTGAATGTTTCTAGGGACAGTTTAATCCTTTTGTACCAGTGCTGACCTTCATTCGGCACGCTGCTCTAGATTGGACGCTATAACCGCTAGACTCAAATGAGAAAAGTTTTAAACGAACCTGAATGCTTACACAGGAAGCTTTCTTATGGCGTTATGTGCTCTCCTCATCCGGAGGCAACGTAATCATCGTTTAATTTTAATGGCAACGAATAATTAAAGACAAAATAAAGTTTTTCTTTGATTTAACTTTGTTTGAGCACACGGGTTGATCGCGTTCGGTGTTAGGTGTTTCGGGAATGGCCGGGCGATGCCATCGGGAGTAGCTCTTTATTGCATCCAAGCCGTGGAATATCACATAATTGCTTGCCTTGTCCTTAATTAGCTCGCGTTGTAGGCCGTAAACCCTAGGGGTCGCGACTGGGGTCGGCAAAGCCCCCACGTAAACCACGTGAAAACTACCCCCGATGTTTTCACTTTTTGTCTTAGATCGTATATCTCTCTCTCACTTCATCTTAGCTTAACATAGTCTAAATATAAGATAGCTTGCGTAGACATAAGATAGCTTAGATATAAGATAGGCAAGGGTTGTTTTTGCTTTTTGAGAGAGAGAAAATTAACGTAACTTACCATTTTTAGATTTGCTCTTGTTTGAAAAAGATATTAACGTAAGATAGGATTTTTTGCGCACTTCATAAACTTATTTGGGGGGAACTACAATAGTTTAAGTTAGATTATAAGGTATTATTGTATACGGAATTGTATTTATTTAATAAATGGTATATATAGGGAGCGTGGGTGGCATTGAAGGTGATGTCTCCCTATATATACTATTTATTAAATAAAGCGTTTCATTTATAGTTTTAAGATAGTTATATATTAAAAGAATTCCCCATCGCCGCTGTTGCCGAAATTGCAGTGCCGATTGCAATGCGTCTCCATGGCTTCCTCTGCATAAAGACCTATTTAAAATGTTTGTACAATAAAACAATCTTTTAATTTTGTATATTTTTATTTAAACCTATCACATTAGTTTTAAAGTTAGGTAGTTTTAGTAAAAATTGTAATTATTATTAAGTATTTTGACGCGATCAGGGCAATGTTAGATTTTAAATGTTTAATGTAAACGAAGCTTTATATTAATAAGTATTATATATTTTGGTGAGTGGGTGGTTGAGGTGGTAACACCAAAAAAATATATAATACAATTAATATAAAGGTTCGCAAACGGTCTTAAAACCAAATAAGAAATCTTGTACCTTTAAAATGGGAATAAGGAATCTTATTTGGTGATGCCAAGTTTTAGTTTGTTAAATTAGTCCATAAGTATTGTAAACGGAACTCTAATATATTATATATTTGGGCGATATATAATATTAATTTAGAGTTTTGTATCAGTTGTAAAACTAAAATGTTTGTTACCAAATAAAATTATTATGATTATTTTATTTGTTAATTATTTTGCATCTTCATTCTGCAAATAAAAGTTATATCTCTAGATAAACAAATAAAAGTTTATTTAGAGATATAACTTTTATTTGCAGAATAAAGATGCAAAATAATTAACAACAAATAAAATAAACATAATAATGACAATTGTAACAAATGTTTTAGTTTTATAACTAAACCCTGTATGACACTTTTATAAATTGTTAATAAATTTGTTAACAAATTTAGTTGGAAATAATTTTGAACAGAATTTTTAAACTCTTAAATCTTTTACGATTCATTTGTTATATTTCTGTTCATGATTGTTACTAAATTTGTTAACAAATCTGTTAACTATTTATGATTGTCAAACAGTTCTTTGTAATAATAATGCCAATAAACTTTAATTTTTAAAAAATGAAGTGCTTTTTATAATACAAATATATTTTTATATTAAATTTTGTATCTTGTAATACAAATATAGTTTTATATTAAAAAATTGATTTTTTTCTAAGTCCCTACACGTATATAGTTTTTAAAACGGCCACCAGTTGGCAGCACCTGTTGATAATCCAAGAGTAAAACCGACCAAAAATTATTTTTTTGTGTACATAACGATGTACATACATAATTTTTAATAGCCTTTAGTGTTTAGACTAATTAAAAATGGGGTGTTATGTCCATTTTGAATTAGGGCTTATAGGTAGCTTCCATGTATCTGCTTCTACTATCTGCAAAATGATTTTTTTCTGAGTCCCTGTACGTATGTATTTTTAAAACGGTCACGTTGCAATTGTTCATATATCAAAATACCTGAAAATTAACTAAATATAAAAAAAATTATAAGATTTTTGCAATTGGTTTTATTCGTTTTCATTATGTGGTGAATTATAACATCCATGTGTCCGCTTCCAATTTTCAGACCCTGAAATAAATTTCCCACCAATGATTCCAAATTCACAATAGGCCTTAGTTAAAACGTAGTGCTGCCCCCTAACGGTCATTTTCGGAACTATTTAGAATCCTTTATGTACGTATGTATAAACACAGCCTTATTTCTGGTTGCCTATACTTTTAGGCGCAACTATATACGTATAGGGATTTGAAATTTTACAGAATTCATCCCCTAAGTAGAAGGAATAAAAAAAAATAGACAAATTATATTTTATTGTATATTAAGATAGTTTACATGAAATACAACAATGTAAGATACATATATCAATAAATACAATTAAAATTTATACAAACTATTATTTAAATATCCCTATTTCTAATTTTTCAGGACAAGGGTAAGTATATTTATATATAAAATACAAAGAATAAGAATTAAAAATACAATTTAAACTATGACAATAATAAAGACAACAATGTATTACAAATAAACAATAAACATCACTTAAATTAATAATGTTTTTATTTAACAACCCCTTACTTATTTCAGAGGAAAATACCACAACAAAGAGACAGGCAAGTATGTACAGTTGATTCAGTTTAATTGGGATAATATGGAATTATGAGAACTCTATTTTGCATATTAATAAATATAAAATATGTTCAACTTTTTAAAAAAAACAAGCTGTCAAATTTTAATTAGCGAATTACCTTTGGCCCTACGCCCTTGAAACTTAAATATGTTGTTCTACGACCCCGACATTTCAAAGGGTGTGAAGGGAATGCAAAATTTCAAGGAAATCGCTGAAAACCCAGCCGTTTCCGAAATACGAGCCCTTAAAGTTTTCCGAAGGGTTATAGCTATAATTTGTCTATTTGAAGGACTAATGGGGTGGAAAATAGCGTACCTGGCGTATTTGAATATGCCCTATCGATTGGCCTGCGCAGAATTATTGAAAACCCTGTAGTTTACAACATTCTTAGCCCTCATGTTATGGCAAAGGGCATGCGCTAACTTCGTTATTAAAAGAGCGCTGAAAGAGCTAGAACGGCGGGATAAATTTTATTAGCCTAACTTCAACCCGTAGAACACGATTCCAAGGTCAGTTTTTTCCTAAGGGCCGTTTTAAGCCCTTAGGTAAAATCTGACTTCAGATTCGTAATCTACAGGTCGGAATTAGTATAATAAATTTTGTTTCACCCTTCTAGCCCTAATAGTTTCAGAGCTAGTAATTTTTTCTTATTTAAAGGTGAATCGAAATGTTTGAATTTTTGTAAAGAACGAAGCTGTCAAATTTTAATTAGCAAATTTTTAAACCCTTGGCCCTACGCCCTTGAAACTTAAATATGTTATTCTACGACCCCGACATTTCAAAGGATGCTAAGGGAACGCGAAATTTCAAGGAAATCGCTGAAAACCCAGCCGTTTTCGAGATACGGACCCTTAAATTTTCCTAAGGGTTCAATGCTTAAATTCGTTAATTAAAAGGGCTAAAAGGCCGGAAAATAACGTGTCGGGAGGATTTGAACCCGCGCTTTCCATTGGCTTGCATATAATTGATGAAAACCATCTGGTTTACAATATATTTACCCATCAAGTTTGTGGCGAAGGGCTTACGCTAATTCCTGAACTAAAAGAACTAGAAAGACCGGACAAGTGTTGTTAAACTTACTTGGATCTGCAAAATTGAAATCCGTGGTCGGATTTTCCCTAAGGGCTTAAATAAGCCCTTAGCCCTTTATAAAAGGGCGGACTCCTATCGGATGGTTATTTTCGTACCTAGAGAACTTAATACTAAAGGATAGGATAGGAAAACTTGGAAAAACCCTTAAATATTAGGATATTTCCCTGTCTCTTTTGTTATTACATAGGAAAAGTAAATAAAAAGACTCTTTTGTTTATTTATTCTTATAAAAATCATCTATTATCTTCGTCCATTGTTGTAGTTACCGTATCCTATCGCTGGGTGTAGTACGGCCCTTCGCGGAACCTGAAAACAAACATAAACATTGTTTATTTTGTGCGCCAAAGTATAAAAAAGTAATCAATTAACACTTAATTAGTGTTAGTTGTTACGTTATAATATTAATATTATATTTTTATAAGGGAAACTTCAGTTCCTTTCTGCCTTTGGTGAAGTGAACATGGGGTGCTTGTGAATAATCGTGTATTGTGATAGTGTATTGTTGATAGGAATCGAAAAACTTAGTAGTTTTTATTACAATCATTCTCTTATTCAATTATTTATAGTTCGCGATATAAATAAAAGTATTAAAATTTAAATAAATAAAACTGTATTTATTTGTTTAAATCAGAGCATATTTTTAACTTTGTTTTATTAAGTGCTGTAATTGTTAATTTAATTGGTGCGAGTGTTGTGTAATACTTGAAAGTGCATTCTAATCTGTATAAATCGCCGAGGACAATACAGTTCAGTGATGAAATACTAGCGGGCGATATGTTGACAAAATTCGCCTATCACTGCCATTACAAGTAAGTAGTAAAATTAAAATATTTTTTGTAGCCCTTCAAAAAGTGTTTCAGCCGACTGAAAAATCTGAAATATACAGTACCGGCCAAAAATATATCACCTTTATGTTTTTTCAGTATAACTTTTATAAAAATAAATCAAATGCGCTCAAAATTTAACAGTATATATTTGATGTAGATTAGATCTTGTACATGATGTGTGATGAGTTTTTTAAAGAAATATCATGTGTTTCAAGCTATTTTTTGAATTTATTTATTTTTTCTCGCTTATTCTGCCGTTGTATCTGTAGTTGAAACCGCAAAATTTTGCGTTATTTATTATTTTGTAATATGGCGAAGACAAAAGGTGCTCTAAATTTAGACGAACGACAACAAAAAGCTATTATAGAGGGCCGGAAACAAGGGCGGACGCATTAAGGAGCTCGCGCAACAGTTTCACATCGCCAGATCATCGGTGAATAAAATTCTTAAACATTGGAACCTCCAAGGAGGCTATGTTGAGAAGAAGAAAAGCGGCCGACCACGTTGCACTACTTCCCTTGTCGATCGCAACATCCTCCACGTATCCCACAGCGATCCACGTCTTACAGCGCCCGACATTGCGAAGGAAATAGCGACTCCTGGTCAGTCTAATCCATGCATACGGACCATACGTCGTCGCCTACAAGCCGCAGGACTGAATGGACGGCAACCTGTGAAGAAGCCATTCATTTCTGCCAAAAATCGGAAGGCGCGAGTGCAGTGGGCTAAAGAGCATAAAAACTAGACACCTCAACAATGGTCTAATGTCATCTGGAGCGATGAAAGTAAGTTTATGTTGTTGATAGTGGTGGCATAAAATGGATTCGTCGCCCTAAAGGCAAACGTTTCAATCCAAAATATCAACTGCCGACTATGAAGCATTGTGGCGGTTCAGTCTTGGTGTGGGGTACTTTCTCAGCAAAAGGAATGGGTCCTCTTCACAGAAATCATGGTATCATGGATCGAAAAATGTACATAGACATCCTCAAAAATGTAATGCTTCCATATGGAAAGCGTCTTCATGGTCTTGGCTTCATCTACCAGCAGAATAATGATCCGAAGCATCGCGCGCGTGATTTGCAAGAATGGTTCCGACGCCATCGTCTGACTCTTATGAAATGGCCAAGTCAGTCGCCTGACTTAAATATTATTGAACCGTTGTGGGATGAGCTGGAAAGACATTTAGCCGGCAAACGAGCGGCAAGCGCAGCCAAGAAGTTCGCCCAACTTGAGGAGGAGTGGACGAAGATCCCTCAGCAGCAATCGACGCACTCATCCAAGCTGCGATCGACGTAAAAGGATTTGCAACAAAATATTAATTTTATTTAGTGTTAATTATTTACTAACTTCATTATTAAATATTTCTTATTTTCAGATATTTGAATAAAATTATTTTTTCCGCGTTATTGTTACTATTATTTAGTGAAAAGTTTTTTATTAAGTAAATTATACCTAATATCAAAATATATTATGATTTTATAGACATCAATTCTCTATAAGTCAAGTTATGTTGAAAAAACTTAAAGGTGATATACATTTGGCCGGTACTGTATGTGTACATATAAAAAAATTAATTTTACAGGGATCGTGTTTATCAAAACGAAGATTTAACAGCTAGCTCATGGACAAGATCACAAGAAATATCTACCACAGAGTAACTCACAATTGATGAGTGCTTCAGGTTACAATCTTGGGACTCCAAGTCTCGAAGTCTGCAACACCAGGATGTCGGCTTTTCACACGGCTGCATCTGAAAAGAAAGTACATAATAATTGATAAATTGGTATAATAAAAATATTTTTAGTATAATTGTAATTATTCTTATTTATTCTAACTTGAGGTGACGCCTGGTAAGCGCCCGCACGGTACAAATATTTCATCATTACCGATATCTATGTATAAAGTAGATTAGCACACCCAGTAATGGGTAATATAGTTCATAGTTATTTGGCATGATAGTAGCGTTTTCGGTTTAACCGGGAATGACATTCATTTTCATATTTCAAATGGGGCAACCTATATATTTTTATATATTTGGAATCTACGTAAAATTATGAATTCAACGATGTGATTGAAGTGAATTTTTATTGAAGAAATAAGTTATAAAAACATAAGAGAAAAGTATGAATAATTAACCTGGTAAGCCATATCAGGTAGGCTGTGAAAATAAATTGATCATTTTGTCGTAACAAAGAATAGAATCTTACAAAAATAACTTAAAATTTATGCATTTAACTTAAATATTAGTCAATATTATCTCAACTGTTTCATAGCGTGCTTGGCAGGTTAATTATTCATAATTTCTCTTAGATTTTTGTAATTTATTTCTTCGCTATAACTGCCTTCAAGCATTCGTAATTTTACGTAGATTCTAAATATATATACAGTGCCCTATTTCAAATATGAAAGTTAATGTCTCTTCCGGTTAAACCGGAAGCGCCACCATAATGTCTAGTACCATTATTTGTGAGCTCCTAAGCCAAGTTTACAAATTCTAGAAAATTAAAAAATTATGATAGATAAAAAAGTTATTTTGAGTGGCACGTTTTTCAGTGTCATCCTGTATTCCTAAGGGTGCAACAAAACGCGGAACATAATCTAGTTTAATAAGATTTTAAAAACGTGCGAAAAAGTTGTTTAAAAATAATTTTTACTTTAAAAGTTTTCATTTGTTCCGCGTTTCGTTGAACAGCTGTATATATTTTTTCATAATTGAATTATCTTTTAATGATTTGCAAATAATATAATATTCTATGACCATTGGCAACTAATTCATATTTATTACTTTATATTATTATATTGATACAGAGTACTGTAACAGAGAGAAGAGTTGTGGACTTGGACGAATTGCATCAGGAATCCTGAGCAAGTAGCATCTCATATGAATCCTGATTTTAGCGTTGGAAATGGTCGCATTACTGCAGAGCATCGCACCATAAGACAACCCCAACATGTTATGGTGCAATCGCGTTTTTATTTGTATGATTATGTAAATAAATAAATAAAATTCACCTCAAAATATGTATAAAGTATATAATATAACCATAACCATTATAACGTGAAAATCATGTCACTATACAACATATATACATGTTCGTTTTCATATTTGTATATTTCTAAGATCTTTTCAGTGTATTATATTTACGTTCACATATACCACGAACGCGCACGTAACATATATCATTTTTAGACTCGTTTTTAGACATTCAAATTTATTTACATTACCTAGTACCTATACATATAAAGCAATCTGAACCCAAATTTGAAAAATACTCGTACAGATCGCTATTTCTTTTAGTTTACGAAATAGTAATTTTTAAAGTTGTTGTATTCAGTAGGCATATATAATACAAGCTCAACCCCAAATGCATTCGTACCCTCTGAAATAAATATATTAACAGCAATAAAAAATATTTTTTACAATAGTTAAGACTATATTTGGGCATTTTTTTATTTTATATATTAATAAAGTGTACTGAATTTAAATACAATGTTATTAACTGAATTTCTCATTTAAACAATCTATGGGCAAATATATGATAAAAGACAAGTACCAAATTATTTCGTTCCAACAGTAAATAATACAATATTTATATTAGTTTTATCTATAAAACTGACGGTAAAGGTAACTGACAATATATTCAATTAATTACCATCTTAAATTTTATTACTTTAAAAAAATTATTTGCGAATTATTAAAGACGAAAACATTTGTTACATGCAGACAATGGTATATTTGCAAATAAATTATTATTAAACCTAAGAAATTTCATTATAAGCAATGTATTGAAGTTCTATTCACTAATATACCATATCAAAATTTGTTGAACTGGAGTAATAATCATATCATCCAGAAGTTTATTTATTTTTGTTTTTAATATAATTGTAGGTGGTACTTTCATAAATAGATATCACTTTGCAAATAATTTTACTAAAAAAATAAAATTTAATATAGTAATTAATAGAAAATATTGTCAGTTTCCTTTATTTTAATATTAATATAAATATTGTATTATTTAGTGTTGGAACTAAAAAAAATAGCACGTGTCTGTTG
This sequence comes from Harpalus rufipes, assembly GCA_951394225.1. Lineage (NCBI taxonomy): Eukaryota > Metazoa > Arthropoda > Insecta > Coleoptera > Carabidae > Harpalus > Harpalus rufipes. The sequence goes on along the minus strand of OX596277.1, from coordinate 54,594,598 downwards.
TCATTATATGCCTGCAGATTATTGTCAAAATGATTAATTTAGGTAATAACATTATATTTAAATCTAGTACACTTTATTAATACATAAAATATAGTCTTAACTACGGTAATCTAAAAATTTATTTCTTCTTGATATTAATATATTTTTTCAGAGGGTACGAATACATTTGTTGTTGGGCTTGTATGTATATATTAAAATAAACATAATAAAAACAATTATGCTAGGTATTAAATGCATACTTCTAAAATAAACCTCTAGGTGCAAATTAAAAAAAAAGTTGCTATCACTCTCATTTTTTTTAATTATTTAATTTAAAGTTGCTCTAGTTCTAGAGAGACTTTAAACCAAAACAAACATGATCGGATTTTTATCAGCGATTCAAATATTCAGAAATTATAAGTATTCTTACACAAAATAATCCCCTATATTCAAATTTGTAAGGTACAACTATACATCTTGAAACAAGCGTTAATGAACTTTTTTCAGTAAGCCATAAGTCCATTAAGTTCTGAAACCCTGAAAATTTGGAAAACATAAGTTACTATTTCACTTAATGTTTGATATATTTAATATTAAATTTACTATACACTTGTCTTGAAACAAGCTTTGTTGAAATTATTTTCAGTGGTTTCAAAATTTTGAAATTATGTATACCTACATATAGAAAATAATCTCCAGAATCCAAATTTGAAAAGTATCAGTCATTATGTCTCTTAGTTTTTAATTTATTTAAATTAGACTTGAAAAAAAAAATTGTACTACATTAAAATTTGATTGTATCGTAAATATATCTTTATTTACAACCCTTGCATACTCAAAAATTTTTCGCGCTATTTCTACATTCATAAAATTCAAAACACCTTGAACAAATTACCTAATACATAAAAAGCGATTATTATTTATAATGACTCATTATTATTTAATTACTCACTTGTACTTCTGGGGGCAAATTATCTAACACCCTGACTATTACATGGATTAATTCTTTCAGTTTGTTTGTTGCAGTGCTAGTGTAAAAACGTGTATAAGGTGTGCTGTGAACACGAGGACTATTTCCTGGTCTTTGGAGAGGACGTTAGAATACCTGCAGGACTTGGAGTTATATTCATAGATTTCATTTATTCAAAGTGTTTTTTTTTTAAATTTTATACTACTTTATAGTTGTATTCTATATTCGATATATTAACTATATAAGCTATATTTAAATGATTGCTCGTATTATATCGAAAATAGCATTGATTGATAATTATTTAATATTCCAACCATATACCGTCTTCAGCTAACATTTTATTCGCTAAATATCTATGTAGCACCGCATATAGTTTTATGGCGTAGATAATATTTTTAAAAAAGGGTTTTCTTAGATTAAACACCCATGTCACGAATTCTCTTATTCATCCTACACATTATACAATATAATCTATAATTAGTTGAAATATTTATACATTCTTTTCATTAATATTGAATACATTGCACTTTCTTTCACATTAATATATTTTGTTAATAATAATTATTCAAGCAATTTTTAATAATCTGCAAATAAAATTTTATTATTTCCTATACCTATACTAATTCATATTTGTTGCATTCCAATATATTTTCTATTGTTGCAGAAAGATACGCTGTACCTGTACCTACACTACTGTAAAAGTACTAGAGCGATTTGCAGTCCAAGAATCCTGATCTTAGCGTTGGAGATTGTCACATTGTTGCAGAGCATCGGACCCCAAAACAACCTCACTACGGATTTTGTACACCTCTCGCCTCAAGTCGTTATTTATAAAATTTATGTAAAATAATTAAATAAAATTTCAACTCACACCTATAATACTATATTATCTAACCATCGCAACGTGAAAAATTATATGCTAATAAAAACTATGAACATATGCCTAAGACACATACATATAAGCATATTTAAATAACAGAATAAAATAATGTCATTACAAAATACTTATTTTCATTTTCATATTTCAACATCTCAAAGCGTATTACGTTATGTTCACATACATTAATATCACAAACACACACACATACACACATTACATACATATTATTTGAAGGGTACAAGAAACAATAGTGTTAAGTCTAAGCATTGCTGAATTTCTTTTCAGCGATTCATACATTCTGAAAATAAATATAAATTATACAAAATAACCTCCTACATCCCAATTTGAAAAGTACAAATGGCTATTTCTCTTAGTTTACGAGATATTAATTTTTAAACTTGCTATTTTCAAAGATGTACACGTCTTAAAACTAGCATTACTGGAAACTTTTTCAGGGATTCATACATTCTAAAAATAAAGTCAACATGGAGTAAATTCTTTATTATCATTTTGAAAAGAACAAGTCGTTATATCTTCTTTTAATTTTCGTGATATTCATTTTTAAATCTGCTATTTTCAATAAACTTGTTCACGTCTTGAAATAAACATTATTGAATATTTTTCAGCAATTTAAACTATTTGAAATTAAATATACATACAGGAAATTACTCCGAATATCCAAATTTGAAAAATAAGTTGCTATCTGTCTTTCTGATGTTATTCATTTTCAAAGTTGCTATATTCAACAAGCATGGACATATATTGAAATAAATATTAATGAAACAAATTTCAGCGATTTAAATCTTAAGTATACATACAGACAATTACTGCCTATATTCAAATTTGGAAAGTACAAGTACATATTTCTCTTAGTTTTCGTGATATTCATTTTCAAATTATATACTTCGTAAAATAAACATTGCCGATTTTCAAACCTCCACATCCAAATTTGGAAAATACAAATCACTTTTTTTCCTTTAGTTTTTAATATATTCATTTTATAAGTTCCTTTTTTTCAATATACATATACAGTAAAAAATTTGAAAGATGTCCGATCAAGGTCATCTGTATCACGAACGAATTAACAAATAGGCATACATTTATCTCTTTCTTTTGCAAAGTCTATAAGAGTGTGCGATAAGGATGGATATAACACGCTTGTCTTTCAAAAGTTCATATTGTTTCGACTAAGTTAGGACATTCCACTTTAAAACGATGCTCGTTGTTGATAATACTTTCGCTGTAACGTAGGTTTATTTATTAATTCAGATACATTACCTTGATTCATAGCCGTACGAATAACGTTATTTTCTGTCAGTCACTGACATTGTGTCATTATCTTATTTTTAACATATTTGGTGTTACATTTGCTTATAAACTTACCAGTTGACTTATTTTTGAATTTTGAATGCTTTTACTGTAATATATATTTTTATAATAATAAAATAACAGTAGTATCTTACGTACCCTCATAAAAACTAAGCAAACGACACTACTGAATTTGTCATAATGGGCGGAGCAAAAATCTGAATTCATACAATTTGTAGATCGAACATCTTGACATCTTGAAACAAGCATTACTCAAAATGTTTACAGAGATATTCCAATGTACAGAACTTACGTTTACCCATAGAAAATAACCCCATAAATCCAATTAAGATTAGGATAATTCGCTAACATTTTTAGTTCTTGAACTATTTAATTTTAAAGTTACTATATACAATATACGAATCACATACGTAGTAATGGACGTAGTTATTTGTGTATCTAGAGCGGAAAATAACACTTTACGCTCATGACACACATATTCTTTTTTCTACGTCCGTTGAAAGAGATAATAAAAACACTTTGATTTCAAATATTACTATAAAAAATTTCATTTTTCATTTATCACAACTAAAAATTTACATTCCGCTTAGATCCAGAAAAACTGCAAGTTGTTAACAGCTTGAAAAGCTTACTTTCAAAATGGATGTAGAAAAATTTATATTGTTTCACTTTGAAAGAAAATCATGTCATTGTTAAAAATCTCACATTATTTATCATTACTACACTCGTACTTTATACACTTAGGATATTATTATTATTCATATACATATTTTCATCTTTTAAAAATTCGTATTTTCTTAGATATATGTAAAAAATGACATACATTTATTCTGTTATGCTTATATAGAATAATATACCTTAATAAAATTATACAGATAATAAAGTACTATACAATCATTTTATTGAATACGAACACATAATAAATAAATGTATAATACAGTTTATATTATTATTAATTATTCTACAGACTTTACGCTGTAGGAAAATACTCATATATTCACATACTTAAAAGAAAAAAAACTATCTTTCATCTTACGAAAAAACGATATACTTTTACTTACGCTGTTGTATATAAGATAGAAAAATCATTTACAAAAATACATATATGTGTGTTTGTATTCGTAACTGCATTGTTGATAATGTATTGTTGCACACACATTAAAATTATATATGATATACTTTACATTTCTATATTTTTCTGACTGTATATACTTCCCATATATTGAATACATATTTGTCTAGTTATGTACATACATATATAAATATCGCAAATCTGTACCATTAAAATGTATATATCTTAATATGTTACCTAAACGTCACAATAAAACTTATTCCTAATAAAAATTGGACTACATATTGTAGTTAAAAAATCTATCATCCCTTATGCATATATCTAAGAGATAAAGAATTTATGTATAGTAACATTTTCAAGTCTAATTTGACGTAATTAGGGCACATATCATCATCTCTGTATTTGTGAAACTACGAATGTCATACGAGTAATTATGTATCACAAATACACAGATCAAAAATTATTTATTCATTGTTAAAATAATGTATTTCATGCACTATGAACATTACATTTCTATATTTTTCTAACTGTATATACTTCCCATATAGTGAATACATTTTTCTTGTTACGTACATACATATATAAATATCGCAAAACTGTATCATTAAAATGTTCTTAATATGTTACCTAAACGTCGCAATAAAACATTCCTAATAAAAATTGGACTACATGTTCTAGTTAAAAATCTAGCATTCCTTATGCATACATCTATGAGATAAAGAATTTATGTATAGTAACATTTTAAAGTCGAATTTGACGTAATTAGAGCACATGTCATCATCTCTGTATTTGTGAAACTGCGAACGTCTTATACGAGTAATGTGAATCACAAATTATTTATTCATTGTTAAAATAATGTATTTCATGTATTATGTTCTGTAATATCATTATTATGTAACACATCTCTGACAAATAAATCCTTGTTATAAGTAACAAACTATTTTATTCCTATATACCGATCAAAAATCGCATTCCAAAGATAGGTTCACATCCCGCTTGCTAGCAAGCATTTTGTAGGCCGCCAATCTGCAATCAGAACGGCGACCTACAAAATCCTGCAATCCAAAGATCCAAGTTCGATTCCCGCCTACTAGCTGCACCTGCACCCAGCAACCAGCCGAGCATATTCACCCTTTCCAACCAGCAAACCACCAGCCCGTCCTAGCCTACGGTCTAGGACGGATTCTGGCGGCGAGCTGGCCAGCTAGCTAGAAATCCAGTAGAAATCCAGCAAAAGCAAGTATATAGCTCGATTACGTAAGAATACGAAGCAGAGTGTCCGGTTCGACACCACCTCTCACGCTGAATGACTGTAAATTCATCAAACAGCTGTATATAAGGCTGAAATCTGTGGTGGGAGGGCTAGGATTCATGAATCCACCACCAGGCGATTGAATTTTGAATTTTGTGGGAGAATGTCTTGCTATATAGCCTTCCGATTCTGCGAATTTTAAATTTTAATGATCACATGTATTGCTATAGCCAGCAAATTTGAATTTTGTGGGCACATGTCTTACTATAGCCTTTCGATTCTGCGAATTTTAAAATTTGGTCTTGCTAGAGCCAGCAAATTTTATTTTTGTTGGGTATATGCCTTGGGATCGGCTGAAAATCCGTCTGAGAGCTCAAAAATGCTCGTAGCGGCCGTAGAATGCTACTTTTCAGCCGCTACGGCTCGGAATCGTCGATTTTACACGATTTTTGAATTTTGTCAACCAGAAGCCTTGTGGTAAGGCTGTATATCGTCGATTATGTAATTAAGCTGCCATGAATCGCTCGCTGTATTTCGGCGATTACATAATCGGCTGCTGTGTTTCGCTCGCTGTATACCGGCGATTATATAATCGAGCTGCTGTGATTCGCTTGCCGCTGCTTTCGGCTCGAATTTATCTGGTAACTGGAATTGAACTTGAATCTTTTAGTTCGCAAGAATGCTGGCTGCAAATCGATAAGCTGCTGTCGATCGCAAATAAATGCTCTAGTTCTAGTTCGTATCTAGATGAATTGCAGGTTACCTGAAATTTTTTAAGTTTGGGTATGGAAATATTGGGATTTTGAATTGAAAGATTTTATTCATTTCGCTGTGTTTATTAGTCATTCATATAATACATTTTTAAATCTATTACATATAACAATATGAATTAGAACTTAGAAATAAATAAAATGAAATACGTACCAACAAATGTGTAACAAGTATGTATTTTACACGTGGTTGTGGTTACATTATGTATGTATTTTGACATTTTTTCTAAGACTTAACGAGATAGTGAGACAGAGGTATTTTGGATGTTATATATTATATTGCAAGACACAAAAGTAGATCAATATATTTATTGTATTTTATAATGCAAATAGCTAGTGGGTCTATAAGCATTGCTATAAGTCTTAGAAAAACTATATCAGGATATTAAGCAGAGCATGTATATTATAATACAGGATTGATTATAAATTAATAAATACCAGATATGTACAATCACATATTAAGTTTTATTTTCCAATATAGTTAGCATATATGTGTATGTACGTACTTTGTAAGTAAGAACTAACTTGCAGAACAAGGATTTATTGTCAAATTTGGTTCATTTTCTGGCTATTTTCGCGCGATACAAATTCTCTATTTTGTTTGTTTAATATGTTTATGTGTGCATTTATTAATTGTATGTTTTAACAAATTAAAAAATATATATTGATACCTGTATGTATTTTCGTTTATAAACTTCATTAAAGAATATGAAAATAACGTGTAGTTAATACATGATAAATTCATCATCAACACATATGAGTTAAAAAACAATTAATGTTGCGCCGTACGGTGGTAGGTATTTTGGCGCCTGGAGCACATAATATTCAATTTGGCGCCCTAAGCAGGGCCGCTTCGTGCGGGTGGGCAGGTAGTGCCCCACACAAAGGCGCCTTTCATGACAGTAAATAATAGTATTTTTTGTGCAAACTACTCTTATTGGTAAAAAAAATTGCCTAAACAACTTACATAGTAAGGTGATAATGTGAACAATTTGTTTTTTTATTAATTTGTTTGCATTAGAGCTTTAAGTTTAAGTAAAATAATTATCCTAAGAAACGGATATTTTTTTAGCATTGTTATATTCAAATAATAATTGTGAAGCTGTTGATTACAACAATGAATATTTTAGTTGTAGTTCATTCATATTGATTACAAGAATGAATCTAACAAAGAATTTAATAGAAATAAAAAAATGAATATCCTGCTAAACGGATAATTTTCCGATATTGTTATAACTGTAAAATTATTGATTACAACAAAAAAAAATCTGTTGTGGCCAGCACAATACCTTCCGTCAATCCTGTGTATTATGTACAAATTCCATACATAAATTTTCTTCTAAAAGATTCTAATTTTTTGGTATTTTATGATTCCCTTTCTCGGCAACTGAATTCCATTCTCCTGATAACAAACAAACCACATGAAATAAGAAAATCATGAAATTTTGAATGAAAAATTATGACACTTGTCAGTTATGGACATAATTAATTGCTGTCATTTTGATACGGGTTCCCATATCTGCTTGCCAAAGGCACGCGCCCTATACATATTTTTTTTTGCAAAAGATGCTATATTTCCAGTAAAGTTATTTCATAAACAAACTATGCAAATTGCACTTGACACTGGCATCTACTTCTTCTTCTTTAGTTTTTCCCATTCGTTAGGGGGTCGCTATTTTTTATTTTCTTCTTCCACTCATTTTTGTTTTGCGTGTCTTCCTCATTCAGTTCCTTTTCTCTCAAGTCTTCTGCAATACAATCTTTTCATCTTATATTTGGTCTTCCTATGTTTCTTCCACCTTCTATTAATATATTCATCGCTTCTCATGACATGTTCAAACCAATGTAATCGTCTTTCTTATATCCAGAAACTTCTAACACTAGAGTTACTTCCCTTATTCTGTCATTGATTTACATTTTATTGATACTGACATCTGTCAATTTGAATTAGCAGTTTCCATGGTTAAGTTAGCATAGCTGGCTGAATTATGAAATTTATATGAATTTTTTTATCTTTATTATTCTTTAATCCTATATCTGTTAAATATGAAATATAAAATGCAATCAAATCGTATAGACAATAATATATTCTTTAAGTTATAATAACATTTAACTGAGTTTTTCAAGAAAAACTGTTAAAATCTTCAAATGAGGGTACTTCCGGTTGACCAATTATAACCAAAATCTAATCAAGTCTGCATATGGTTGTAAGGAAGAGGAATACGCAAAAATTGTAATTTTTGGAATTCTAGTATTGGAGATATCGTGCAGGAAAAAACGGTCACATACACACACACACATACACACACACATACACACATACACACACACACACACACGCACATACGAACACACACACACACATACAGACATCATCGTAAAAATAGTAAAATCGTATTGTAAAGACCCTAAAACGTGCTTATTCAATGGAAACTCACCACCGATTTTTTTGACCAAAGACAATACCTTCCTTACCTATAGGTGACGGAAGGTAAAAAAATGATTACAAGGCTGAATCTAACAAAGGATATTTCATCAATATTTCAAATCTAGTAGTTTTCGAAGAATCAAAAATATAGTTTAAAATTTACAGAATGTGTTAATTTGCAAATTATACATTATGGGGGGGGGCTCAAATATAACTTTGCACAAAGGCGCCTTTTACCCACGGAGCAGCATTGGCCCTAAGAACAAAATTTATTTATAAAAGTGAATTTTTCATTCATTTGGTTCAGTACAGAAGAATATAGAATGAACTGGCTCTAGCTACTTAACTGTGTCATTATCAAAAGCGTATCAATCATAATATATCTATCATTTCAATTCTGTGTGCGCCTTTTAACAAGAAGCGCCTGAAGCGATTGCTCCTTTGCTCCATATCACCGCACGGCCCAGTATTAATGAATAAATAGATCAATATATGAAATTAGTTTTTTTTTTTAATTATTATTTAGAATGTATCTTACTTGTTAAATATGTATCATAATAAAAAGAATCGTAATACAGTTCTTTTATAGTAAGTACGAACAAAAACAAACAATACTAATTTCTTCGCCAGGGTAAAGGTTATATTTAAAATTTCACCAAAAATTAGGATTAAGATTTTTCTGCCATGTTTGCATGTTAGAATATGTGATTGTATAATATTCGACATGTATTAGTAAGTAAGTATACATTTTTTTCGTATATCAGTATCTCAAACTATCCTTGTATATACTATTTATATATTATGTATATATATTTATTTAATACACACTGACAAATAAATACTCACACAGTACACATATAAATACTTATAATAAATAAAACCAATACATTTATATTAAATGATATTATCGACAATTATTATTTAGGTATTTATATTTCACTGTCGTCCTTGATAATCCCAAGCACTGCCTTTCCATAGCACACTGCACTAACATCCACCAGAGAAAATGTATCAAATTCTAGTAGCTCAGGCTCAGATGCTCAGGAGTTTATTCACGACATCCGCTCAAACTCATCGAAGTAGACTATGACTAGTAGTACACTCCACAAGAACTTTCTGGAATATCATCATTATTTAATGTGATGATATATGAGAATGATATATGGGTTCGGATGGTATCATATTTTTTTATAAATTACCAATATCTGAATTAATAAAAAAACTTACGTTACAGTGAAAGTATTATCAACAACGAGCATCGTTTTAAAATGAAATGTCCTAACTTAGTCGAAACAATATGAATTTTTGAAAGACAAGCGTGTCATATCCATCCTTATTGCACACGCTTGTAGTCTTTGCGAATTTGTTAATTCGTTCATGATATAGATGACCTTGATCGGACATCTTTTAAAAAAAATACTGTACATCAGTGGTGTAGTGCTAAAAAATCAAGTACCGGAACAATAATGCCCTCACTCCTTCAATTTTTATATTTTCAATTCAAAATATGACATTTATCACGTATGAAATTTATAGATAATAAAATTAATCTTATGTACAGTAAAATTTTTGAAAGATTACCGATCAAGGTCATTTGTATCATGAATGAATTAACAAATTGGCATACATTTATCTCTCCTTTACAAAGGCTTTAAGCGTGTGCGATAAGGATGGATATAACACGCTTGTCTTTCAAAAATTCATATTGTTTCGACTAAGTTAGGACATTCCATTTAAAAACGATGCTCGTTGTTGATAACACTTTCGCAGTAACGTAAGTTTATATATTAATTTAGATACATATATTTGTATAATAATAAAATAACAGTAGTATTTTATGTACCCTCACAAAAATTAAGCAAACGACACTACTGAATTTGTCAGAATGGGCGGAGCAAAAATCTGAATTCATACAATTCGTAGATAACCTTGATCGGACATCTTTCAAAATTTTTACTGTAATTATTCAATTAAACTGAAAGATATTATTAATAATTTATTTGTAATAACAATTCGTATCGGTAAGCGTTCCAGTTGTGGAAAAAAGTACCGGAACGACATTCCGCCCCGTTCCGGCCCCACTACACCCCTGATTGACCAAGGAGTCATAATCCGAGGTACTAAGCCGTAAAGTATCATTCCCAGCTACTGTTTTAATTTTAGTTTTAGTTTTAATTTTACTGTTTTAGTCGCAAGAATAGTATATCATATGGCAGTGTGCGTAATCATTCCCAGCGCATGTTTTAATTTTAATTCTAGTTTTATGTTTTAGTTTTATGAGTATGCAAACTTCAAACTTTCTAAAACTAAAAATTAAAACTTGACACAACAGTGGTTATTTTTATCGGCCGGGCTTAACCTAAAATCTATAATAACTAAAACAAATTTGTAAAATAAAGAAAATCGGTATTATAAGGTCAAAAATATTAAAAGTTTATTGTTAAATAATAAAATCTAGTTTAAAATGCTAACGGCAAACCACTGTTGACAGTAATGACGCGTGCGCATTGTGCACCATGTTTGAAATAACAACTAATACTAAAACTCAGCAAGAAACAGCACATCAGTTCTGCGATTAAAACATACAATTAAAATTAAAACATAAAATTAAAACTAAAACCTAAAATTAAAACTGTAGATGGGAATGAGGCTTAAACGTCGATAATACGACGGAATTTTACTTCAAAAACAACGAAATTTTAAAAAGGAAAGTTACAAAAAGATAATGGCCCATATTCCGAGCGCACTTTTATAATAAAAGTGCTTCTATGAAGCACAATCATAAGAATATAATGTAAAAGCGCGCTCAATAAAAGCGCTTTTATTATAAACGTGCGCTCAGAAATTCGGGCCTATAGTAAATGTAATGTAAAATAATGTACAGTAATTTTTTTAAAGATGTCCGATCAAGGTTATCTACGAATTATATGAATTCAGATTTTTGCTCCGCCCATTCTGATAAATTTAATAGTGTTATTATAAATATACGAGTATATTACAATAAAAGCATTCAAAATTAAATCAACTGGTAAGTTTATTAGCAAATGTAAAACCAAATATGTGAAATATAAGATACTGACACAACGTCAGTGTCAGTGACACTGACATAAAATAACGTTTTTCTATTTCGGTGTTCTTAAGTTTCTATAAACGCACTGTTTTGTACTGCAAACACGACGTTTAGAAGATCTATAAGCGTACTATTTTTGGCGCCTTTCATGTTCTAGAGTTGATAGTCATGCTTTCATAACTGACAGATGACAAGTAACCTCAAAATGGTAAGTTGTTGATAATATTTCAACATATTACTTTTAATTATGGATTTTTATACTTTCTTTATGTGATAGGACTAGAAAGAAATATAATATTAATTTCACAACCAGAATAAGGCCTTGAATCATAAATACAATACACCTTGCAATACACTAATTAATCAATAGTTGACAAAATATGAAATTTCAATTGTTAGCGAGAAGCGTTACCAACATAAACATAACTAACAAAAAAATACCTAGTCATAATTTGACGTCGCAATTTAAACAAATTTAATCGTAAAATTACCTCAATAGAAAAAATAGTATAAAAAACACGTATCATAAGGCCTGTTGACGCACTCGTCCTTTGTAAAACTCGCCTAGCGGCTCGTTTTCCAAACTTGGACTCGTACGTTAACAGATTGCCTTATGATACTTGTGTTTTAATGTACTATATTGGTACGGCTATGAGTCAAGGTAATGTATATGAATTAATAAATAAACTTACGTTATATCTAAGTATTATCAACAAGGAGCATCGTTTTAAAGTGGAATGTCCAAACTTAGTTGAAACAATATGAATTTTTGAAAGACAAGCGTGATATCCATCCTTATCGCACATGCTTATAGCCTTTGCAAAAAGAGAGAGATAAATGTATGTCAATTTGTTAATTCGTTGATCAGACATCTTTTTTACTGTATGTAGTTACTCGTTCGGTGGTTCTTAGTAAATAACATACCAGCATTCAGTGGCGTATATAGGATACAAATAGGGGGGGTCTTGGTAATAAAATATTTTTTACCTCCCACTACCCTTGGTAAGGGAGGTATAATAGGGATCGTGCTAAAAATCGCATATGGAGATTTTGGTAAATGACCACATTTTAAAGTTCCTAGAATCCAATTTTAACATTTTCACGATGATGTATGATGATGTATGTGAGTGTGTGTGTGTGTATGTGTGTATATGTGTGTGTGTGAATCCTCTTTACGCTCTAATTCAAATATTATCGTTCAGAAAATTTTGAAACCTTGTATTTCTACCTTAGTTAATAATTATTATAATAAATCAGTACAACGGTGATGATGAGGTATTCGACTTCATTTTTAATAATATTAATTTTCGAAAACAGTATACAGTACGAGAAAGATGTAATAATTTTGAAAAATGAGATGATTCAGATTTTTTTGAGGTTTCGAACGTCAAAGAATACAGTTCTTTATTTGTTAGATAAAATTAAAGACCAAATATTGTTGTTATTTATTAGGTAAGTTTAAAGAAAGCACAATTTGAGAAATAAACACTTATATGTCTACATTTGTTTTTCTGAATCACGAATCACGGTGTACCTTCGATATGCCAGTTGTTGATACCAGTACGATTTTATGCAACAGGGTGTATATCGTCGATACTGGCCACACAACTAAAACTAAAATCATTTCTAATTGATTCCAAATGATGTTTTTTTTTTCTTTCCAAGAGACGGAATCTGTCTTTCTGGACTCAATTATATTTTTATATTTGTCGTCTAATTTAATTAAATTAATTATTTCCGCGGTAGTAAAATAAACTACTCTTTCTATAATTTTCACCACTCATTTTTGCAAGTCGTATTTATCATTTTTTCTAAACGTTCAAACTGTGGTTTAAATTACAACTGCACCAAAACACAGACAACCAAAAAAGTAACCAAATCTCTATTAAAATTGTTACAGCCAAGTTGCCAACTTTTAAAAAACATCTCTACTCTAACACAATTTTAATCTTTCTAATAGCAATCTGCCAGTTAGCTATCCGGAAAATAAAACATCATGGAGCAACCCAAAAATCTTATTCTCTAGTTGACAGTAGAATAAATTTATTTAATAGATAGTAAACTGCTACTTTATCTGAACATGAAACACCCGAGCCTAAGTAATTTACCTTTTAAACTATAACCAGAAATCTAGTTCAATTTCTTCAGTTCCATTTCACAAATATTAACACAATATATTAATTTAATCACCAAAATAATCTCAAAGCTTGACACTCTACATGCTTTCACGTATAGGTTCTTAAAAAGATATATCTACCGAAAGATGAAAATTATGTAATGTACCTACGACCTTAAAAAGCAAAGCTGGTATAAAAGAATATTAGATGCAACAATATATTATAGGTAAAGCTGGTTTATGATGAATTCAATATACAAATACATATTACGAACTTGAAGATGTACGTAGCGACACTTTATAAGATATTTCGATATGATTTTTGACCTTAAATTTATTATAAAACAATTTACCTCGCAAACTACAGCTAGGCATTGAAGTTCAACTGCTGCAGTTCCATTTCACAAATATAACACACAAATTCACTGTTTTAATAACAAAATATTTAATAAAAACCTAAAACCACGTGCTGCCTTCAGCATACAGCTTGCAATACAAGACATGCAAAGTTCATTGCGTCGCAGCGGGGCCTCACGCGATTGGCTAAACAACGAAGCTTGTGATTCGTGAAAATAAAGCGAGAATTTAAATAAATATTTTTAATATAAAATTATATCAATGCTGAACTGATGAAAGGCAGTAATTTGAAAATATTTATTAGTTTAAATTCTTAAATAATAATTTGTAACTTGAATTCATCATATAACAGTGTACATCATTTTTTTTTTATATAAAATTGGACATAAATAACATTTTTATTGACAAGATAAGGGTTAAGAGGCGGGCATTCCAAGAAATTCTTCTTCACGTCCTGAAAAACACTCTCCAACGATGAAATCAGATTTCATGCTTATTCAAACTCCTGCAATTTTGTGGTTTACCTATATCGGCCCTGTAACATGCAAATACAAAAAAAAATATGATACCTATTTTAAAGATCAAACATTTTAAAATTTAAGTTAAATTTGTGGCATCTTAAATTTTCAAAAAAATGTCATTTTATTTCAAATTTCGTAAATTAACTCATTGTTCAAATATATTGTTATAATTTATTTTTTTTACCTTCCGTCACCTCTAGGTAAGGAAGGTATTGTTTTTGATCAAAAAATTCGGTGGTGAGTTTTCAAGGAATAAGCACGTTTCAGTGAACCTACAATACAATTTTATTATTTTTACGATGATGGTATGTGTGTGTGGGTGCGCTCGCGTGAGTGTGCGTGTGTATCTCCAATACTAGAATTCCAAAAATTACAAATCTTACGTATTCATCTTCCTCATCCATATTCAGACTTCGTTAGATTTTGGTTATAATTGGTCAACCGGAAGTACACTCATTTGAAGATTTTAACAGTTTATCTTAAAAAAGCACTGTTAAATATTATTCACACATTTGATGTGATTGTAAATATTAAAGAATATTCTATTATCTATACGAATTGATTGCATTTTATATTTCATATTCAATGGATATAGAGTTAAAGAATTATAAAGAAATTAATTTTTATAATTCAGCCAGCTATGCTATAACTACCGTATTGGAAGTATAGTGTGCTTTCGACAGAGGGATACCAGAGTGCCCGGTGAAAAACACTCCTACTGAGTGAAATAAAGTCTAGAACGATGGGGAATCGATTCGACGACCTTAGTGATGCCGGTCTAGCAGCATAGCCACCAGACCACCACGCCGGCACAGGGTACAAGAAAAATTTATGTAAAATCGTATACATTCGAAATTATATATTGTAAATACTTAAAATAAAGTATATTATAGCAAAATAATAATATACATAGTAAAATTTCTGAATAGTACATTTTATGTTTGATATATTCAATAATGAGTAGTATATCCAACAGTGTATAATGTATTGCAAAAATAATAATAATAACAATCTTACCATGAATAAATGAAATCTCTACATAAACTCCAAGTTTTGCAGGTGTCCAAAAATCGTCTACAAGCACCATGAAATCATCCTCAAAGCCACAGCAGACGAGCGCACCACACATACTGTCTACAAAAATAAAACTGACAAAGTTAACCTATGTAATAGTTAGGACATTAGGTAACAATTTTAAAATAGACAAATCAATAAATTAATGAGTAATTAAGACCTACCAATGTTTTATATAATAATCTAATGGAACCTAACGCATAAAACTCGGCCCGAGACTGAGTTTTGTGCGTAAGTTAAGCTAAGTACGCTATTCATCGTATTATAAAACGCCTAGACAAGCTAAGTCAACGAAGATTTTACAATCTACCGCGTTTCACCCGCGTAAAAAAAAACATACACAGCGTGCCCCATTAAAATGTATCATCAAGAATAACTCGAAAAATATGCATCTGGTCAAAAAAAATCCCGAATCAAAAGTTCGAAGGGACATTCAATTCTGTCAAAATACCTCCCCCCTGACTCCCTAGGGAGCGAGGAATGGGGCAACTTTGTAAACTTAAATGAGAAATCCCATTTTTATAGGCATCAAAGCAGACACGTGACTCGAGCGACCTTGAAGTGCTTGGAATTAGGTGATTTGTGTGCGCGTGTAACTTAACAACGGTGTCACAATGTTTTGAATTATTTTAATTTTAAACATTTAAAAAGTTATTCTTTTTAATTTCATGTGTTTTACTGCTTGAAAATTGTAAAATAACTTTTTAGCAGTTCAAAATTAAAATAATTCAAAATTATTATAATTCTTATTAAAGTGACAAGCGCACACAAAACAGCTGATTCCTAGCACTTCAATGTCGCTTGAGTCACGTGTCTGCTCGCGATCTATTGCAGATTCGGATAGATCATAAATGAACTTAGTTTACCTGGTGTACTTTTTTTTCTATGACGTGTCGATTGTTATTATGCTGCACTTCACCGGGAACAACAAAAGGCGTTTTCTTTTGGTAAGCGATCTAATCCAATCTGATTGAACAGATCTGATCGTATGACGTCACAATCATGACTCAAAAGAACTAACCGTATAATGATTGCAATCATAACGTATTTTGAAACTGTCAGTTTTCTAAAAACTGTCAACCCGTCTGTGAACAAAGATTAATATACAAAATTGGATATTTGTTATTAAATTTATAACTTAATTAAATGATTATTGTCAACATAAATTGACATATATACGAGAGTACGAGTATACAGCTCCTCTTCGGTATTTTGAAAATGATTAGGCAGAAGACTCACGTCATCAACCTGAAAAAAACCTTATAAAAAGAAATATCTTGTAGTAATTATGAGTTAGTATTTATTTTTTAAAAAGAAGCAAAAATATACCAGTGTTAAAGAAATGTATATATTAATTAATTTACAATTATTTCAACGTATAACCATCTAACATGAATAAAAAAGTTCCCGGGTAAGTCCTACTTAATTTTTGACGATTTATCCGAATATGTAATAAAAAATGGGAATTCCCATTCAAAATTACGAAGGTATGAGAGGATTTAGAAAGAATTGGATGTCCCCCTCCGAACCATCAAACTTTTGATTCGGGCATTTTTTGATCCGATGTATATTTTCATATTCTCTCGAGTTTAAATTTAAATGGGACACTGGTATATACATGAATTTATAGGGATATTAAAAGAGATTGTAATAGTATATTTCTTTCTATTTTAAAGTTTATCACAGCTACATCTCTAGTTTTGTATATGCACACAATTTGTAATGTTTTATACCTGACACGTTTTGTTAATATATACGAGTATTTTACAAAATATAAAGGATATCAATCAAGATTTGATCGTTTTATGGGTCAATTCTACACAAAAAAAAGTTAAGACGAACATATCTTCTTAACAACGTTTTAAAGTTTCAGCAATTTTATCTTTCAATGCTCCATTATCCTTATTAATAAATTATAGTAAACAAAATCGTTTGACGAATCAATTATATTTATATCTAACACTTCAGGGTTCAGAAGACATTCTTAATATTTTAATTTTTTAACGAATAGAATCGACACTTACAAATTGATCAACTATAAATTGACACCCCGTATAAAACATAAAAACAAAATTTCAAAATTTAAATACATTAAAACAAAATTTACAACCAATAAGATAAAACATATAAACTGATAAAATGTTTGTATACAATAATAAATTACACAATGGCTAGTTTTAAGATAATTAAAATTCATTCTCTATAAATAAATCTAAATACATAACAATATATTTCACTAATCAATAGGCGTTTTCGTTTATTATCTCTGAAAGAGTAGTCAGATTTGTTTGATAACGTCATCAGATGGTAATAATACGTTTAATGGGGTATTCTGATGTAGTAAAATTTATGGTAAAAAATTATATAACATTATGGATTAATCTAAAAAATAACAGAATGTAAAAAAATTAAAATTTAATAATTATAACATGAGTTCTATTGTATTTTTTTTGGCACTAAAAAGATATCACATGGTCTGTGACGTACGAGGGACTGATAGCATGTCTATAGTGAAAATAATTAAGCAGAGGACTCACGTCATCGACCTGAAAAAAACCTTATAAAATGGAATATAACTTGCGGAAATTATTGGGTGTTATTTATTTTTAAAAGAAGAAAAAAAAGTACTAGTATTAAGTTATGTATATATTAATGATATTTACAATTATTTCCAAGTCAATCGTTATTCCTTTTACGGGATATAAAATTATTTGAAATAATTGTAGTGCATTTTCGTACGATACGTTGGCACTACTGAGAATGACAATAATGTGTCAAATAATTTTATATTCCGTAGAAGGAATAAGGATTGACTTAGAAATAATTGTAAATTAATTAATATATACGTTTCTTTAACACTAGTATATTTTTTCTTCGTTTTTAAAAATAAATAACAACTAATAATTACTACAAGTTATATTTCTTTTTATAAGGTTTTTTTAGGTTGATGACGTGAGTCTTCTGCCTAATCATTTCCACCATAATAAAGCTTGTGTATAAAACTACACCATTAACAAAAAACACTTTTTCTGCCATTGATGCGTTATCAATTGTCTTGTTTGTGTTATTTTTATTCTTTTATGTTGTTACAAGTTTTTTTTTCTAAAATATATCTAAATGTCATCAGCTCCTCGTACGTCAAATCCGACAAAATTAAAATTATCAAGTATTATTTAAAAATTCATATCTCACTCAAATTAAATAAAAAATAACTCAAAATTTTAAATTTGTAATACAAATATGTTTCAGAAAAAAATATTTTGATTTTTTTTCTTCAAATTATGAAGTTGACGATAATGTATTATAGATATAAAAATTCTGTTAACGATATAATTACAGTTGCAATTAATATTTCAGATTTCAAATCCCACTTTTGATATTTCAGATGCGCGCGCATTTTGTCCACTAATCCTATAGATTTGTCAAACCGCTTGAAGACTCTCGGAGCGTTCCTCTCCGATAGGTACGAGCTAAACAACGAACGCAGATAAGTACGCTCTGAAACAAACGAACGCTTCACAATTCACCGAGACAATAAACGAAAACGCCTAATAAAATACATCGTAGCTCCGCCACATACTTAAATTTAGTTCTGTAGAAAAGTTTTCAATAATTTAAATATTGTAATCCACTTAACACTGATATGTTATCAAAATTTATACATCTTCAGTTCATGCCACAATCACATTTTTGTAAGAAAATTTTACTATGTTCAAAAGGAAATATTAAAAATATTCCATGTAGTTTTATATAGATATATTTTCTCGTTGTTTGAAAGGATTCACCGCTTTACCATTTATAGAGAAGCATAGACGAGTACACATTTGAAATTTGGTAAATTTGTAAATATATTTTAGTTAAAATAAAAAAAATTGTACGAAAAGGTGAGTAAAATGTTTCAGTTTCATTGCCAAACTATACAGAATGTTCGTCACCACCTGTATGTATTTTTTTAACTTAATTGACTTTTTGTGAGTACTCTTAAGAATAAAATAAAAATTAACAGAATAAAAGACGTATACAATATTCTTAATTGAAAACATTGTGAATTTTGTTCAAATTTTGTGAGCAATTTCATGATAAATTATTCCTATCATATAATACATAACCTTTAAATATAAAAATATTGTATAAGTCTTTCTCTTCAGCTGAATTAATTAAAATAATTTAATCAAAAGTAGTCCACTGTTTCTGTGGTTTTACATTCGTTGCAGAAAACGAATTAAAGTTCAACGTATTAGAAGACGCACTATTACTACTGAGCTTTGCACTAATACTGTTAAAGTCCAAGCCATACTCTTGAAGAAGGTCGTGGTCATTGCTGATTGGTTCTAGGGGTTTGGTGTTGGTCAGACTGCCGTTTGTAAGGCTGCTTGGTCCTTTAGGCACGTAGTAAGTGTACAATGGGTTGGATAAACCCTTTGTGAACACAGGAAGAGACTGAGACTCGGGCGAAGAGTCGGATATTTGGTTACGATCTTTTGATAACAACGGGTCGAAGTCATCCAGATCAGAGGCTGAGTCCAGACGGATTAAATCTTCGGTTTTGTTTTCTTTCTAAATATCACAAAAATGGAATAATAAACATGCATCATTTATATTATTACATGCAAAATTATTGTCGTTAAATTTATATTTTAATTCATTACAAGAAATCTATATTATTATTTTTATAAAAGTTAAAAAATTGAAAGAGGGAAAGAAATATTTCCTAATATTATGTTGGTTAATAATATTCTAAAATACTTTCAACAAAAATAACTAGCACAACAAAGCTAACAAACTAATTTACAACAAAACTAAAACTATAGTAGTAGTATACAGTATTTTTGTACCTAAATAATTAAAACAATTTATTTTGAAATCCTCCACCATACAGTATTTTGGATAATGCGTAAATGTATGAAAAACACAACAAAATGAATAACTAATATGATTTCCAATTGATTCCAGCACCAGAACCACCACCAATTAAAAAATAATAACGTTTTTATTTACTGAAGTGGAAATTATAAATACGAACTTGAAATAATCAAAATCAGGTGAATTGTGTGCTCTTGTCACTTCTTAATTTTATATATTGATTTTGCTCCTTTACTAATTTATTATATTGCGGGTGACCTGTCAATACCTCCTATCTGCCATATTCAGCAAATTAAGTTATTAGTAGAATGGGGTATACTATACCAGAGTCAAATTTGAACTATTTTGGATAAGACTGTGAAAATATACCTAAATTAATGAGTATTAGTGTTTTTTTTTTGTTTAAATTATTAATTAGTTCGCAACTCGATTAAAATAGGGTGGTTTCAAAAGTTTTGTCTTTATAAAATAACATTTTATTCTCGTAATTTTGTTATTTAAATATTATTCATTGGAAAAAAATTTAAATAATTCCTATAAATAATGAATTATTAATTGCTAAAAAGTGTGACGTCAAAAGGCACTCGCAGCAGCGCATCCAAGGAAACAGCTTCAAATGTCAAACACAACAGCACATGCCAATTGTTTACAAGCGACGGAGATAGAGAGACACGAAATTGCACGCGAAGAAAGGTTCCTTGTGTTCAGGCAGCCAATAGAGGAATAGCTGTCTTCCTACGTCATAAGGGTGGGCTTAGTTTTTAGCGAGATTCTCTTTAATTTAATATTTTAAAAAATATGAACATTATCCATTATATTTATTCTATTTATGTTTAATAATAATTTCTTCATGAATATAACGTACAAATTTATATATAAAAATTTTTCAACTAGCGTACAAGTTTATATATAAAAATATTTCAACTAGCGAACATGAAAAATTTGTACCTTCTAGAACTAACAGTTTGTCGACCACTGGTGAGGACATGATACGTCATTCGCCAAATTCTGAAATTTAAAAATTCATATCTCGCCTAATACGTAAAATTTTTAAGTCGCGTTTGCATTAATATTCTTAGTTCATCCTGATCTTCCAGAAAAAAGTTAAAATAAAAATGGTATAGTATTCGATTGGTTTTCGCGTCGCTGTTTACATTACAATTTAAAAGTTTCCTGCACCAGCAATATTTCCTATCTTGCATTTTAGCGAAAATTAATCTTAGCAGATTTCGATTCTCTATGTCTTTTTAAATTAGTATTTAAAAGTTTCCCGTAAACTTTATATTTTTCTTAATAACATGTAAAATTATTGTTCACGATAAAGATTCCAATAAGATTCAAAGGGAAATTTAAAACGAGGTAATAGACATTCTGAGAATAAAGCATGTAAGATTTGGTGTAATCTATAGGTATATTATTACTTGTTTTATAATTTTATGTATTGTATTGGTAGAAAATTTTAAAATAATAACTTTTAGCTGTTCAAAATGGAAATAATTCAAAATATTCTTGTTAAATTAACAAAACAGCTGATTCCAAACATTTGAAGGTCGCTTGAGTCATGTAACTGCTCGCCCCCAATATTATTCAAAAAAGTTCAGATAAATTATTTACTATAAAAATTTAAACAGTCAATAAAACACAATGGCAAAAAATAGAAATTATGTGAACAAATTTTTGAAAGATATTAAATAATTTGAATACTTTTCGACACATAAAAGAGTAAATGAGAGAAATTATTATTCCTGTGATTTTGTGAAGTTCTGACAAATAATAATTAGAGAAAAATGATTTGTAAACATCTACTAATCCCTGATTGGTCGGTAAAAGAAAATCTCATTAAAATGAGCCCTGTCCAATTATAGTAAAGTAGAAAAGTCTCTCGATTATACTATATCTTTATTATAGTTAAAAGTAATTTCCACTCCAGTAAAGTGTATTTGGTCCTGTCATGTCGTATTACCTTCCGTCTGGGCGAGTAGACCGGCGGGGACAACTTAACCATATCTACACTATTCCCCTCCGCGACTAGAAACACCGCATCCCCGTTCTCGTTGTGTCCGCCCCCGACCACAAACGGCGTGGAGCCAAACAGGTCGGTAGGGGGCGACAGCAGCGCATTCGTGTCGGATTCGAAGAGCTGCGCGGGCGACGACGGCGAAGGCGATGCTAGAGGCAGCGGGGCCCCTCGCAATCGCCCTACACCCCCGCACGCCCACCCGTCCGGGCTCGTGCGCGCACTGTGCTTGAAGCTTTCTAAGCTGCGCACTGGCTTAAGCTGGAAGGATGAATACTAGTGAGTGACTGATGAGTGGATGATTCAATGGTGTGGGATCAGTGTTGTCTTTCATTATTATTATTTCCATATGAAAAATTGTAAGTAAGCTAGATATCGCCTTTTTAAGAGCATTGATAGATTTATTTTTAAGTTAAACCCAAAGCATTTCTTATTATTTGCGGATTATACTATGAGTTCGGAATGTAAGTTGATAGTTATCAAATATAATCGAAATTTACTTTTTTTTCATAACTACATGTATTCTTTATTATTTCTAAGTATGGATAAATATCCCGACTATGGGACAGATTTAAATTCTTCCATTAACTTTACATATTATGTGAAATTTAAATGTATTGATTACAACAATGAAAAGCTTAACAATATAATCACCAATTCAATCAATTGATACAAAAAATATTAATATGTATCAAAATTTTAATTCTATTTATAAAATTATCATTAATAAATATATATTTTATCACTATATTTGAATTTGGCGCCGAATTTTGTAACTAAATTCATTGTTTATCATTGTGTAAATCAAGCTTCTGGTTACAGTTTTTCTCGTCGAATATACTATATAATTACGTATTATAAACATATCACAGGTTATTACCCATTTCTGGGGAAACACACGTAGCGTCCTAATGTTTATACATTGCCCCGTTAATTTCTTGTTCCATTCAGTTTCCTAACGTTCAAATCTTGACCATAAAGTTGGCGCAGATGGACTTCGCATGCTCAAAATTTAAAAAGTACATGAAAAATATTTATTGAATCAGAATAGGTAGTTTGTTAGTATCTTTTATTTAAAATTTGTACAGCGGAGTTTACTTTTTAAATTGTGAGCACGCGAAGTTCATCCGCGCCAACTTCACGGTTAAGATTTGAACGTTAGGAAACTGAACGAAACAAGAAATGAATAGGGCGATGTATAAACATTACGACGCTGCATACCTAGCCCATTTCTGGGTGTATATATCTAGTTTTATCCGGAGATTTCGGTAGATGATATACCTCTACCGTACAGGGCGCCATCTCATGGACAGCGCCGATAATTTTCTCCATTTTGCTCCCATAAGTTGTGTTTTATGTATTCTTGAAGTAGGAAATAGGAATTAAGTCGGGATGAAGCCATAACATAATACTAATATTATTTTTTTGCATATTTGCTGGTAGGTTATAGATTTGATAACTATCCACTTTTATACCTATCCATTTATTTTTTATCTAACATATGCTTTAAAAGCATTAACAATTATAGTTAAAATCCAAGCATTTTCTATTAGTTGTTCCCAAATTCTTAAGCGATGTCCTCTCCCAACTTTAAGTGACTATAATTAACAATAACAATTAATATTCGTATTATTAAAAGGGAATCTATTTAAGTATTTATCACGTTCAAAAAAGGATAAATAATAAAAATATATATATCATCACGGCATATTACCCATTCCTGCGTTGTACACAGATTTCGGTAATGATGATGACATATTTGTACCGTGCGGGCGTTTACCAAGCGTCACTTCACGGGCACTTATTGCTGGCGTGTAGAGCGCACCACAGGAGTAAAAAAATGAGTATTATTAATAGAAATTAATAAAAATGATTAAATTAACTACCATCAACCGCAAAGGTAAAATTTTATGCGAATAAAGAAGTATAAAATTAATTAATTTCTATTTATTATGAGACTATTTCTCTTAAGAGATCGTATTATGTAGCTGCTAATACTATTATAGTTCTTACACATTATTATATATTTACAAATGCTTATTTGCGTATTATAACTAGCAAAATATTGATTCAAGACAATACTGACAATTGTAAGTGATGATATGCAATGAAACCCAAATGATGCTTCAAAACAACACAAACAAAAGGTAAAAGATATTAAAGTAAAAAACATTTAGTACGGATGCATTAGCAATAAAATATCTGAAAAGAAACATCAACAAATTAGTCACACTATAACACATGCATGAACAATCTTTAATCACAAACATAATTTTCAAACAAAAGCCAAACTCATGAAATAACTGTGTGAGTAATGGAATGTAGTACGTACAGATCTGTCGATCGGCGGTGAGTCGTTACGGAGGAACTCATCAGTTTGGAGTTGAAGTAGATCCTTCATTTCTGTTAGAAGATCCATGGTGGGAATTTCAAGACCTGGTGTTGCGCTGTGTGATCGGTCTGGTGTGTCGGGTGAGCAGAGGTTTGAAGTTGGACTCAGAGGACTGTACGGCCTGAAGACACGAATAATATTTAAAGATAAGTAGAATTTGTAACAAATTTATCATATTCAAATGCAGAAAATGAAACGTTTTTGAATGAGTGGTCTATTGCTATACTAAGAGTTCATGAAAATCGCTCTACACTATTTTTGAATATAAAAGGACACAAGGAAAAAACAAATAAAGAAGACGAAGAAAAACATGGAGGGAAGAAGTGAAAGAAAATTGCCAATGAAAGAAAAATACTATGAGAGGATATAAGAATTGCAATTCAAAATAGAAAATCTGTGGCGAAAGAAATGCAAGAAATGAAAACGCAATTCAACTGATCTTACAATTAACTGTTGAAAGACCTAGGAAAAAGTAAGCAACTGTAGAAAATACATTCAAAAAACTGATGTCAGTGGTAGTGCCATTAATATTATACTAGTAAATTAAGTGTTAACAATTACTCCAAATTTCAGGCATTCAACACTTATTCTTATAAAATCATTTACACATAAATACGAGGACAGAGAAAAGTTTTGCTTTTTTCAAAGATTAACTTCATTTTTATTTTGTACAGTTTTATCCTTTTTTATATAGTCTCCTTGCAAATCCACACATTTCTGCCATGATGCTTCTACTTTAGAATCCCGTCTACAGTTTGCTCCTCCAGCCACTGGGTAACTGCACTTTTGACACTTTCATCATCTTTAAATTGCGTTCCACATAAATGACTTTTCAAGTTCTTGAATAAATGATAATCAGAGGGTGCCAAATCAGGTGAATATGCAACGCAAATGTGGGGTGACGCATTATCAAGCTGCAGCAGGATTTCCTCAGTTTAGTTAAAAGAGACGCATAATAATTTTTCCATTTTTAACTCATTTTTCATTTTGAGTAGTTGCAGGGCGCCCATTTCTTTTAACGTCTTCTAAGCTCATTCTTCCATGTTTACAAAATCTTTTGACCAACGTCTAACTGCAGGTTCTGAAGGGGCAAACTCTTCATCATGTACCTTTTTGCACGATCTTTTTTTTCTGTTTCCAGGGCAATAGGTTTTATTTACAAATTACTGATCGGTAAGTGATGTAATTTACTTACCGATCAGGAAGCGGTAAGTAAATAAAAACAACGATCGAAGCTTACTTTAAAAATGACAACCAAAATTTTTTAATGTCAATATAATTTTTGTGCGCCGATCGTGCAAAAAATGTAGTAAGCATTGCGGTTTCGGATGTATTGCATATCATATCTCGACTTCTTTTATATATGCCGCGAGCAGACACGTGACTTAAGCGACCTTGAAGTGGTTGGAATCAACTGATTTGTGTGCGCGTGTTACAATGGAACTTTGACAAGAAAAATATTTTTATTTTAAACTGCTAAAAAGTTATTATTTTACAATTTAAAGGCAGTAAAATACATGAAATTAAAAATAATAAATTCTTAACAGTGCAAAATTAAAATAAATCAAAACAATGGTCTTCTCCCAGTGACATTGTTCTTGTCAAAATGACATACGCACACAAATCAGCTAATTCCAAGTACTTAAACGTCGCTCGAGCCGCGTGTCTGCTCGCGCCTTATAAAATAATAAATAAAACTTTGTGAAAATTGCAGTCATAACTACCAAAACATTGACAACAACGACAATCAAGAAATCAGTTAAACTTTTTTCAGTCCCCCTCGTACATACGTTACTTTAAAAATATCCGCAAGACATATCTTCCATTCGACAATTTTTTTACGTCACAGTAAAAAAAAGTCCCTCAATTAAAATAATAAATAATAATAAAAAATATAAATTAGATCGCTTTGAAATGCTTCAAGAATGTAAATATTTAAAATATTAATGAATATTTACATATTATATTATAAGTGACATAATAGTAAATATATACATATCTACTCTAAATAAAATTGTTTAATTAAAATGCTAATATTGACATTCTAATAATAAAATGTATACAACTTTTTGTTTCAGTTTATTTAACGATAATACATACCAGTTCCCCAAATTTCTCTACAAAATATGTGACAGGGAATTTTATTAATTTTTTAGTTTTGACTAGTGTACTTTGTCCATTTTTTCCATATAATCTACAGTTTATTCAGGATTTTAAATTATTAAAACAGTGAAATTTCTAGTGAATAGTTGTTAGGTACAGTTGATATTTAATAAATTTTGAACTAATTGTCTTACCTTTCAACAGCATTGGTCATAAACGACTTCTCCTTCCTGTAACTAGCTTTGGGGACTCCAAACGTCGTGACAGGCCTTCTTTTCCCCGTAGGTGAGTTAGGGGCTGATCTGGGTTTGTCTCCACCCTCTGCATAAACTCGCATGCCTCGCTCCATGTACTCCGGACCTTGGCTTTCTCGGAATTTCGACTTAAGGCCTTTGTATGCACTTTTCATACCTTTGCCACCTTCTTTTACCTGTAGGTAAATAAATTTTTAAATATAGAGACGGATCAGATTTAAAAATGGATATAAGTTAGTGGTTGTTGTGTAAAGTTACGCGAGAAATAAGGTATGATAAATATATTTATGCAATTAAAACTATTTATTTATATAAAGTACAATACAAATTTTCACAACCATAATATTACATAAAAATGTCGCAATTCTTGGCACAAATCGTATCGTCTTCCGAAATCAAAAAATCACTTTTATGAAATTAAATAGCTGCCTCTGTCAAAATTCGGAAATAAATACGATTTGCTAGACCTGCAACATTAAAATCAAGGTTTATAAATACTATAGGTGTGCCAAATCATCATAAATATAATTATTTACGAAGTTGGCATCCACCAGATGTCTCAGCCTGTAAGATGAGAAATGTTCCCAGCATATAATTGCCATTTGAATTTGAATGGGGTATTCTGGCATTTTTTTTTTTTTCATTATTTCAGTCCATATGAAAATATATATATTGTCAGATGATTTTTTAAAAATTTCATTGAAATTCAAGTTTTAACATGCGCGCTTATGACGAGCATTCGATATTGACAGCTGCACCTAAACAAACGTGTTCAAAAGCCGTGTTCCTTCGGGCTGTGATTCGCAATCTATATCATCAAAGTGATCATGATTAAGAAGAAGTACGTTTTTCAGTTTCTATTCGTTATCCCCACTTTCTAATTTTGTGATCACTAGACAACCTTCCCGTTTCCCAGAATCATCCTTTTTCAGTGATCACATGGATTGATTTCAGACCAAATTTAAAAATGGCTGAAGATAATAGGTTTTCGAGCGTAGAAATTTATCAATGTGGAGTTTGTTGCATCAATGGAAATATAATTTTCCTACAAAAGCATATAATGACCCGCTATACTTTTGAAACAATTTTTTTACTTCTATATGATTCATTTTTACTGGCTGACTATAACACTTGACAGTAGATTATTTATAAAATAAAATAAATAAGTTTGCATTGGTCTACATATGACATTTGACGCTAGATGGTGTTTATATTATTCAAGTTGTTTTGTTGATATAATTTTTAAATGACGATTAAACTAATCAGGATTCACAAAATCACAATCACAGTCCGAAGGAATACGGCTATAGACAGCTATTTACTTGTTTACAACTTTTGAACAAGAAAACATAGATAAACAAATAAATATTAGAGGAACACGTAATAATTATACCGTGTTCAACCTTACCAATCTGTGTTTCTAACGGCAATGTTTTAAAATCTAAATGAGCAAAAATCACAGTTTTCAAGGACGTTTCTAGATATGTAAAGAATATTCAATTTTCTAATATCAAATGGGGTATTCCAGTGTAGTAAAATTTAAAAGAAAAAATATTATAATGTTATTAAAACGACCGAATTCTGAAAAATAAACTCAAAATTGTTTTATTTTAGCGCGGAAAAGATTACACGTGATGTATGACGTCCTTTCGTTCTATGACGTATGTAATGACGTACTTGTCTGCTTGTGGAAACAGAAGAAGCAGTGCGTTCACCATTGATGCTTTCTCGTTTCTTAGCTGATCTTTGTTTGTGTTTCTTGCTAGTTTTGATATGACAGCAACCAAATTCTTAACTAATAATACTTTAATATAGTTACAACTAAAATCCACGGATAACAAAACAAATAAAACAATTGAAAGTCATCCAAAACAAAATAGCATCTGACACTGTGAACAAACCAATTCCCCTCCCATTACTCGCTCCAAGCCAAGCGACTAACTGCTGTCTTTCCACAGATCACGTGATGAAGCGAATAGACGTCATACCATATAATTCAATTTTTTAAGCATAATTCAAAAATTCATGTCTCGCGGAAATGACACAATAAAAAACTCAAATTTTCACATTTGTATTTCAAATTTATGGAAGTTTCAAAAAAAATATAATTACTGGAATACCCCATTATGAATTAATTATATTTTCCTATTACATATATGATAATTACTATAGAAAGTTATTTTTCATAAATTCCATAATACCGGAATGTAATCAAATATTCTTGATTGTTGTTAAGTACATCAAATTTAATAAACTATACTCTATTCCAGTTAAGAACGGACTTATGAGTAAAATAGGGCTTACGAGTCCAGATTTTTGATTGGTTTAAATCTAAGCTGTGATTTTATATTAATCCTATACTATTATACTCCTTGCAGTAACTGTTTATTTACTAAAGCCTTAAAAATTATCAAATTTTGACATTTCGGGCTCTTAAGTCTGTCTTGCACTAAAGAAAATAAAGGGGCTAGCTTCGAAGCGCCACCAAGTCCATTCTAAACGGGAATAGAGTATAAATACACACACAAGGCTTATTTATCGCCACCAATATTAAAAAAATTGGAAGCTGTCACACCTATAGTATTTATACACCGTATATAAAATATAAAAAGTAATTCATCACAATTTGCAGTCTAATATGAGTGAAACTCAATATCTTCAAATATGAAGACTTAAAACTTTTAAAAGGCACTTGGAAATATAATTCCTTAATAATAATAATTTGTACATTAAAAACTTGAAATGGCTCTTAGGTATATTTATTGATTAAAATTTGATGGTTCGTTTAAAGGAACATAGAATGTGGATTGTGGTTGTGGAGTGTCAGTGTGAAATGATAATGAGCTGTTTTGACGAAATGAGTGAGATCGTAGCAAACGAAAAAACCCAAAAGCACCACTCACCGATTTCACAGCGGTCTTGACGGCTGGGTTCGCCTGCAAATGCAAAAACACAAGCACGTGTAAGCAAAGTGAAAAAATGGACATTAAACTAAATATACGATTCTCAAATTATAAAAATTTTCTTTTTAATATAAGACTTTACTATTGAAATGTATTTAATAAATAGGTCAAATGTTTGGGAACAGTAATTTCAGAGAATTAAACTACAAATAAAAGTATAAAAACCTACCCTATCTTTTACGCTTTTGAAGAATGCGGTACCTTCTTTTTTCATAGTCGACGTCCATTCTTTGTACTGCTGCTTTAATTTGGAACTAGATTTTTCTGAATATACATGTACTTCCATTTCAAATTCGTCTGTGAAGCCCTCTCCTTTGTTCAACATTTGCAGTCTTTCTTCAATAAACTAAAAAAAAGAAAATCACATTTCAAATAACTTTATGTAAAGTAGACATGAACTTTTATGATTAATAGTTAAAGGGTTGATAATAATTAAAAGGGGTTTCCACGTGTTTTTATTTTTTAATGTTAAACTGATAAAAAATATTAGACCCATATTTTGTATTTTCGCCGAAAAGTTTCTAAGGCCGGCATTACACTATAAAAGTTCTTTGATAAAGATCTTATAAAAGACAGTGTAATACCTCAACTTTAATCATAGTTAGCTTCTTCTTCCCATATTTTATAAATGATTTCGTAACGTTGTTTCATGATGGCGGTAGTTGGTCTGTGGCGGCCACGAAATTGTTAATTTCTGAATACGAACAATATAACATACTGACATTCGTCATTGTTATTATAAAAATCGAAACAAATGCCTGAAACTATATAAGACAATGCTGATGTTCTACAAGAAAACGGACACCCGTACACGATCGAAGACGTGAAAAAGAAATTAAATGGATGATAGCTGCTAAAGCTACACTATACTCTGTTTGAAATAGCGAAAGAATTTTGACAGATAAAGTCTTCTCATTCTACTGGTTGCTATGCGCTGTAGTCAAGCACGATTTACACAAACACAATTCGAATACTATGTTCCACGGATTATTAATTCTCATTTCGCCAGAAAAAAAATTATTAGCTTCGAATATATAATACAATACAAGAACGGCAACGTAATGTATTTAGATTAAATATTTCGAGAGAAGGTGCCATCTATTTCTCCGTATACGAATTATTTCTGAGTTAGTTCAAAAAATATATAATAGGTGGATGTTGAACAGAGTTGCCATGTAGCTAGAACAACAAGATAAGATTTTAAAAAGGTTTTTAAGTGTGCTACTGTAAAACAAGTATACATGTACATTGAAGATTCAAAATATATTATTTGGTTATTATGAAACAATATTTTTGAATTATTGATTATTGAATACCTGTAACAAATACTATTTGGCAATGCTGTCAGCACGATTTATCGTAGTTCACAGTTTTGTGGTAGGAGTCACTAGCTATCTATAATAATTTTGTGAATAAAAAGAGACAGATATAGTATCTTGCTAGGCCATATGCGTTGCCGTTCTTATATGTATTATATATTCAAAGTTATTAGTTTCAATAAATGTGAACCGAGAAAATGTGCGGAGTGTTTGACGTCATCTACATTGAAAATACAGCTGAGTGAGACGGATATTATGACAAACGCGCTAGGTACGTCATTTCGTGTCATGTCAAAATCAGCGCGAACATAACGAAGACGTGGCTTACGCGTTTTGATATAGTAGAAATGATTAGGCAGAAAACGCACGTCATCAACCTTATAATTATTTAAAAAAAAAATATGAAAAAAAGTACTAGTATTAAGTAATGTATATATTATATTTTCGTAGTTACCATTCGTTGGCACTACTGAGAATGACCATGTTATGTCAAATAATTTTATATTCCGTAAATGGAAGAAGGATTGATTTCAAAATAATTGTAAATTCATTAATATATACGTTCTTCTAATATTAATATGTTTTCTTCTTTTCTGAAAAAATAAATAACAAACAATAATTTCTACAAGTTAAATTTCATTTTATAAGGTTTTTCTTCTAGTTGATGACGTGCGTCTTATATTAGAGTAATAAAAATCAGAAAATTAACGTTATATTCACCTTAATGACGAACACTGATAGCAAATAAGTATTTTTTTTTTTAAATCGTAGACTTGGAAACCCCTATTACAAACAATGTGCTGGAAAACATACTTCCCACATGAGCGCTGTTTTAAAGCACGAAAAAAGCGAGTGCTTTAATTGCGTGACTGCTGGGATATCTTCTCCCAAGAATGCGGAGTGCCTTATTTTCGAATTTTTTATTTAGGGTATCTTAGGTAATGACAGAACAAACCCAATAATAATTTTTAATTAGGCTAATAAATAAAATTGAATAACGGAAAAGTCGCCCAAGAATAAAAACAGAAGTTAAGTAAAAAATACAAATCTAATCTAATTTCTTGATCTGTTCTTACTTGTTGGAATATTTGCAGCTGCAGCATTTTCTTGAGAAAAGGCTGCATAGTAGATGGTCTCGACTCAATGAAAGCTTGTTCGTTAAAGGTGATCTCCACGCCCTGCTGGAAGCGCAGAGCGTCCCGATATCCACCGATAAGCTGCACCAGCGCTCGCAAGAACGCTCGAGACACACCGTCGCCTAATAACGCACCTCTGTTTCGAAGTTGACGCTTTAGCGAACTCACCTAGAGGAAGAAAAGAAATAAAATATGTGTGGCAGAATAAAATATGCGTAGTTAATTTATTGTGAAATGCTAAATATGTTGCAATAAATGTTTCTAACGCAATAAAATATATTTTAAACAACGAATACTTTACTCTATATTTACAAACATAAAAACAAAACTACACATATTTTAAGTTGAATTTAAATTTAGAAACGTGTCAACATACTTCAAACTTCGCTTAATAAAAGACTATTTTTAAATCGGTCTATTTTAGTTACTATTACTGAGTATACATGCAGTTTTTGAAACCGTTTTCAAAACGTTTTTAGTTTTGAAAACGCCTTGTATACAGTGTCAAAACGATTTTGAATTAGCTTAATCTCAAACAAAAACAAATCTAAATATGATACATTTTATTATTTGTACATTAATTCTACTCTTCGGATTTTGTTTTAATTTAAAAAGTAACTCTTTCTATAGAGATAATACTTAAATAACTGAATCTTTCTTGACCCTGGCTAGATATGCAATAAAATATTGCCAACGTAAAGAAAATATCTAAAAAATGGCACATTACTAGTTTGACTTGAAAACTAGTTTCAAAGCTACTCATGTAAGTCATCTAAACATTTAAAATTCAGTTTCGATATTGCGCATGCGTACATAGCATAATGTTTGTGCCACTTTATCTTGCAAACTTACAAATAAACTGACAGTTGTATAGTTTCGCGTAATTTTGATTGAAAACTAAAACCATTTTCAAAATTGCATGTAAACGTAGTATATGTTATGCTTTTTAATTGTAAATAACCATGTTTTTTTCAAACATGTAAATGAAAAAAGTAAATTACTGAAAGAGTATAATTGATTATTTTTCGTTTTTAAATAAATTATTCAAGTGATGTGTTATTTTAGGACGTTAATTGATTTAAATACGACGGTCACGCTAGTATTATTGAGAATATGACACGTGGTTAATATTTTTTAGAATTTATTTTACATATGTAGTTCCCGTCAACAATAATACATTTCACAATCTTTCCTTTCACTTCTTAAAATCTCCCAACCAATCTTCTTTTGAAATGCTTTCAAAATAATTATGAATTATTGCAGCATCTATTTCTTCTTCAGACGAAACCCTTTTCCATAATTTTTAAGACCAAAAAATAGCCAAATCAGGTGAGTATGGCAGGTGTTCAATTTTTTTTTATCAAAACTTTAACTCACAACGAAATTGATAACTAAGTTCTAACTTAACTTTCGTAACTTAATTTCAAATGACAGAAAAATAATTGATACGGTCATAATTTTGTTTACAAAATTTTGTGATCATTTCAAACAGAATGAAATTGATGCAGAGATAACAGTATATTGAAAGATAGGTATAGTGAAAATGATTATGCAGAAGACTCACGTCATCAAGCTGAAAAAAACCTTATAAAATGAAATATAACTTGTAGAAATTAGTGGGTGATATTTATTTTTAAAAGAAGAAAAAAAAGTACTAGTATTAAGTAATATATATATTAATGATATTTATAATTATTTCTAATAAGTCAATCGCTATTCCTTTTACGGAATATAAAATTATTTGAAATAATTGTAGTTTATTTTCGTACCATACGTTGGCACTACTGAGAATGATCATGTTGTGTCAAATAATTTTATATTCCGTAAAAGGAATAAGGATTGACTTGGAAATAATTATAAATTAATTAATATATACGTTTCTTTAATACTAGCATATTTTTTCTTCTTTTTTTAAAGGTTTTTTTTTCAGGTTGATGACGTGAGTCTTCTGCCTAATCATTTTCACCATATTACAATGATCCTTATTGTAATACGAGTACAGTTTGCGTAATCGAGCCGTAGGCGAGTTACGCAAAGTAGGAATATTACGAATAGACATTATAATACGTGTTTTTCATACAATTTTTCTTCTTTCGCATTAATTTACTTTTATTTCAAAATTTTGATTGAAAGAAATATTAAAATATCAAGGTGAAATATTAAAATATCAAGGTTGGTAGTACAAATGACAGTTTCAATGAACATTTAAAATTGAATTTTCTTTGACATTTTGAAAACAGTTACTTACAAATTAGGTTACAGTTAAAATTTATATTTGCTTTTAATTTAAAACAGTGCTTTACTGTTTGATATAAATATTTTACTAAGTATAAAAAATCTAATTTTCCATGAGTAATGACGTAATGACAACTAAAATTAAATATATTTATTTGACACTTAAGTTCCCTTCACAATTTAAAGAATCCCCAAAAACTTTTGCACAAAATTGTTCATTTTATCACTGTTTCTGTTTAAAATAGTGAAAATTTTGTTGTCCACGGCCTACCTGATCTTTTTATTCTCAATAATAATAACGGGTTGTTCGTATTTATATTTTAAGGTAAGTTCCAGAACAAATTGTAATAATAAACAGTTTGTAGTAATAAGATAAGTGAGGACATTAAGTAATTGAACTTGCATTTTCCTCTAAACATTGCATCAAGAATAATTTTGCACTCTTTTATCTTAGGCAACAATAATAAATAAATATATCACACAACACTTTTTAAATTATTATTTTCTTTGTAAAAATAATGAAACAATACTTACAATTTCTGGAGGGAGACTATTCAAATCATCAAAACTCGTCTCTATCGTATTCGCATCGGCATCCAATATCACTACATCACTAATGTCTGCTTTATGCACACTCTGCAACAGAAAACAACATTCACAACTTGCCCGCAGCTCTAGCTCTCAGCATACTATTACAATGTTCGTGTGAACCGGGCTCCTCATGCACTGCTATGAATATCACACGTTCTCTCATCGTATGGGAGAATAGATAATAGACTATTCAATGTGAAAGGAAAATTACCAGATGAATTCAATGTAGATGGAAAAGCGAAGACAAGGGACATTGTTTCACGGGAGATTTTAATTTATGGAGTGGTTTTTCTTGTGTTTGTAAATTAGATATGTTTAAAAGTTGTTACTATTGTACGTCACAATGGGGGGTTTTTAATACCATTTTCTCATTTCTATATCTACGTCACACATTTACTCTATTCCAAATTATCACTACTTATACTATCGCTGTTTTAAAGTACGGAATCAATTTTCAAATATATGAATGCAAAAAAAAACAAAAAAAAAAACAACGGAAGTAAACGAAATAACACTTGTTTAATTTTATGATGCCACGCCAGACTGCGTTGGTATGAAAGTGCAAGATATGTTGAATGACAGGCTACCAGTGGTAATCAGAACTAGGACTATAATGTACGTATAGTCTGTTTAGAATAACGAAAGAATATTGACAGTTAATGAAGTCATATAAGACTCTTCATTTTTAACTTTAATCGAAAGAGTAATGAAAAATAATAGACCTATATTTTTACCTTCCGTCACCTTTAGGTAAGGAAGGTATTGTCTTTGGTCAAAAAATTCAATGATGAGTTTTTACTGAATAAGGGTCCATATAATACGATTTTACCATTTTTACGATGATGTCTGTATGTATGTGTGTCTGTGTGTGTGACAAAAGTTCCGGATTCCATAACTTCAATACCACGATTCCAAAAATTATAATTTTTTCGTATTCCTCAAGTTTACATCCAGAAGAACAACTGATTAGATTTTGGTTATAATTGGTCAACCGGAAGTAGTCTCATTTGAAGATTTAACAGTTAAATTTGATTTATTGACATTTAACGTTATTATAACTTAAAGAATATATTATTCTCTAAACGATTTGATTACAATTTATACTTCATATTCAATAGATACAGAGTTAAAGAATTTTAAAGAAATTAAATTTTATAATTCAGCCAGCTATGCCAAACTTGGGAACTAGTAATATATTCATATAATTCAAATTGACAGATGTCAGTATCAATAAAAAGTAAATTAATGTGGCAGAGATGAGGATGTTGAAGTAGATATTGGGGAATACACGGAAAGATACAGTAAGAAAATAACTCTAGTGTTACAAGTTTTTAGAAAGATACAAGAAAAACGATTACATCGGTTTGAACATGTCATGAGGAGAAATGAAGAATTATATTGAAACAAGAATGAATAGTTTAGTAATAGGACGTTAAAGAAACAGAGGAAGACCAAAGATAAGATGGAAGGACTGTATTGCGGAAGATTTGAGAGAAAAGGAACTGAATGAGAACGTCATGCAAAAATAGCGACCCCTAACGAATGGAAAAAGCTAAAGAAGAAGAAGATGCCAGTGTCAAGTGCAATTTGAATAGTTTGTTTATGAAATAATTTTACTGGAAATTTAGAATCTTTTGTAAGAAAAATTATGGAATTCATACATTATACACGAGAATGACGGAAAGTATTGTGCTGGCCACAACAGATTTTTAATTTTTATTTTAAAACGCGGCTAATTTACCCCGCCTCGTCCCTCGCCTAGTGACGTATGCAGTTCATCAACGGCCATTTTGATTTTCACACTAGGTTCTAAACGTCAAAATGACATTTAAAGAAAACCTGAAATTTATGAAAGTAAACATGTCGGTGAAACGTTATTAAATTACAAAATAAAGAATAAAAAAATATTTCGCAATATATTTAATGTTTCGCGTGCGTTTTTATATATTTCTATATTTTCTAAGCTATAAAAAATAGTACATAGTACTATATATAATATTTCAATTTCAAACACAAGTTATCAAATAACAATCTAAAAATAGAATTTTGGTTTACACAAGTCTGCTACAGCTTAATGTTAACGCGCGTTGAGAAGCATAATTTCACGGTTTTATTAATATTTTTTTATTTTATTGAATTTATTTATAAAAATAGCGAATTTCAACATGGTCCTGCCGAAAAAGATCAATTTATGTGACTCCAATTATTAGCGAAGTCCACTGTTTGAGAACAAAATTATCTCTATATCTACGTCACAGAATATTAAGAAAATTATTACGGCTTAACGAATAACAATAAAGATTTTCTAAAACTACAAATCACTTTCAGTTTAGATGAAGTTTCATACAAAAAAATAAAATAGTGGAGGACCCCATTCTGTATAATTTTTCGCTCTACAGGATTTTTTTCCTGTAAATTGAACAGGAAATTGCATAAAACTAAAATCACATGTTAAATACCCTATATGTATAAATTTCGAGTCAATACGAACCCTATTTTACTTACTATAAAATAGTATAACAAGCTATGCCAAAATGTCATATTTATTCACTAACCTTTAAAACTTCATACGGCACTCCTATAAGGAACGGCATTGGTGCTAATAGGTAGTCCACTAACGCTTTCGGCAGTACCGGGATGAAAATATGCTGCCAAATCATGGGGTAGATAATATCATTCGCACTTTGCACACAAGCACTCAATCTGTACAGCTTCCGAGACGTGAAGATGATCCGCCTTTCGTTCAACATGGAGGCGAAGATGATCATCATATTGGTTGCGTCCACTGCATTGTAGTACTCTGTTAAATTACGCTGACAAAAGAACGAAGAAAATTAATACAATGAAAAAGATTTAACATAATAATGGAGCCCTTTAAAAAAAAGTCGATTTTTTTTTATAAAATCATGAAATCCACCACATTTACTAAATATAATAATATAAAATAAATTGAAATATGCGAGTTTTCATTCATAAATTTGCTATTACACTTTAGCGGCTGTAAACACGGACTAAATTCGTTACGTCACAGCTTCATATGCAAACACAGACATTTCTCTCTCTCCCACACACACACACACACACACACACACACACACACACACACACACACACACGCACATTTTATTATTATTATTGTGTATTTAAAAGTACTAGTGCATGAATAATAAAACATTTATTAAAATAAATACCAAACAAAACAATCATAGTTCCAAACTAAACCGGTAGAGTTCAACTGCCGTATCCGTGAAGCTGTGACGTCAGAGTTGAAATATTTGAAACTAAAGGCCTCTATTAAAAACCATATCTCTGAGAATATAATTCCTTAGTCACGTGACATGTTTTCCGCCAATCAACATTCAGAATCTCCCTAGCTACAAGTTTATCACAGCGATGATAAAAAACAAAGAAATAAACACCGTATTTATAGTCGTTACTAAGGGATTTGTTTTCTTTATTTATGACATTGACAGTTAATTTTGAGTATAAAAGTAAATAATAACAATAATTCAAACTCCGAAATATTAAATAAAACTCGTAAGTACCTTGTTTTAATACAATATGAATATGTATATCAAAAGTTAGGTTAGATTGCAAAAATTCATTATATTCTCTCATTAAATATAAGCTCGTGATATGATTAATAATCGAAGATATTGCTCGTGAAACCGAAGCAGCACATTTCAACTCGTCCTTCGCACTCGTGAAATCTGCAGCTCGGTTTCACTCGAGAATATCATCGATGATAATCATATCACTTGTTATATTACGTATGATTATAAAGACTTGTAAGGTGTAAAACAAACACCTTCTTTCAAGAAAAAATCAGAAAATGTGAAAAATTGTATTTGTTACGTGTTTTAAGTTATAGTATTGTAAATATTTGTGTATTAAAAATAAATTGTGTAAATAAAAAAACTTGGTATAATTTTTTAAACCATCAGTAAATAAATAAAATCTTTACAAATTTATTGTATCAATACACGTTTTCAATTTAACAGCTATCTCCTTGTATCGTTGCACATAGTAAGTAAAATGGCGCCAACAACTGCCAGCTGGGCTGTCAAATGAAACGACAAAAATATTGCAGTCGTCAAAATACCTGTATTCTCGATGAAAATTTGCACTGTTAGACATTTTCGCTTCAATAAAAGCTTCTCCCATTTTATGTCTAAATTTGGAAAAATAAACGCCATGGATTTCAGCAAGGAAGCATGTAACCATGGCTCCCGCCATTTGTTGGCTTACATTGCGCATATTTTCTATATCTTCATATTGGAAAGATCAATTTGCGATTTAAGTTACGCAAACTCTATCTGGTGGCTAAATTTTGAACTAAAGGGTTTTCCAATAAGAGGTGTTATTTTGATATTCAAAGAAAAATGCCATTTTTTAATATAAATGATCGGATGTTTATTTCATTATAAAGAGGAAGGTATGCCATTAATAGTGGAAAATAACATCAGGCAAATGACCACCACGACCACGCTGATAGGATAATATCCTTTTCATGAAATTTTCCATAACCAAATCGCAAAGTGGCTGTCCTATGTCCTCGATAGCCTCACGAATTCCATCTTTGAGTCGACGCTGGGCAGTTGGCGTAGACCTTCTCTTTCACGTGGCCCCAAAGAAAGAAGTCGCAAGGTGTTAAATCACAAGATCTCGGTGGCCAATTGTGATCACCTCTTCGAGAGATAACACGGTCCGGAAACTTTTCCCGTAAAAGATCAATGGTTTCGTTGCTTGTGTGGCACGTAGCGCCGTCTTGTTGAAAGTAAACGTTGTCCAGATCAATACCATCCAATTCCGGCCATAAAAAATCGTTAATCATCTCTCGATAGCGCAATCCATTCACTGTAACTGTTGCTCCAGTCTCATTTTCGAAAAAGTAAGGTCCAATGACTCCGCCGGACCATAAACCGCACCAAACAGTCACACGTTGAGGATAGAGAGGCTTTTCAACAATAACTCTTGGGTTTTCTGAGCCCCAGATGCGACAATTTTGTTTGTTGACGAAGCCACCGAGGTGGAAATGGGCCTCATCACTCAAGATGATTTTTCGATGGAATTCCGGATCATTTTCATGCATTTCAACGACCCAATCAGCAAAGACACGACGTTGTTGATGATCGGCCGGCTTGAGTTCTTGTGTTAACTGGACTTTATAAGCCTTAAGACCCAAATCTTTATGCAAAATACGGTGTAATGACGTTTGTGGAATGCCTAATTCCAAAGAACGACGAGGAATGAACAAACCTGGGTTTTCTTCAACACTTTCGGCTACAGCAGTAATATTCTCGGCTGTTCTTGAGCGACGTGCACGGGTTTTATTCTTCACATCACTAACTTGTCCCAACAGCTCGAATTTTTCCACCAATTTCTGTATTGCGGTCCGACAAGGTGCTTCACGACGACCCAAAAATTGTCGAGTTTTACGAACCGTCTCTGCCAAATTTTCACCATTTTTATAGTGAATTTTAATAATTTCAATGCGTTGTTGAAGCGTATATCGTTCCATTTTTATTAATGGCGTAGTTTCTACTTGTCAAATGTCAAAAAATGACAACTTCAAAAGCGACATCTACCGAAATAGCGGGCTATTCAAAATAACACCTCTTATTGGAAAACCCTTTAAAAATATTCTCAGAATATTTCCTTCCTTTCATAGAAATTTTCTGAAATTTTCAGGCCATTTAAATAATTTAAAATATCCTTTAACACAAGTTTCATGTTTTTAAATTTCTCTAAAAAGTGTAAAATGCAGTATCAGTGACAGATTAACAGCGGGAAAAGTTAATTTGAATCACCAATAGATTTCTTGTTCTATACTTCATAAAAAGAATACTTTGAAGTACCTGTCTTCTAAAAAAAAAATGCAAAAGGACAAAATAAAATTGTGAAGTAACTAGCGCCTCATTACGTATAGATCAGAGATTTTAGGATCAAATTAATTAACTTTATGTACATAAATAATTTTATAGTACTTGCGTGTTTCATAAAAGTTTTTAAAAACCTTGCAATGTTTCTGAAACTACTTAACATCTGCAAATGAAGTAATCCTTGATTTACATACAATATAAAAATTCTTAACATTATTTAATTTTCATGTCTATTAGTTGTACAAATTTTATTGTTCATAAATGGTTTAGTACTTTACTGCCAATTTGATTGCTTAACAGATCATTTCATCTACATCATAAGGTCATTTCATTTGTATAATCGTACGAATTTGCATTTCCATTCACACCTAAATTGCTTTGTTCTAACAATAGAGTAGATAATATCCAAACCCCAAGTGGCTTATCGTGTACAGACACATACTTAAACTAAATGGCACTTACATTTTCAGGTATACTTGGTAATTTGTATTTGTCCGGGCATTCGCAGGTGAAGGTCTGCAAAGAAAGAGAAAAGTTAAATAATGTTAACAGTTTAAAAAAATCTTATTTAAAAGATGCAATCTTTTCACATGGCTTGTAGAAATATAATTATTTATGGTATATTTATATTTCATCTTTGCAGTTATCAATAGGAAAAGTGTCACTTTAACAGTTGGAAAATAGTACGTTCAGTAAAAATAAGTTATTGGTAGATTGGATTTTGCGTCGATATTTACATTGTAATTAAAGCAGCATAATGGGCTCATTTCACATTTTCTAATTCATTTTTTTCTTGAAAGAATAGGTCAAATTAAATATGTAGGTGTATGTTTTACACTTTAAAAGTCTTTAGAATCAAAGATATGATTTTTTAAAAGTTGTCTTTAATCTCAAATATTTGGATGCTGACGTCACGGCTATACGTCACGGCTTGGCGGATGCGGCAGATGCTCTCTACTGGTTGTGTTTGGAACTATGATTGTTTGGATTATAACTAGTCAGTTTGATTTTGTGACAACATATTGTTAACTAAAAACATATTTCATACAACTTTTGGTATTTATTTTAATAAATGTTTTATTTACAAACCTTTACAATTAACTCTGCTGTCACCTGTCACAATTTTAGGTTAGTTTCTTTACAACAGTAAACGAATACCACGTGGACCGTTCTGTGTGTGTGTGTGTGAGAGGAAGTCTTTGTGTAACAAGCCGTGACGTCACGAATTTTACACCCGCGAAAGTTTATTAGAAAATTTATGGATGAAAAGTCGAATATTTCATGTTATTTTATATTACTATATTTATTAAATGAGACGGATTTCACGATTTTATAAAAAAAACCAATAAGCGAATAAAAATAATCTGTTGTGGCCATCACAATACCTCTCGCCCTTTCCATTGTGGTATATGTGGTGATGACCACGACCCCGGAACATAGGACTTTAACATGTAAAATCAGATTTTCATAACTTCCTGCTTCCCTAATTATTTTAGATAAAAAAGCTTCAAATAAAAGTAGTAGGGCATAAAATTCTTCATGTGAATCATTAAGCAAAATTAGGTATGAAAATGCCGAAAATCACCGCAAAAATAGCTATAGCCATGGAATTGAAACAAAAAATTAACAAATGTTAACAAAGATTTATCGGTCAAGGTAGGTTAATTTAATTTCATTATTATTTGTAAAATCTGTACAAGTGAACAAATATCAATTTAAATTAACAGATAATTTCTAATTGAAATAGAAATTAGAAATAATATCTAATAAAAATAAATTACCCTAACGTGACAGATAAACCGTTAGACATTTGTTATTTATTTTGTCTCAATTCCATGGCTAATGCAAGATTCCAATACTTACCTCTCTTAGCGAGAGATAAAAATAGGTTTCCATTTAAAATAAAAGAGTTGGATATCGTATTTTCAAGAGCACTTGTACAAAACATTCTTTTTTTTTGCTCTTTGTCATAATCTAGTAAAATAGAAATTGTTTGCTAGTTTAACTGACCTCGTAGCTCTTTTCTCGAGATAGCAATAGCGGACAAAATAAAATAAACACCTGTA
Source organism: Harpalus rufipes (assembly GCA_951394225.1). Lineage (NCBI taxonomy): Eukaryota > Metazoa > Arthropoda > Insecta > Coleoptera > Carabidae > Harpalus > Harpalus rufipes. Next base: position 54,550,959 of record OX596277.1, on the reverse strand, counting down.
TACCAGCATCACCATAGTTCCACAATTATTGCATAGATATAAATACCACCAAATAAAATATAAAAATTTCATATGGAAAAATATACCAGGGGTTATTTTAAATTAAAGTTCTAGTATTTTTACAAATGTACAGTTCTAATTTTAATTTGTCGTCTGAACCCGCCGTCCCAAATTCTTCATGTGAGTTGTCTGTTGTTTTAGAGTTCTATATTTTGTTTAAAATAACTTTTGTTATGTACCAAGATTAATATTGTAGAAATATTGCGACATAAAATTCGAAATGTTGAAATGTACTAAGAAGTACATAATAATACAGAAGTGACACATGCACGCAATTGATAATCGGAAATGACAATTTCTCGGTGAAAGTAATCGCGAAAATTAGCAGAAAAGCACTGACTTTCCTGGAGATTCTATAACAAAATATTCTGAACAATAGTATTTTTTATATATGGACTTTCCGCGATTTTAATGTATTATAGTTAAATAAATATGGATTGGAGATATCTAAACTGTGTTGGGACTTTGCCGTATCGCCTAGCGATCGCATGACGTGAAAATTGTGTCATGCGATCACCAGGCAATACGACAGTCAGTGCCAGGGACTAAAAACGAAATGAGAACGAAAACGAAATAAACCGAAATTTTTATAAGAACGAAAACGCAATACATTTTTTTCGTTCATGATTGAAAACAAAATAATTAATATCGGTTACCGGTTTTAACCGTTATTTTATTTAATATTTAATTTTATTTACAGAAAATATTTTACACGCAAATATTATTGAATTTTCAGATATTTGAGTTGCAAACAAGCAGACTTTCAAAGTAACTCTCCCGTAGCTAACCCTGTTACGTGTTAGGTTAGGTAGTTTCATCTATTGAACACTGACTGCGATAATTTTCATTTATTGTAAAAAAATTCAGGCCATAGCACAAGCTTTTCTTCTTATTTTTATATATGTATTATCTTTCCTTTATATGTATGTTTTATTTTCATGTTTAATAAAAAAAATAACTTATTATATTTCTATATTTTCATCAATTGTTACTCATTAATAGTTATATCCGGTATTAACTGGTATTTAACTATTGTGAACGAAAACGAAAAGATTTAAGTGGGAACATTAAGAACGGAAACGAAATTTTTCAGTTTCGTTCGGATAAGAACTGAACGAAATATTTTTCGTTTTTAGTCCCTGGTCAGTACTGATATGTTATAATGACGTAATATTTACGTCATGCGATCGCCAGGCGATACAGTAAAGTCCCAGTGCAGTTGCCAATTTAGTGGTCATGGTGAAAATGCTAAGTTATGAACATCGGCAACACTGCAGGGCAAAGGACAGGGCGCGGAGAAGGGAAAAAGTTAGTGGCGACTATAAAACCCACAAAATCATCGATGATCGCTAATATTTTCAAAAATAAATATACACAAATAAAAATGATACTTCTATCTTTCTAATCTTAAATGCTACAGTTATTGAGTATACTATATCTTCAAATAGTTAATAATTTCCGTATGGTACGCAATATAACGGTTCAATGCTTATACAGATAACATTAATTGTTCGCAAATAGAAATACAGTTACAATATTTTTATTGAAGACAAACAAACGCTCAATTGAAACAGTTAATCACACATTATGTTTACTTCTTGTTAAATGAATTTGTCACGAATTCAACTAACAACAAATGCACTAATCCTTTTGTTATCCAATTATCACATAATCTTTATTTATACTCAGTTTACAAAAGTAAAAATTATGAATCACAAGGTAAATAGTGAAAGTAAGATCTACCTAATCATGACATGACTCATCGACAAAAATCTCATTATTGGTGTTATTGAAATTGTTTAATAATAGGGTCCTCCAATATTTTTTTTATATTTTGGGTTCAATACGAAACTAAAAGTGCATATCGAAATAACTTTAATTTCGATACGCATTTTATTGTTTTAGAAGGTTGGTACTAGATCACATTTACTTATGTTCATAAATTAGAATTAAGATGAGCTTACAAATAATTGAATAAATGTAACATTATACATAAAATTTCGCTAAGTCGAATCGATTTAATATAACATTTTTAAAAAATATTTTAGTAGAGGCCGCGGGCAGACACGTGATTCGAGCAACCTTGAAGTGCTTGGAATTAGCTGATTTGTGTGCGCGTGTCACTTCGACAAGAATAATATCACTTTGACAAGAACAATGTTTAGACTTAATTTGATTTTGAAATGCTAAAAAGTTATTATTTTACAATTTTCAAGCAGTACAACACATGAAATTCAAAATAATAACTTTTAGAAGTTCAAAATTAAAATACAAAATATTGTTCTTATCAAAGTGACAATCGTACACAAATCAGTTGATTCCAAGCATTTCAAGGTCCCCTGAGTCATGTGCCTGCTCGCGCCCTATATAAAAGATTTATTTTGCTCTGGAATTATAAACTTCCCCTCAACAGTGTATGGTATAATATTACTATACCCTGTTTTTAAACTAAGAGGAGTACTTTAAATGTTAAGCGCCGAAACTGACGCTTCTGATTGGCTAGTGCTTCGTCAGGTTTACACTGCACAAATATTTTACATTTGATGTATTAGCTGTCATTCGTTTGGAGGTTATCTTTTTCTGTTTTGGTTTTTCGCATTTCTGTGACTTTAAAATAAATCAGTTCTTTTAAGAACTAATAATATTGATTGTATCGGAATAATGGACGACTTAATAGAACCATTCATTATTTCGGTTGGCAATGGTGACTCCAGCTCATCGGAGAGTTCTTCTGATGAAGATTGTTAATGTCTGTGCACAAAATTTCCCCTTATTGATATTATAATACACAGTTTCAATTTATGTTCAATTTTAAACGAATTAAATGTAATATTTTTTGTATTTTGTTCCTTTGGTATTGTATTCTATGGTATAAATTTTTAAATAATAAATTATATATAGGTTTTGTGCATTTTATCGCTATGTTCAATTAAAAAATATAGATATAAATCAAGTAAGAGTGTTTATTTAGATTACATATTATCTTTATTCACATAATCAAATATACGGCGTGAAAAATAAGAGCCTATAATGTCAGTTTTATTTTAAAATAAGTTCCATGCGAAGTATACAGTATTGATGTGTACGGAATTTTTGTATTTCCCGCGAAAAAAAATCTAGTAACTTTTTCTGGTAACTTTCTATAGTGTAAATCAGACTTTCGTACCTACTCCTCCTAGTTTAAAAATAGAGTATAGCAGATAACTTCACTGCATTTCGTATACATAGACGTGTAACAAAATATTTATTGATACATTTTAACTGAAAAAAATAAATGTAATTTATTTGAAAATTATGTTTCTTTTTAAATAGTGCCGTTTTCAAACATTTATGATCTTCATCTATGTTTTTGTAAAATACGAAACGGAGACTTGACAAAAACTATAGAGTAATAATTTGATTTAAATGTCAACGTCACTAGGTAAATATTAGAACACAGAGCACTGCAGTAGATAATTAGATATCTGTAAATCTACGACATACGTCATTATTATTTGTAATGTGTTAGAAAATAATGTCACCATTTATGTATATCTGTCACACAACATAAACTACATATATAGACACGTCAAATAATCTTTCTCTTTCTAACATGAAATGTTGCTAAGCTACTACTGTATAAAGTTCTGTGTATTCTTTCTTTGAACAAATGACCTTGAATAGCCATCTTTCGTGAACCAAAATATACCTACTCCAATTCAATAAATAATTTTCATGTACATTTTGTACTCCGGAGTGTACTTTTTAAATTGTGAGCGCGCGAAGTTCATCTACGCTAACTTCATGGTCAAAATTTGAACGTTACGAAACTGAACGAAACAAGATATGAACGGGGCGGCGATCCAGGAACATTAGGATGATGTATGTATATACCTAATCCTTGAATGTCGAGAACTAAAATAAATGGTTGTAAGTACCACGGGCATAATAAAGATTATAGCAATTGGGAAAATTAAGGCTCTCCGCTACGCGTCGAACTTTAAACATTCCCCGTGTTTCATTTTTTAAATTATTAATACATAAATAACTATTCATTTAGAAATCTCGCCAGGGGTCGTTTTCTAACTTTTTACGCGTGCGAAAAAAACATGTCTTATAAAACTCGTTCTTTAATATACTATCATACAGTTTTAAGATCTAGTTGTAATATAAATGATCCATTTTCTAATTTGTTATTATAGTGGAGGCCCTATTAAAAAGAAAATTTCTTAAGTTATTTTGTGGGCATTTTTGTGTAGAAAACAAAAATTGTTTTTGTTTTTACAAGAACTGATATTTGGCAATATTGTTATTTTCGGTTTAATGAATGAATTTGGAAAGCGTAGTAAAATTTGATTCAGAATGACGCATTTTGCAAAGGCGGATGTTGATACAGAAATTTCATTTCTGGTTTTGTTTTACACTGATTTATTTCTAATGATTCATTTCTATTTTTCATAACTTATGAGTGCATTTGAAATTAATTTGGTTACAAATTTTATGTCCTATCACGGATCACATTCAAATGTAAATATTTTATCAGGGATTTGACGTAGTTGTTATCTATATGTACAATAAATATTGACGTAATATCAGAAACTATTTCCTCGTGGAAACGCCAAATCAGCGAATAGTAGGGCTTCCCTATCTTCCACATTTTATTCATATCTCGAAACAAAGTCATGGATTATAATAATAAGCTATGAAACCAACGTCAATAAAGTTCGTAATAAATTATATTTACAACTAGTCATATCGAGCAGTAATTACCGATAAAACTGGTGCAAAAACCTTCTAAAAGTTTCCAAATATTTTATGCCCGGTTTCACCAACATCAATCTTCGAATAGCTTATTCGTCGAATAAGTGAAAAATATCGCGTCAAAATATGACAGGTAGAATAAATATACTCATTTGTGTTGCGGTTTCGATCCGATATATTTCTCTTATTCGATGAATAAACTATTTAGAGATTTATTTGATGTTGCTGAATCCAACCGTTAAAAACAAATTCTTAATAATAAAATTCATGGCCACATACGAAACATAATGGCCCGTACTACGATCACGGTTTTAACTAAAACGCTGTTTTAAAAAATGGCAAATTCAAATTTCAACATTTAATTTTGCACGTATGTTTGAAGATCGATTTTTTAAAAAATATTTGTTTGAATACAAACTATGTTCTGCTTCTAAAACATTTTGATAAATTCGATATTATTTATTATTGTTATTAAATAATGATATCTGACACTTCTTAAAACGTTTTAGTTAAAACCGTGATCGTAGTACGGGCCAATGATTCCACACGATTACATTGGTACAAAAATTGACAATATCGTTCATGTATCAGATAAATCATAAAGTCTGGTTTATAGAATGCACAGAATAGAATAAGGAAAGGAATAGAATAGTTTGGAATAGAATAACATCACTTTTATGTCAGTTTTACACTATATTAACTAATTTATTGGTTATTTTTTCTTTCACTAATTTAAATAATATCATTGTTTGTTTTTGCTAAAATAGATAGTATTTCTGCAGAAAAACTGTTGTCCACAGCCACAGTAAATTTTTAGGTTAGGGAATGGGCCAAAAGCAACGAAGTCACACCAGTCACACGAATATTAACGGAGCAAGCCGAATGGAATAGAATAAGAAATAAAATTTGGTTATTTCCTATTCTATTCTGTGCATAAATGGTTCCATACATTTATATTGGTTTATATTTCTATTCTCTGTGCTATTCTGTTCTATTCCATTCTATTTTATGCAATCTATAAATCAGGTTTAACACTAGTCTGCTATTATAACGCACAGGAGTGTTGCCAACTCACCGGTAATTTGACTTTGTCTTTTACGAGAAATCGCTAAATATCAAAGTATGAGAATAAATAATATGACTATGAGTGATAATTTCACATTTATGATAAGGCACTTATAAAATAATAATATAAATATAATACTGCCGCACTTGACAGTTCACATCCGTTTTACTTTGTGTTATTTTACATTTAATTTGAGATTAGAATCATTCGAACATATATAAAACAATGAATACGTGGTTAAAACAGTATTATTATACAATAAAACTTATTTGCAGAGACAATGTGATTATTGGGATATTTCACTACGTAGAGATGTCGTGGTGTACCCTTCGACAAGGGAGCACTTTTGTTTAACTTCCATAAGCGTATCATTGCAGTTTGTACTTATCTTCTTTAATTCTCCTTGTATTTTGACTTTTCTTTCAGTGTTTATTATAATTTTAAAGTATATTTCCTTGTTCCCTGTTTTATTAATTATAACAGTAGATTAATTATTATTTTTCATTTTAAATACTTTAGTTACTAGTTATTAAGTTATCTTCATAGTTTTTGTTTATTCTTAGGAACAGTTTTACAATAAATATTAGATAATAGTAGTTTAATTAATTGTAAATATTAGTTCTATTATCTATTTTCACTGCATTAAAAGGGTAAGTAGCACTCAACTGATCCGCAACTCCCCCTGGACAAAATAAAAGGAAAAAGAAAAAATGTTTGTTGTCTGTCAGCGAATAAGTTTGACAAATTATTTTTATTGACAATTAGTATTTCCTACGCTATTTTAGCTTCTTTCTATTATTATTTCATGCTCAAGAAGAATATATGCAAAGTTAAAGTCTAAAACAATTTAAAATTAACATCATTTTACTTTATAAATATTCCTGTTACCTTCTTCCGCTCTTTTTTTATCATCTGGATTAACGTGTAGACAATAAAATTTATTTGTTTAGTGTAATTTCTGCTGAATCCATAATGAGTTTTAATAATTAAAAATTTAAAAAACGCTAATCAAACAAAACGTCGAAACTGAATACATGACATAAACAAACACGTATTTGCGCAGGTGAGATCAGCTCATTCGAAAAATTTCTGGGTGCTTTACGGGGGCAGGGACGAGGTAAGCCGGTAGATCAGAGTAGTCTACCCCATTTAAAAGGAACAAAGATAGGGGAGATAAATGCTGCAAAGTGTTGCACTCGTATGTAAAAGGAAAGCGCCTAAACTGTAAGCGCCTATATAAAAAAACATACGAATGAAATAAAATTGCTCCCTTGTTTCAGTTCCAAATTTTGCCACCAGGTTCGTATTCTTAATGAAATATCCCAATCACAAAAATGGATTGCAATGACAGCGATTCGTTTATGGAATGTACACCACTGGGTGTCGTGCAGGTGACAACTAATTTGAGGTTAAAATATATTAACATTGTACCGCTTTTTGTGGTCGTGAGAAAAATAGCGTACAAAGCTCGCTAGAAAGATGCTTTCATACACTCGTGTGATTGACCCTCTTTCTTAGCTCGTTGTGTAAATAATTATTATAATATTCTAATAGTGGCAATATTTTCATACCATTCAACATAACTCTACGCATGCTATCCGTTACAAAAATACTGAAATATTATCTTCAATATTTCACTCGCAAATCCATTAAGAGTGTGATGAAATGTAGGTCTGTTTCGTTGTGTTTGACATCATAACAGTGATGGCTTGTGTATAACGATGAATAATAAAGTGACAATCAGAGCCCCACGGACATATGTCATCGTAGATGGATACTTACACTTTCTCCCTTGTTGAACGGGACTACGAACACGGATCCGGGAACAGGAACTCTTCGGGAATAAACGGCGTAGAGGAAATCTCGTAGGTCTTCAGACCGTGGGCTATGTAACAGCACTGCGATGTTGTTTAGGAATCTACAAAAATGGAATACATTAGAAACATAAGAAAACATTTTCTGTAATGAACAGTAGTTTTATATGGGGTATTCTACCATTGTAAAGGAATAATAAACTTCAATAATTATAAGGTAGCATACTGTAACGTACGCCCCTGACTCTAAGAGTAAGAGACCGCCGATACTGGTAGAATATTTCCAAAACGGCGCCGCGCTGGGCGATGACGTGATCTTCGCAATGATAGGCGTAGTAAATTATCTTATTAATATTTATCCTAATTATTTATCGTCTAATAAACGTATTATTTTAATTAATAATATTTCTCTTATTTTTACACTTCACCCAAATAAACATTACAATATGTTAAATTAAGAGTTTAATATTATGTTCATCAAACAATATCACTCTTTTCAAAACTGATTATGTAAATAACTATTAGTCTACTTTATTATTAGGGATTTATGACAATGTTGCCAGGCAACCCTACATAAACATCTCCAACCCGTGGGGTGGAAGCTGGAAGCGTGGTTTGTCATTTCCCACCCAAGAGATTGGGCCGTGTTTCGCACGTCATAGCGCTGAGCACCGAAATATGTCAGTTGCTGGACCAATTGTATTCGTTCATTCATTACGTTCGGTAAACTTCGGCAATAAGCGCTGTGACGTGCTGAACGCGGTCATTTTCATTGTAATTAGAAATGACGTATTTCCCAACTCTAAAAGGTTAGGAATCCACCTGATACTGTAATGTTTGTGAATAATAAATATTTATTACACGGTCTACATTTATTTTTACCGTGCTACTCGGTTACATTAGAATTTTTCAAATTTCTTGCAAGGTATTTCATTTAATAATTTGTGCATTTGAAATTGCAAGTAAAATGGTTTTAAACATAGTATTTCGTGTTTTATTTATCATAGTTAAAAAACTAATTTATTAACTGCAAACTGCAGTCTATAAAAAACGGATAAGAAATATCAGTGTAAATATATTTCACCTCATATTTACATCAAATATTGAATTAGATCTTATAAAAATGATTCTACATTAGATAACAATGAATACATAAACATATTATATTATTTCGTAAATCAAACAGATAACTATAGCAAAAATGAATAGGCAGAAGACACACGTCATCAACCCGAAAAAACATTATAAAATGAAATAAAACTTGTAGAAATTATTGGGTATTTATTTAACAAAAGTAGAAAAAAATACCAGTATTAAGAAACGTAATTTTTACAACAGGTCATACAGTTATAACACAGAAAAAATAATTGGTGCATATTATACAGAAAAAAAATCTGATGTGGCCAGCACATTCCCTTGAATTATGTACAAATTCCATACATAAATTTTCTAGCAAAAGATCCTATATTTGCAGTAAAATTATTTCATAAACAAACTATGCAACATTGCACTTGACACTGACATCTTCTTCTTTAGCTTTTCCCATTCGTTAGGGGTCGCTATGTTTTATTTTTCTTCCACATATTTCTGTTTTGCGTGTCGTTCTCATTCAATTTCTTTTCTCTCAAGTCTTCCGCGATACAGTCCTTCCATTTTACCATTGATTTCCCTCTGTTTCGTCTACCTTCTATTACTAAGCTATTCCATTCTCCTTCCAATATATTCTTCATCTCTCCTCATGACATGTTCAAACCAATGGAATCCTACCTTTCGTGTATCCATTGAATATACGAAATATAAAATTCAATAAATTCATATAAATAAAAATATTCTTTAATATTTATAATAACATTAAATGTCAAAAAAATAATATTTAACGGCGTTTTTTCAAGAAAAACTGTTAAAATCTTGAAATGAAGGTACTTCCGATTGACTAATTATAACCAAAATCAAGTCTGCATATGGATGTAAGGAAGAGGAATATGTAAAAAATGTAATTTTTGGAATTCTAGTATAGGAGATATCGCGGCAGAAATTATAGTCACACACACGCACATACAGACGTTATTGTAGAGATACTAAAACGTGCTTATTCATTGAAAACTCACCACCGAATTTTTTGACCAACAACAATACCTTCCTTACCTAGAGGTGACGAAAGGTAAATATTAAGATTTTTTGGTTCCAAACACGTTACATTTCTGTTATAAAGGCACAAAATAAATTTAAAAATTTGCGATATTAAGAAAAAATCTTAACCATGAAACTGATAATAACAAATTAAGAAAAATCTCATTAACCATGAAACTGATAATAACAAAAAAGTTATTTCAAATAATTTTATATTTATATAATGAATGACTTAGAAATAATGTAAATTTTATTAATTTATTCGTTTTCTTAATACTAGTATTTTTTTTTCTTCTTTTTTTACAAATAAATAACACCCAATAATTTCTACAAGTTATATTTCATTTTATTAGTTTTTTTTCAGGTTGATGACGTGCGTGTTCAGTCTATTCATTTTTACTATGCTTACCAAAATAATAAATATAAGAAAAAAATAATAATATATTCATATATGTTCTTTCATGATTCACTATATGTAACGATATGTTTTACAACAATGATAACTAGTTTAACAACCTCGTATTTAAATTCAAGAATGCAATGTTTTTATTTCAGAGATGGAATGAATCAGAATGATTCAGAACTGTGTTATTCTCAGTGTTCAAGGAACCTGTTACACTACAACCTACAAGCCATTATAACGAGATTTGATTTAAATGATTATTAAAATTTTTGCAATAAACCAAAAAATAACGTACAAGTGATTCATAAGAAACTTTTTCAGAAGTCAAAGATCTGAGTAATACTTTACGCAACCAAATTTCGATAAACACAATGATTTTTTTCTAGTTGACCTACATTAAAAAATAATTAATAATGTCATAATTGATTCCATTACTTCTATATCGAATAAAAATTATTTATACCAGCAGTAAATTGTAGCCAAAAAAGGCTTTTGTTCATTAAAAACTGTATCTAAACTTTCTTTGCACTCATAAGCAATTAAATCTTTTTTGAAATTATAAGAAATCATGATTTGAAAATGTTTTCTGGTTAATTTCATATATTCATTCAAAATGATGCTTAAAAAAACTAATTAACTAAGATTTAACTAACTTAACTGTCGCACCTTAAGTTCAAATGACTGAAAAAATACCGGTTTGACATGACAGCGTAAATTTTGTTTTTCTCGACCTACCTATTCTTTTATCCAAGATATACCCATAATTCAACCTTTTTTTTAACCAATTAATGACTTTCGTTACTGTTACTAATTGAATAATATGGAATAATATTATTCAATCGTTATGTCAAATTCAAATCTTATCTTTCGAAGAGTGCAAACAAATTACTTTAAATAAGTAATGTCAAATTACTTCAGAATTTTGTTGCAACAAATACTTAGCGATCAACGCTATGTTTATGTTTGTAAACAACAATTTTTCTAAAATTTGTTAGGTTATTTCAGATTTTCAAATAGAACAGTATGTTATTATTTGTCAGTTGTGGATACAGTATAGTATTCTATTATTCTCAATTTTCTATAGTATATTGTAATACGTGTTTTTCATATTCTTATTTCCTAATAAATTGCTTTTATTTTAAAATTATTATTGAAAGAAATATTAAAATATCAAGATTGGTGACATTGACAGTTTCAACAAATATTTGAATTTTAATTTAGTTAGCCATTTGACATTTTGAAAACAGTTACTTACAAGTTAGGTTAGAATTAAAATTTATATTTATTATGTTATGAACTCACAAACAGGTACCTTGAATTTTAATTTAAAAGAGTTCTTTACTGTTTGATATAAATATTTTACTACCAAAAAAAATAATTTCTGAAATTTTTCATAGGTAATGGCCGGTCAACTAAAATAAAAGATATTTATTTGACACAGACTATGTTACCAACTTCACGATTTAAAAATCTGATGTGGCCAGTACAATACCTTCCGTCAATCCTGTGTTTTATGTATAAATTCCATACATAAATTTTCTTGCAAAAGATTCTAAATTTCCAGTAAAATTATTTCATAAACAAATTATGCAAATTGTACTTGACACTGACATCTTCTTTAGCTTTTCCCATTCGTTAGGGGGTCGCTTTTTTATTTTCTTCTTTCACTCATTTCTGTTTTGCGTGTCGTTCTCATTCAATTCCTTTTCTCTCAAGTCTTCCGCAATACAGTCTATCCGTCTTATATTTAGTCTTTCTCTGTTTCTTCAACCTTCTATTATTAAGCTATGCATTCTTCTCCCATTATATTCTTCATCTCTCCTCATGACATGTTCAAACCAATGTAATCGTCTCTCTTGTATCTTTCTAGAAACTTGTAATACTAGAGTTATTTCCTTACCGTATCTCTTCTTGTCTTCCCCAACATCTACTTCAACGTCTTCATCTCTGCCACATTCATTTACTTTTCATTGATACTGACATCTGTCAATTTGAATTATCTGATATATTAGCAGTTTCCATGGTTAGCATAGCTGGCTGATTTATGAAATTTAATATCCTTATAATTCTTTAACTCTATATCTATTGAATATGAAGTATAAAATGCAATCAAATCTTATAGAGAATAATATATTCTTTAAGTTATAATAACGTTAAATGTCAATAAATCATATTTTAACTGTTAAAATCTTCAAATGAGGCTACTTCCGGTTGACCAATTATAACCACAATCTAATTATTTGTTCTTCTGGATGTAAACTTGAGGAATACGAAAAAAATATAATTTTTGGAATCGTGGTATTGAAGTTATGCGATCCCAAACTTTCGTCACACACACACATACATACAGACATCATCGTAAAAATGGTAAAATCATATTATAGGGATCCTAAAACATGTTATTCACTAAAAACTCATCATTGAATTTTTTGACCAAAGACAATACCTTCCTTACCTAAAGGTGACGGAAGGTAAAAAAGCTTCAAAAAACATTTGTACAAAACTGTTCATTATAACAGTGTATTTGACAAAAACAGTTGTATAAAATTCACTTTGTGAACGCGAAATAGGAAAAAGTCATTTTGTAGCTATCTGTCTTTAACTTTTTAATATGAAATGTTCCTATAAGATTTTTTGAGAAATTAATACAAAATTTTGTGAAATTCTTTTAAATAAAATAGCCATCTTTAATAGAATAGAGAGAATAACGATGTTTAAACTATTAATATAAATAAAATGCTTATATTCCGGCAGTTTCTCTTTAATTTGGTACGCTACGGTAATAATTCTCGCACTGAAGTCTGGATTGAATTTTATATGCAGTCTGCGCAATAACTTGGAACGTACTCAACCATATATTCTCTCCATATATCCATTCGCATTTTATGTTCGTTCATCCGTCTTATACCATCGATATTAGAAAATGAAATTGCGAAATTGGTGCCTGAAGCCACATAAAATCGTTCTGCGAATTATGAAGAGAAAATAAAAACATTTCATAGAATATTAAATACGCACTTTCACTTCGTAGTTTGAATTCATATTTGCATAACTATTAGGGAATATTACATGCTATTTTTCATTGTTTAATGACAATATAATATAAAAGAATTTGAAATTTATGTGTATACAAATTGTTCCTAAATTTCATAATTTTGAAAGTAGTAACCATACAATGAAAGGCGCAAGATAAAATTCAATGTCAATTAGATAATTTATCTCAAGCAGACAGATAGAACAGAGTTAGCCTAATGGTTTTATCGTTCGATTAGTCAACAAAAGTTTGTACATTTAAATCTAAAACAATAATTGTTCACAGAGCGTTAGTAATTAACAAAATTAATATTACGTGTAAAACTCAATTATCTTTTCGATAAGGCGTGCAAGATCCATATTATATATATATATATATATATATATATATATATATATATATATATATATATATATATATATATATATATTTTCTACTTAATTGTATCTTAATCGATACATTTTTATTTATAGATACAAAAATTCTATTCTTAAATTTAGATTAAAAAAACTTTATTGGATTTATTAAATATAATGAATCAACGAAAAGATTGAATAAAATCAAAGTTCGACCATGTTTCCGTGAGTCACTTTTGATAAGGAAATACAATTTCGTGTCTTTAGTTCACATACAAATTATTGTTTTACTATTAAAGCCAACGACGCCGACTTTTCTATTACACAGTTCAACAAAAACATTTTTTTATTTCATGAAATATATATCTTATTAATAAATAAAATATAATTTGAGTACACGAATCTTATCGTGTGCCAGAGTGTTTGATCGCGAATCTGGGGACCCGAGTTCGATCCCGACCGACGCCAAAAATTACTTCGAATTTTAATGGTTAATGGTTTAATGAGTGCTCGTGAGGTGACGCCTGGTAAGCGGTCACACGGTACAAATATTTCATCATTACTGATATCTATGTACAAAGCAGATTGGCATACCCAGCAATGGGTAATATGCCGTGATGGTATCTTTATTTATTTATATTATTTTAAACATGTCACACCGTTTTTTTACCTACCGTCACCTTTAGGTAAGAAAGGTATTGTCTTTGGTCAAAAAATTCAATGATGAGTTTTTAATGAATAAGCATGTTTTAGGGTCCCTACAATTTTACCATTTTTACGATGATGTCTGTATGTATGTATGTATGTGTGTGACAAAAATTTCGGATCGCATAACTTCAATACCACGATTCCAAAAATTATATTTTTTTCGTATTCAAGTTTACATCCAGAAGAACAACTGATTAGATTTTGGTTATAATTGGTGAACCGGAAGTAGATTCATTTGAAGATTTAACAGTTAAATTTAATTTATTGACATTTAACATTATTATAACTTACAGAATATATTATTCTCTATACGATTTGATTGCATTTTATACTTCATTTTCAATAGTATAGAGTTAAAGAATTTTAAAGAAATTAAATTTTATAAATCAGCCAGCTATGCTAAACATGGAAACAACTAATATATTCATATAATTCAAATTGACAGATAACAGTATAAATGAAAAGTAAATTAATGTGGCACAAATGAGGATGTTGAAGTAGATGTTGGGGAAACACGGAAAGATACGGTTAGAAAATAACTCTAGTGTTACAAGTTTCTAGAAAGATACAAGAAAGACGATTACATTGGTTTGAACATGTCATGAGGAGAAATGAAGAATTATATTTGAACAAGAATGAGTAGTTTATTAATAGCAGGTTGAAGAAACAGAGGAAACCAAAGATAAGATGGAAGGACTGTATTGCGGAAGACTTGAGAGAAAATGAACTGAATGAGAACGACACGTAAAAATAGGAACCCCTAACGAATGGGAAAAGCTAAAGAGGAAGAAGATGTCAGTTGCAAGTGCAATTTAAATAGTTTGTTTATTAAATAATTTTACTGGAAATTTAGAATCTTTTGCAAGAAAAATTATGTATGTAATTTATACATTATACACAGGATTGACGGAAGGTATTGTGCTGGCCACAACAAATAGGTAATAAATATATAATTTTGACAATATATTTATTTTATGACAAAAATGTTTCGACGAACTTTAATTATAATTATAAATAAATATGAAAGTTTACGGTTGCATTTATTTTATGTAACTACATTATGTTTGTATAAAAATAATATTTTCCATAAATATATGTATGGAATTTGATAGTTTTTCAATGTTTTTATTTACTCACTGCAATGGAATTTTATAACAAGGATTCCAGTGTAAATAAAAACAAAAATTGTATTTCCGGTTTACTCGGAAATAGTATTATACATTTTATTTTAAATGCACTCTACCTTATAACATATTTATATTATGTATGGTAGGTACTAGGTATTATTATAGTAGGTACTAAGTTATTCAAGTTATATAAAAATAAAATTTGTGATAGGAAAAACCGACGTAATATTTAGAATTTATATTAAATTTGCTATTAGATAAATATAAATACGTAGATATTAAAAAAAAATGATATGGATATGACATAAGGAAACCATAGTATCTATATACAAAATATCAATATATTATTCATAAAAATAATATTCATTTTTTTTCTACAAACAATAAATACACTTCAGCTTAAATCTAGAATAGCTACCACTCAAGAATATTATTTTGATATCATTGTAAAACCACCAAAACATTAAATTGCACAAAAAATAAGGCGCGAAAAGCAATATTTATAGTAATTTTGGCATTTTTTCTGAAAAAAAAGTTAAATTCATACAAAATGAATGCAACCACCCGAGTTTCATCAAATTGAGTTCTGTGCGTTAGGTTACGTTACATTAAAGTATTTTTTTAATTTGCAAGTGTAAAAGTAGTATTTTTCACAAATACAGCCTAAAAAACAAATAATTTTGGCGCCAAATACCTATAAAATACATTCAACCACCCGAATTTCGTCAAATTGAGTTCTGTGCGTTTGTTAGGTTACCGTTAGATATATACGTATTTTGAAAATTTGCGAGCGAAATAGTCATAATTTTCACAAGTACAGCCTTTAAAATAGGTAAAATTTGACTTTATATATATACCGGGTGAATACTTGAAACCCGAACATAGCCCATTAATACGGGAAAATCGTTTTTCACAGACTGTTGCTCGCCATTTGAACTGGTGGTAACAATAGAAAAATAAAAAAAATACATGTTTATTTGTAATATTTTAGACCTATAAATTAATTATTAAATTTATTTTTATTTCTTATTAATATCGATAGCCATGATGGCATTTGAAAAAATAACAAATGTTTGACATTTTATTTCTCAGAATTCGTTGTTAGTTTTAGCTTGTGCAATTTTTATTATTTAATATTTTACTAATTTATTTTATTTCAAGCCATTTCTAATCTGTTACAAAATATTTTTAAAAAAATGATACAACAAAAATTGTTGTCAGTTCAAATGGCGAGCACAGTCATGTGTCATTATATTTTAGCTAAAAGAAGACATTGAAAAAAAATAATGAAATTTCAAGGGTAGTAAGTAGTCCAGCCAACTTTTCATTACAGTAAAACCTAATCAATTCATTTTTGGATTTAAAATTAAAACAATTTAAAACTAAAGAAATATAACAATTTTTTACTGCCTTTGCTGATGCCTTGTTATTTTTATACTTTCCTTATGATTAATAAATAAAATGCAATACATTAATATTTCCTGCTTCATATACTTGTAGCGTACAATGTTTTCCGTATATAAAAATGATATATTAATTAATTTGTTACTTACTTGTAAAAAGCTTGATGCCAAGGTAAATGGCTGAGTACAACAAGAGCAGTCTCTGTTTTGGGGTCGTGCCGACAAAATCCAAACGTCCATTTTGATTCGATGTCTGTCAGCACGAACGAGTAGTGTTGAACTATTGTACTGCAACAAAAGTGTATTCAATTAACTTCTAAATTATAATTAATGAGCTTTTACAATAAATATTTTCGATTGTATAATTCCAAATTATGTTATAAAACATCGCTATCGCATTTCTGCTGATAATTTAATTATAATAGCATAATTCAATTTATAAAAAATGGTTTCATCTATAATTTTATCTACAACATTTGACAAATGAGATACAGTTCTAATATGAATTTAATAACATGTTACGTAACATTTTATTGTAAGAAATACTACGTATATTGTGATAATCATCGTATTATGTCTTTAATATGCAATTACGTTTACAGCGTATCATAGTAGATTAATCTACATATGTATTTTGCATTAGTATTATATGGATAATGATTATCATTAAGAAACAATTAAAACAAACAAAACTTTGTATAAATTACAACATATTGAAAAATATTACATAGTCGATGTAATCAATGCGTGATTAACTTAGAAGAATGTATTAATTAGCAGGAGATGCAGTACCGACGTTCTATAGAAAATTACGTCAATTATTTAGAATGAATGTCCAGGATATCGAATTACATGTTATGTTACATGTGAAACGTACATGCACTTTCAAAACACATGTAGCAATTAAAAGAAGACATATTTAAGCTTGTATACATTTTATTCGTTGGCTACGATTAACTAACATTTTTTTCTATTTTGGTTCTTTAATATGTACTTTATGAAACCCATTTGGATGTCATAAAGTACTTCTTAAAAGAACGCAAACCTAATTTCTGTTAGGTTGGTACGTAGTACCTATATTTCTAGACATTTGTCATTTGAAAGTAAATATTATTTCTAGCCTAGAAGACCCCACTATTGAAATGAAGTAATAATACATATAAGTAAATATATTAATAATTATTTTGTTATATTTTATAAAAATTAAAATATTCCTAAAAATGAAATCACGTATATTTGAAAATATTTTTTTGACAAAAGGACCAAAGAACTAACAAAGACGCGTGCGCTAAAATCTTGTCTTATGAAACTTGTATCTTAATGTACTATTAATGTCAAAAAATAAGTGCATTTAGTCATAATCTTCATAAAAGAACCATAATAATAGAATATAAATATGGCGTCACGGCATATTACCCATTGCTGGGTGTGCCAATCTGCTTTGTACACAGATGTCTGTCTGGTCGCGAATCTGGGGAACCGGGATGCATCCCGACCAACGTCAAATATTTCGAATTTTAAATGGCACAAAACTGACCCCTGTGGTGCACTCTGCACTCCAACAATGAGTGCCCGTGAGGTGACGCCCGGTAAACGGCACGGTGAAAATATGTCATTATCATTATCGAAATCTATGTACACAGCAGATTTGTGCACCCAGCAATGGGTAATATGCCGTGATGATATATATTTTTTATTTTTACCTCCCGCTATCCTTAGTAAGAGGTATTGGGATCGTGTTAAAAATCGCATATCGAGATTTTGGTAAATGACCACGTTTTAAGGTCCATAGATCGAATTTTAACATTTTCACGATGATATCTAACTCAAATACTGTTCAGGAAATTTTGAAACCTTGTATTTTCTACCTTATTCTAATATGGAAAGAAGCAATCAGATCTGGCTTGCAAAAAAATCGCGTACACCTATATTTTGCTGTATTGAGACGATCCTGAATTTTAATTTGTCAATGTCACTAGTGTCATTTAAGATGTCAAAGTTAACAGAAAACAAGAAATACATATCTAGTTGTTCTTTCATTTTTCTGGAATATATTTATATACAATGTAATAGTAACTTAAAACACTATAAAGAACTTGATCTGCAATTGATAAAATAGTACATGATAGTGACATGGGCTACTTGCATGATACTAAGATTTTTTTTTTTTTTTTTGAATATATATATAAAATAAAAGACCCCCTATTTTTTCTTTTATCAAAATTTTGTCACTTACGGCTAAAAATAAATATTTTCTTTTCATGACGTCACAATCACGGATGAGATACCTACGTCCTAGTTCTGTAGTTTGGGAAGACAGAGACGGAGATAGTAGAACGTTGTCTGATCCTCGATCTTCCCTTCATCTCTCCCATTCACATTAACGAATCAAATGCTAGTGATTGTGTCGTCATCAAGATAGGAGGGATACATTTATGTTAAATTTATTAAATAATAACACAATGTATTTGAAAAATTTATAATGTAAATAATGTAGTTGAGTAAACTAAACTTGAAAAATATAATAGTTTTCAAAATCCTCTTGTATGCAAGTAGCCCATTCCATTGATAGTTGATTAAAAACCGAATTTACGTAGCTAAAAAAAGGTAAAAACTCGGTTACTTGATTTTTAAGGGGTACACGATTTTTTTTTGCAAGTCAGTGTAAATCAGCGGAAATAGCAATTTACTTGAAGCTCAAAATGGTTTTTCTTCGAAAAATATCTTTAAATGTTATATTTTCGAAGTATATGTTATTATAAAAACTATAGATTATTAAATTTTCTACAGGTTTTCATTAATACTTTATATTTTATGAATAAATTTATAAACTTATCTATAATTTAAATCCCGGAGCCTACGCTTTACACAAACTCCATAGTTACACAGTTCACATCTCAAATGTATGTAAATGACGGATAAATGTCACTGTCAAAAAATTAATTTTGAATTAATAATAATACCGTTTTAAAATGAAAATAGTAAATAGAACAATATGAAAAGGAACTTAATACACTATCCAGCATAAGTAAACTAATAAAAATTAAAAGGCCGGAGATTTTGTGTTGGCCACATCAGACTTATAACACTGCGTATAAGTTATTTATAATTTAATGTAAGATGATGGAGTTCATTTCTTGTTTATGTAGAGAATCAATACGCGTTTTCGTAAAGTCGATCGGATTGATCCGATGCAATCTAAAGTGTCCGTAAAGTCAATCGGGTTAATCTGACGACTTCGTAAACTCGCAAGTTAACTGCACACGTTCGGAAATCTTTACTATAATTTACGTTCGAAAATTCATGTTACTTTACTTAGAGTTAACTATTCCAACCTACCTCGAGCGAGAGGATAGTAACTAATCCTCAATCGATAAATAACTATAATATATACATTACTTAATACTAGTACTTTTTTTTCTTCCTTTTTTAAAAATAAATAACATCCAAAAAATTCTACAAATTATATTTCATTTGATAAGGTTTTTTTTTCAGGTTGATGACGTGAATCTTCTGCGTAATCATTTTCATTATAGCTTCGACTTACTATTGACAACTGACAAGCTGCGACATGACATCTGGTGGGAAAAATATAAACTTTCCGATTTGGTACTATATTGTGACTGTATGCTTGAGTTACATGTGGTTTGATCATTTGATGTGAATAAAAATGGGAAAAAGTCGTACAAATTGTTGTATATTCTGACGTCACTCTCAAGATCTGGTCGAGACACAGGCATTGGGTTTTATAATTTTCCGAAATATGGCCAAAATAAAGTTAAAATTACGACAAGAGCAAGTGTTGAAATGGATATGGATCGACGAAAAGCATGGGAATATGCAATTCGTAGTGCAAAACAAATAACAAAACATATGAAAGTTTGTTCTCGTCATTTTAAATCGGATAATTACATATTTCATGGTCTTTATCTAGCTTTACACGTGCATTCTGCACTAATAATTTTTAAATTTTCTCTAAATGTATTTTGATTTCATGTGGTTTTGCAGAAATTGCACTGGTTCGCAGACAAAGTGCAAATATTACCCACATTATACCGTCATTTTTTAATACTCCACATAATATTATGTGGTTAGCGTTTATAATTCGCTCACCTGCGATCATCAATTTCGATTGATTAAATATATATAAAATTATAAATACATTTTAACATATCTTCTATAATACATTTAGAAGTAGGTGTTGCTTCCAGAAATCTAAAATGTTCTGTGGTACCAAACCCCATTTTAAGTGAAAAAAATTGCTTTTGTTTGTTTTCATATGTCACAACACTGCGAGTACCAATTCAGAAGCAGCTGATCGGCCCGATGGTGCTGCCGCCATCGGACATGTCAGTTCTCAATATGAAAACGCCTTATGTTATAAATTCGTAATAAAGAGGATTTAAAACTCACATTTCAGAATATACGCAAACTGGAACACAATATGGTCGAGATGATGATAGGACAACTGGTTGAGGATCAGACGTATTTGAATTAAATTCAAATTCTCTGAAAAAAATGGAAGATAAGATGGACAATTTTGGGAAATGGTAACGAAAGGTATTAACTGTGGAGTTATTCGTAATTTAAAATTTCTGAAATTACAATTTAATAATGCTAGTAGAGCCATGGAATTAAAACAAGAAAACTGCGAAAAAGCAAACCAATTAATACGTCACAAAAGTGCCACGTTTTGCCTGTCATGTCATTTATTTAGATTTATTTTTTGTGTGGAAAAACATACGCTACGGAAACAATTTCCACAGTAATATATTTTTTGTTATAAAAACCAGAAATTGAATTCCTTTGAATTTAATAGTTATTTTTGCACGATCGTAAACTTTATTTACAAATTACTGATCGGTAAGTGATGTGAATCACTTACTGATCAGAAGACGGAGGCGGTAAAAACAACGATCAAAGCTTACTTTCAAAATGACGAGCAATCATTTTTTTTCAAATCTTATTACCTTCCGTCCACATTATGACGTTACACACCTAGGCTAAAATAATTATCAAAAGGTTGGCAATACTGTGTTTGCATGAAATCGTCGTATAATGGATTACTTTAATGCAAATTTCTGAATTTTTAATAACGATTTTTGTGCACTTTAGTGACGATCTGATGATTTCAAATAAAATAATAAATTGACAGCTCAAAATATGTAATTTAAAAAAAAAATTGTCAAAAACGAGGCTTTCCTGTCAATGTCAAACAATAAAAAGCAATAGTTATTTTTATCATTTCTCATGGCACTCTGTAAACATCTTAAAAATAGAAATTTTAATTTCTGTATCTAGAGCGAGAGAGTGATACAAATACATTTGACACTCGTGATAAACACTCTTTTTTCTACGACCTTTCAAAAATGACCAAAAAGATGATTAAATAAAATCATACTCACAATGACTTCATTTTTCAGTTTTTTTATTTTAGACCGTTTCCAAGGTATTTTAGTGTTATACTCGGAAAAAAAAACTTACGTTTTTTAGCGGAAAAAATGCAAATCATTCGTCAGCTTTAAGCGTTATCTTTCTCTTTTAAACTGACAATTTGCAAAGCATATTTTCGAAACAGAAGTAGAAAAAGAAAATAATTTATTAAAGATATGCCAAAATTGTATACTGAAGGGATGAAAGGACCAATCGTTGTTGAATTTTATGATGTAATAAAGGCTTGCATGGTCCACGTATGATATACATATATATTAGGACGTTTCGGGCCTAAGACAGGGCCATCTTCAGCTAAGTGGTGAATATACAATGACTGATTACATTTTATAAAAATCTTAAAATTGGATAGTTGCAAGATTTTTGTATTTATACATAAAATAACATTCAAATATATCACGTAATTAAAACAGAGTGTGACCACAAAATAGATAAACTCGCGGCAGCGTATCCGAGGAAACAGCTTTAAATGTAAAATATAAAATCACATGTCAAGTTTTATTTACAAGCGGCAGAGATAGAGAGACACGCAATTGCATGCGATGAACAAGAAAGGTTGCACGTGTTTAGGCAGCCAGTAGGAATAGGTGCCTTCTACGTCATAAGAGTGGGGGTAGCTTTTATCTAAAGTTTTTCGCGCGATTCTTTTTAATTCAATATTTTAAAAAAATATCAACAGAACAAAATTCTTCAGTTTAATATGAATTAATTTGCATAATCTATCACATAAAATAATAGAAAAAAGGGCAACCACCCTATTGTATTAGATACATGAGACTAATTTAGCTACGTTGATAAATTTTAAGATAACGCATCTAGCCTTCGAATCAATTCGGAGTTGTTGGGACAATGTTGGCAGAACTGTATATTCATCACTTAGCAGAAGAGCCCTAAAATAAATGTACATTATACGTGGACCATATACGCCTTATTATTACACCTTACAATCCAAAATTGAATATGTTAAAATTGAAAATTAATCTGTTTTTGGTTGGAAATATGATTTAATCTTAGGAATTCTCGTATTTTCTCATTAATCATCAAACAATATTGCTGTGTTTAATTTCATATACAGGATGGTGACCGCGACCCCGGAACATAGGACTTTAACATGTAAAATCATACTTTCTTAATTTCCTGCTTCGTTAATTATGTTGGGTAAAAATGCTTCAAATAAAAGTTTTAGAGCAAAAAATTCTGCATCTGAATCAATAAGAAACATTAATTTTGTATGCATTGTAACGGCAGAAATTAGGTATGAAAATGTCAAAAATTACCTCAAAAATAGCAATAGCCATGGAATTGAGAAAAAAAAATGTCTAACGGTTTATCTGTCAGGTTAGGGTAATTTATTTTTATTAGATATTTTTAATTTCTATTTCAATTAACAATTATCTGTCAATTTAAATTGATTTTTGTTCACCTGAACAGATTTTACAAATAATAATGAAATTAAATTAACCTAGTTTGACAGATAAATAACATTTGTTAATTTTTTGTTTCAATTCCATGGCTATAGCTATTTTTGCGGTGATTTTCGACATTTTCATACCTAATTTTTGACGTTACAAGCCATACAAAATTTATTTTGCTTAATGATTCAGATGAAGAATTTTATGCCCTACAACTTTTATTTGAAGCTTTTTAACCTACAATAATTAGGGACGCAGGAAATTACGAATTTTACATATTAAAGTTCAATGTTCAGGGGTCGTGTATACTGTATATGTTGCTGTAAATGCCCGAAAATCGGTAAATCCTATGATTGATGTGCAAAACCTAGGATTAACCAATTTTATGTGGTAAATTAAATGACATGGCATATTTCTCTACATATAACAATAACCTAACGAACAAAACTGTGCTCCAGTTTTCAAGGGTGACTTTTGTGGGTTAGGTTAGGTTATTGTTGTAGTATTTAGAGAAATATACTAGCCAGATTGTAAAACATTGCTGTCTTTGAAGGTTTGACAATCTGGCCGCGTTTCACCAACCTTTTAATTAAAAGTCGGGTTTTACAACATGGCTAAGACAATTAAAAATGCAATACTAATTTGCAATTGCAATACTACGTTTTAACACCCGAAATTATATGAAGTATCTAATTGTTTGTAGATTTACCATATAAAATTTCGGGCATTTACAGTAAATCATGTCTTATACTTGTTCCATAAAGAGTCACTTTAGACATAAAAATAAGTACATACATGAAATGAGAAAATTTAAAACGGTTAACCTTTGTTTCTATTAGTACAAAAAAGGTGGAAATAATTTCTAACCTTTCAATAATAACTACATTGCCTTTTTATTATATCATCGACCTAAAATTACCATAATTATTTTTAGCGTCTTTTGTACTTGAAATAGTACCTATTTTCGGTCACATAATTCACGTATTCCACGCCATTTACACAATTCTCATTTGACAAAAAAATTCTATGAAAAACGCAATTTTGAAATTCCATTACCAAGGCCAGTTAGATAGCGTGACGTATTGGAAGCAGGAGCAGCAGAACATAACAGAATCGCCTGCGATTGTCGATTGTTTCCTACGCCAAACAACTGCTTCCAAACAAATGAACGAGATGGGGAACATAATACGCTTTTGGCGTGATCTCTACTGTGTTATCGGGTTTCGCAATTACATTTCAACTGGGTAATTTATAGCCACCAGCGTATAATTTACAAATTTACATGAAGAAGAGAAGATACATGCCTGAAACTTGAAATCCGGCAGATGTGCACTTGCACAATATACTTCGAAGTTAAGAATTAGCAAATTTAAATACACAAAATTTAAAGATAAATTATTTGCATTTAACCAAGGTCATAAATTTACTTAAAATAAATCGTAATTAATAGATAAAATCAATGAAATTTGTGATCCTTGTATTTATGGTCCACAAAGACTGACGTAAATATGACTCAACAACTTATCGATTATTCTCAAAATAAACCTATTTATACAAGGTGTTCAGTTCATTTTAAATGGGCAAACCATTTCTATTTCACAAGACAACTTTAAAGAAAAGAAAATTTATTTTTTTCGAATAGTGATTTTTAAAATACAGGACCAAACTTTTTTATTTTAAATGAAAACATACAAATAAAAATATTTGGATGAAGCTTCTTGACTGGGTGCATGAAAATAAGTAAATTTCTGGATTGCAGACAAAATTATTTTCTTTTCGGCCTCAGCCGGTTTCGACATCCCTTATAAAAACAATATTAATTCAAAAACAGATATTGATAAATTAAGTACTATATAAACAAACATTTTAAAATACAATAAAAACAATTAAAATTAAACTTAAGGCTAAACAATAACAAGAATGGATAAAATATTCTTTTTAGCGGTAAAACAAACTATAAATGTTAAAACTAAATTATAATTTTTCATAATGGTGTCAAAAATTCACACATATATTTTTTAATTTTGACGCCTTTTTGAGTAATTTATTATTATTTTTAACTGTTTTGACGTCCTACGTGTGTTGGTATGTTTTTTGTTATTATTTTAATGTGTTCATCTTCATACAAATATAAAAAAAAATCACCTTAGTTAAACAAACGATGTATTCACAAGTTTTTCAAAATTTTGTAACAATTTGTAGTTCCTGAAGAAGGCATGACGGCTGCCAAAACCGGTTGAGGCCGAAAATTAAATAAAATAATTTTGACTGCAATCCAGAAATTTACTTATTTTCATACTTTTTAGTTACTCATTCGTTAGAAAATTTAATTCTGAATTCATAATATATTTTTATATGATTTGTTTGGAAAAAAATAAGAATAAACTTTTATTTGATTAAAAAATGGTTATAATAAGAGTGCCACGAATGGAAAATAGTTATTTGTGTCAAGGCACTGAAGTTTTACTTTTTATCACGAATGTGGAATTTAGTTGTCGAGGCCGTACGGCCGAGGTAAATAAACCATATGAGTGATAAAAAGGAACTTCAGTGCCGAAATGCATATTAAATTTTATTTGAAATCGAAATTTTGTAAAAATGAAAGATATTTATTTTTATAGGTTATCTGTCAATTGCTGTCAGTCAAACAATCGAACTTATATTCAGTGTTGCGAACCTCCGGACATTGAAGTTATAGTAATGAATACTCAAAATTATGTGTGTTATCTCAAATTTCTTTATAGAAATTATTTAATTCGTTCTTCTTGCACATTTTTTTTATCATTTTACATATAAATTTGCTATTGTACAACGTATGTCTGCCCAAATTATCTATATGTACAATAATTATCATAAGGTTGGCAAAACTACATTTCGTGAAATCGTCCTATATTTCAAATAAAATGAATACATGTTATTTTTACATAGAATTAGAATGCCCTGACAAATATGTGAATATTTTGTTGTAATTAATCATAAATAAACAAAATATTCACTTATTACTTTCATCGCATTCTAATTCTATGTAAAAAATAACACATATTCATTTTTTCCATTCATGACACTCTTATTATATATTATATTTTAATTAAATTATTATACAATTTTATATGCATTTTTCTCAAAAAAATGTTATGTAAGGGTACAAAAATATTAATTATTTCACTGAATTCAGAATTAAATTCTCTAACGAATGAGTAAATAAAAAATATATGTTCTCGCATTTAAAATAATAAAGTAAGGTCCCGTATTTTGAGAACCACTGGTTGAAAAAAAATATTTTTTTCTTTTCTTTAAATTTATCTTGTGAAATAGAAATTGTATGCCCATTTAACCGTGTTTATATCTCATATATAATTCTCAAGATAGAAATGGTGGCCCAATTAAAATGAACACCTGTATACTTGTCGTACACAAAAAAAACTCTGAGATACGTAAACATTTATCCCTGAGAAAAAATTGGCGGGAAATAAAAACTGACAATCACTTACACTGTGATGTCACAACAAATGCGTGTCGGATTTACTCAGAACTCCGCACCTGATCTTGCTTCCGAGAAAGTGGATGAGTCAACATCTCTCGTGCCTGCCAAATACGTCACAAACAGCCAACAGAATTGATTTTCTATAGAGATAGACAAAAGTTAGGCTTACGCATAAAAACATATGTTAGTAGACCTCGGTAATGATTTAATGAGTTACGCTAAATGCGGTTTTTCTGGCTGGTTATGAGTAAAACAGTTCCAGTAATTATTCCGTTCACACACCTGGTTGTAATTTAATTTGTATTGTAATGTAAATAGATTTAATTGTAGAGTATAATTTTTAAATTAAGTAGGTGGGTAAACAGTTATAATTATATAATTATTAAAATTTAAATTAGAGTAGATTTTTTTACAAAAGAGTAACTGTGGTGCACTCTTAACAACAGTTCTAAATTTTGATAAACAAATAAATAAATACCTATATCATCAAGGCATATTACCCATTGCTGGGTGTGCCAGTCTGCTTTGTACACAGATTTCGGGAATGATAATGACATATTTGTACCGTGCGGGCGCTTTACTAGGCGTCACCTCATGGACAGTCAATCCTGGCGTAGGTCGGGTTCGAACCCAGGTCCCCAGATTCGCGACCAGACACTCAGGTATACGCCGATGAGACACTATATTTTAGTAAATTTGTGTTTACTTATGCTTATGGCCGTGTTATGGTCAAACTGTATGTCTTAAATCTGTAAATAGTGAATAAAATCGCAACGAAAGCTGCCACACTTAAAGTTATTTATGTCATTTAAAATTAAGTTAAACTAGAATCTAGTTAATATTTTTTTTAAGTATCTGTTGGGAGTGAAAGTATGTTTTTACGTCCTATCTTTTATAATTTTGAACATTTTTTTTATTTGCACTTTTATTCCAAAATTAATAGGGCAGAAATGGGCCCATCCAACTTTTTAAAAAAATTGTATGTATATATTATAAGAATTAAAAAATAGAAATTTAATTCTTTGTTTTTCTTGAAATTTTGCTTAATAACGCGCCTAAAATTATTTTTAAAGATTAAGTAGAGAGAACCGAAATATGTTACCATTAATATGGTAATATACTACAATTGTTGAAAGAATAAAAATACGTTTCCATTGCAAACTGTGATCAAAAATCTTTAAAATTTAGTAATAAAGTAAGCTAGAAAATTATTCTTTCATTTCAAAATATATACTTTATATATTTGTGCGATAGGGTTAGGTATTCGCGTAAAATCCTGATGGCTAAATTTTGAAAATAAAAATATACTCAGAATATATTATTTCCTTCCTTTTATAGAATTTTTCTGGAGTGTTCAGGCCATTTAAATAATTTAAAATATCCTTTAGCACAAGTTTTATGTCTTTAAATTTCTCGAAAAAGTGTAAAATGCAGTATCGTATCAATGACAGATTACAGGCTCGTTCATCCCAGTTGTGACGTAACAACAGGGCTATATAACTGCGGGAAAATTTAATTTGAATCGTTAATAGGAATAGTGTTAAATGTTCAAACCTTTGATAAAATAAAAATCAAGTAAGAAAAAATAATAATTTTGGCTCGTTTTTATAATCAGGTTCACTGTTGGCTTTAATTAATGTGACTATAAACCTTTCTTTAATATAATATTGAAGCTTATCATACTCATCAGTTGTCGTTATTATAATTAAAATAGTATTTAAGCTATATTGTTTTATACTTAGTTGATAAAAAAATTATACATTTACATTCGTATTTTCATTGATCAAGTACTGAGATTACAATAATTAAAACAAATTATAATAAAAATTCATTGAAGATGTAAATTTTCTTTTGATCTTAATAAAAAATATCTGTATATTAGAGTATCTTTAAAGTCAATACCGTATTTATGAGCAAAATATGAATGGTCCACACTGTAGTGATATTTCCACAGGGTAACTGGACGACTGTAGTGCAGCTGACGTCACAACATGGCGACCATTTTTCACAAAAAAAAAATTCATTATTATTGGTATAAAAAAATAAAATATAAAATAATTGTTATTTCGTTTTCAATTATTTATATTAACAATTCATATGCAACACGTAAATTCTAAAAAGCCATAGATTTCGACGGGCCCATTACAGACATATACAAGTAGTTCCTCATAAAAAAGTAGACACCCAGAATATTTATTTATTTATATAATACGAAACATAATTTTACAAATTTCCGTTCGTATATTCGCAATCTTTATAAAATTCCTTTGGTATGCATTCAATGCTCCGTCCTTTTCTTGCCAAGAATACGAATAAGGAATCTGCCTTTCACGATTCATAATTTGTACCGTCGCAAAATTAACTGTGTACCTTTATATGGAATAAAAATGTGGAATATGTTATCTCATTTCTTTCTTGATCGATTTTGATAGTCACCTACTGTTCATTAGGAATGTAACCAATCTGTTTTCACTTTTCACGGAACTTTCTTTAATTCGTTCAACCTTTGATGGATTGGTTTAGTTCATTTTACTTTCTTTACGCAATTTCGCTTTAAATTTGTAATATCCTGCACTAAATCCGGTAAAGAGCGATAAATATCTTATTTAGTGGGAATGAGTCAGTGAGTGCATGCTTTCTAAATTATCTATGAGAATTGAAAATATTCACATAAGTATTCTAAGAATTTTCACATTTTGTTTAAAAATATTTTTTATTTACAGAAAAAGTAAATGCATGTATTATCATAACACGATCATGATTAACATCTGTTATTGACATTAGAAATAAAACATTGTTTTAAAATGCCAAAGAATGGGGTACTATACCATGATCAAATTTTTACTATGTTAAATACGAATGCGAAAATATTCGTAAATTAATGAGTATTATTGAAAGAATTTTGTTTAAATATTAATTAGTTCGCAAACTACAAGTGATTGAAGTTGATTAATAATTAGGATGACTTATCAGGGTCTTTACAATATGATTGGTTTTCTGATTTTAAAAGATATTGTCAAGCAACGGACACACTATTTCGATCTTAATTCAGGTTTCAATGTTCTATATTTTCTTAAAAACAAAATGCATTTTATATATGTTATTTATGCTTAATAATAATTTCTTCATGAATATAACGTATAAGATTTTTATATACAGGGTGTTCCGCGACTCGACCGACAAACTTATACCATATATTCCGGGGGTCATTACGATCAAAAAAATGTTATATGACCTATAGGTGAATTCCTCTTTGTTTCGGAAATATCGAAGAAATTAAAAAAATATATATAAAAGAAACTTTATTCATCAATGTATTAACACAAAATTACAGCAACTGTTCAAAAACGTTTGAAAATGTTGTGTGGTGAGGAACAATGCGATCTGGGTATCCCCTGGGGTACTCCGCAGCTGCAGCACGACCACTTCCATTGCAAAAACCATACACGAAAACCATATCGGCATATTCTGCATTAGTACAATGCGGCATAATGGCTTAAATTAATAAGACAGCACAAAATTAATTCAGCATTAACTACAATAGTAAACACGTCAATAAACTGATATTTGTCAAACATACGTTAATTCGTCAAGGCTAACTCAATTATCATTTTTTTTTAATTCCTTCGATATCTCCGAAACAAAGAGAAATTCACCTATAGATCATATAACATTTTTTGATCGTAATGACCCCCGGAATATATGGTATAAATTTGTCGGTCGAGTCGCGGAACATCCTGTATATATTCAGGGTGTTATATTTTAATGGACCCAGCAAATATCTCGCTTATTTATTAAGTTAGTAATTTCTTTCATATAACATGATTTATACAGCAACATGTAAGCTACTTGATGACGGATGTACATTCATGATACCACTTCCGGTTTATTAGTAATTAATATCAACTTTGAAATTTAGTATGTTCCATTTCAAAGTTGATATTAATTACTAATAAACCGGAAGTGGTATCATGAATGTACATCCGTCATCAAGTAGCTTACATGTTGCTCTATAAATCATGTTATATGAAAGAAATTACTAACTTAATAAATAAGCGAGATATTTGCTGGATCCACTAAAATATAACAATCTGTTCTTCCAGAAAAAAATAATTAAAAAATTGAGAAAAAATTATTCGTATTTAAAATTTAATTTTATTCATTATTGAATCTTAGACAGTTCGAATTGTTCGAAATAATAATACATTATAAATTGTGTGTAATTTCTCGACCGTGATGTGGATAAGATGTTAACAATTATACAGTTTCACAATGGGGTATTGTGACCAAAGTTTTATTTTTACATATCATTGATTATAAATGTTAGAGGACAAAATAATAAAAAAACCCGTTTTTTTATATCGATTAATTATTCGTGCTTTACCAGAAAATAATTATTAAAATTTGGGGAAGGGATATGCGACGTGTACATGGTAGGATCGTGGAAAAATACAGATAGACTAGATGGGAAAGAGATATAGCCAGCTGTCGGCATGCCAGAACCTACCACAACATAATTACGACACTGATCTATAAGTGTCTCTTTCTCTACCAGTCCATCAGTCTTCTTCCACGATTCCACCATGCAGACGTCACATATCCCTTCTCCAAAATATTAAACTGCTAATAGCAACATTATTACAAACTAATGTTCAGTTTTTATTATTATAACGAAAAGCTATAATGTGTAGTTTTTATATTTTATGACATATATTTGGCATTAGTGGAAGGAGAATTTAGGATCTTTTCACATCTAAAAGGAGCATTTAACTTCGCCCCGAACTTTGAAATTTAAACCATTTCTGGCAAAAATAAATTGTACGGAATGTTGTGATTAAAAATTCCATAATTTAAATTTGTTATAATATATTTTCGGGTGTTTGATTATGAAATTTGAATTGATTGTAAACTTCATTTAGCTTGTAAAACATTTTGTAAAAAATAATATAAACGTTTTAAAATATAAAATTTGCTTGTATGTAATTTTTATTTTTTAATTAGTAAATTTTCATTCCATTAAAACACATTTGCATAAAATGCATAAATTACACCATAAAATTACATATTTGCATAAGTTTTTTTGGAAAATTCGTTCTCCCTAGCATTCTTATAGAATATTCATGCATACATTTTCATATTTATATAGAATATATTTGAAGCACGCATATAAATGTGCGAAGTATAGCATATGATATGAATGTGAAACAGTGAAACATATATGTTTCTCTGCATTAGTATCTGTTACATATGATATAAACAGTTTATTCATTCATTATAAAAATGTTTATACTCTGTTGGTCATGGCTTCTGATGTTACAGAATTAAACAGGGCTTCTGAAAATGTTACATTTACATTTTACTGGACATTTACAATACACGATATTTTCAAATTGTTATTGTTATATATTTACTTATTGTCAAAATAGACAGATTGTAAATTAATACTGGAGAAATAAAAAAAAAATTTACACATGAAAAAAATTATTCATTTGGAATTCGAATCCGAGATTTTTGTGTAGTAAAGGCGTAATTCTTGCTTCGATGTTACCCTGGCCAGTTCAATTTTTTACAGCATTCTTTATTAACAGATATAATAGATAATAGAATAAATTCAAAGGTATTACAATAAAAAATATTTGATATAGTTATCAGTTTTATACATTTTTTTAAACAAATTATCTTTAAAATTGTTAATCTAGTTTAAACTTTGACTTTATATATGTTATTATTAAATTTCCTAAAATTTATCAATGGTATAATTTCAATTCTAAATTATTTGTATATATTTGGAACTAAATATCTAAACCCAAATAAGATAATATCACTCTTAAGTATTTACTAAACTTATGCAAATACAAATTCTCTAAATATATCTCAACATAACCTAACTCAGTGTTCCTCAAACTTTTTATTTTGAGGATCCCTCCCAAAATCAAAAATATATTGTGGCCAGCACAATACCTCTCGTCATTTTCATTTTATGTTGCATAAGGCGCGAGCAGTTATGTGACTGTTGGCCTTGGCAAGCAGATATGGAGGCCCGTGTCAGAATGGCAGCTAGTAATGTACATAGGTGTCAAGTATCATAAGTTTTCATTTAAAACATTATGATTTTCCAAATCCATGTGGATTATTTTCCTCGACAAGTATATTCCATACTATGGATGATAAATAAACATCAGAATACTTTGAAATTTTGAATTATGACATATGACAATTGTGACATCTATGTAAATAACTACTAGTCGTCACTCTGACACGGATCCTCATATCTGCTTGCCAAGATCAACAAAGTCACATGACTGCTCGCGCCCTATAAGTAACGAGTTTAACATTTCTTGTACACACTAATAATTGAAATTGTATCTCTTCTTCCGTTCTATGAGAAATTTTGTCCTACTATTCTAATATGTTCAAAATTCTTCCAATTCAAATGTACTCGTACGTCCCAGAAAAATCTTCCAGTAATGTTATTAAAACTGCTGATTTTTGACACTGATATTTTGCATTTATCTGTCAATTAAAAACATTTAAATATCTCAACTGTTTTTTGGGCAACGAGATTTATTACAACATATTATGTATTCTATATTATTATATCCTATATCTCCAAACCTATACGAGTTATAATACAAATTTTAAATGTGTCAGATTGAGAATTTAATTATTTATATTATTTGTAGGAACAAATTTTCAAAAAATAATATTTAGAATTTTTTTTTATAAACTACTACTTCCGGTTGTCCAATTGTTACCAGAACCTATTCAACTCTTCCCATTACTGTTAAATTGAGTAATCCGTAGTTACACAGATCCTTAGTCTTATAAAATTTGAGAAATCGTACCTCCAACGACCTCACACATACACACACACACATCCACATCCACACATACACACACACACACACACACACACACACACACACACACACACACACACACACACACACAGACATCATCGTAAATCGCCAAAAACATGCTAGTTTAAAAAACAACGGCACCATAAACTCCGGCGCTATTGGACGGCACCGGCTTCGTTTTTAATTATGCTATTCGTCGCTTTATACAACGTCTAGACGACTAGCCAGATTGTAGAATATGGCAAATAGGGCTATTCTACTAAAAAATTATATATTGTTATGACTCGTTATCAGGCGACATGTAATTATAATAACGATTTATGCCAAAACCCTGTTCTGCTAATACAGTGTGTTCAAATAAAAACCTAACTCGAAGTAGGCTATACGAACAAAGAAACGAATGTCAATTTAAAAGTATTTAATTAAATGTCATTTTGACACGAGAAATTGTCAAAAATGTTATCTAAAGAAATCAGAGCTTTTCTTCTTACATTATGTTTATCGTTACGTTATTTTGTATCGTTTATGAACGACAAGCTCACATGACTTATTAAAGTAGTAAAGTTTGATATATTTCAAAGACAAATCTAAAAATGGCCCAAGGAAATATTTTATTCTGCAAAACTGTGTATTTATTCAAATCTTTACAATTTTATTAATTTAGGAGTAGATATTCGGTATATGGTGTCTCGTCGCCGCCGGACTGAGTGTCTGGTTGCAAATCCTGGGGAACCGGCTTCCATCACGCCCGACGTCAAATATTTCGAATTTTAAATGGCACAAAACTGACCCCTGTGGGCACTCTCCACGCCAGCAATAACTGCCCATAAACGCCCGCACGGTACAAATATGTCATCATCATACCGAAATCTGTGTAAACGGCAGATTGGCACACCCAGTAATGGGTAATATGCCCTGCTTGATGATATATTTATTCAAATTCCGACCGTCCTCGCAAGTATCTACTTCTAAATTTCAACTAGTGTACACTATTTTCAATACATAATTTTTACCTTCCGTCACCTTTAGGTAACGAAGGTATTGTCTTTGGTCAAAAAATTCCATGATGAGTTTATAATGAATAAGCATGTTTAGGCTCCCTATAATACGATTTTACCATTTTTACGATGATGTCTATATGTATGTGTGTCTGTGTGTGTGTGTGTGTGTGACAAAAGTTTCGGATCGCATAACTTCAATACCACAATTCCAAAAATTATATTTTTTTCGTATTCCAAGGTAAATATAATTTATTTATATTTAACGTTATTATAACTTAAAGAATATATTATTCTCGATATGATTTGATTGCATTTTATACTTCATATTCAATAGATATAGAGTTAAAGAATTATAAAGATATTAAATTTCATAAATCAGCCAGCTATGCTAATCATAGAAACTGCTAATATATTCAGATAATTCAAATTGACAGGTGTAAATGAATGTGGCAGAGATGAGCATGTTGAAGTAAATGTTGGGGAAGGCACGGAAAGATAAGATAAGGAAATAACTCTAGTATTACAAGTTTCTAGAAAGATACAAGAGAGATGATTACATTGGTTTGAACGTGTCATGAGGAGAGATGAAGAATATATTGGAAGAAGAATGAATAAAGGTTGAAGAAACAGAGGAAGACCAAAGATAAGATGGAAGAACGACACGCAAAACAGAAATGAGTGGAAGAAAAAAAAATAGCGACCCTTAACGAATAGGAAAAGCTAGAGAAGAAGAAGATGTCAGTGTCAAGTACAATTTGCATAGTTTGTTTATGAAATAATTATACTGGAAATTTAGAACCTTTTGCCAGAAAATTTATGTGTGGAATTTATACATAATACACAGGATTGACGGAAGATATTGTGCTGGCCACATCAAATTTTTAATATTAAATATTTAAAAAATTAGATTTCGATAAATAATTAAATATAAGTGAACCGTTGTTTGCTCTATTGATGTATTTATTATTTTGTAAATATATACAGAGTAGGTATTTATTTGATAAATTATATATTTATATAGGAAAGTTACATTATATGTATAATCGTACTCTTGTGTAATATTTCAAATTCGTTTACTATACCAAAAGAAAATTTTATCGTTCATTTAAAAACATACATGCAGAGCTTTGTTCATAAATATAAATATATTCAAATATAATGATTTCATTAAGTAGTGATGGTTTCCCAAAAAATTCTACGGTATAATACTTATAAAGTATTACTTATATTATATTTCATGTAAATCCACTTCAATATTTGAATATAATGAATGAATATGTCAAATTTAAATTAAAAACAAAATGTAAATTTATTCTGTCAAAATAAACATGAAGCTAGATAGTAACGTTATAATCAATGATAACGATCATTTCTAGGATAATTTATAACGATATTATTAGTAGAATAGGTTTTTGACATTTGTTGTTATTAACGTCATTCAACCAAATGCTTGACAATCGTATGGTAACGATATTGTTCTGTGTTTTAGTAAAATAGGCCTGTAAGTCAAGATAAACTTGATAATCTGGTAGCGTTTTATAAAATAACTAAGTGTTTTATAAAAAGACGGATTTTACAATTTCGCTACATTTTTAAATATAAACATTTGAGCGATAGGCTTGTATATCAAGTGTAATACAA
Organism: Harpalus rufipes; assembly: GCA_951394225.1. Lineage (NCBI taxonomy): Eukaryota > Metazoa > Arthropoda > Insecta > Coleoptera > Carabidae > Harpalus > Harpalus rufipes. Next base: position 54,514,269 of record OX596277.1, on the reverse strand, counting down.
AATTTTTCTTCGGATGTATGAAAACAAAGCATTTTGTAATATAATATACGCACAGTACGACGGTCTAGAAGACTGGGGTATAATATACGACGCATAAAGCTTGTGAATAAATCAAAAAGTCATGAATCTGTCATGTCTTGAACGTATAACAAATTGTTCACTAATTGCTTAGACAAGCTCAGTAAAGTAAATCATTAGTTCCTATGTTTTAAGTTTTATGGTATAACATTAAACAAAATACAACATAAAAGTTTTTGAAATAAAACATCGAACTTTCTCATACTGAAAAGTTTTTTGCGTTTAGATTATAAAAACATTTTTAGATTCACTGTTTTATAGTATAATAATATTGTGAATACGCTTTCTGTGATGTATGTTTTATATGTAAAAAGTTTAATAGCGATATTAATGATCGAGAAAGCTGTGAGAAACGCATTGAACTATCTATTAAGAAGCGATTGTTTTAAAACAAAACACTACACATATGAAATAAATGTTTTGAAAACTTTGTCTTAATAAATTCTATTAATTGCTTTGTAACACATATTTCTTTAAATTATATAAGAAATATTGTTATAATTAAAATAATTATATATTTATTTTGATATTTTAATTTTAAAAGTTTTGAAAAGTACCGTATTAAAAAGCGAATGAGAAAGTAAGTAATATACAATTATTTCTATATAACAACAACGGAAAAATTATTATATTTTCTATTCAAAAAGATTTCCTGTCTTACGTATTTGTAATTATAGTTTAAGACAGATAATCCACATTTGTAACGGACAGACTCATTGTAAAACGTTTCCTTGAAAATAGGTTGCCTTATTCACTACTACAAATTCTTTGAATTGTACTTACTTTTCAAAGTGACAAGGATAGGCGAATTTAGGTACAGATTTGAGCACTTCTTCATCCTTGTAAGTGTCAGGATACTGTTGAATTATCCAGGCATCTTTATCTTCTGTCTTTGGCACAACTTCAAGAAAACACTCAAAGAAATGTTTCACGTTTTCCCTACGCCAAAATAGTTAAAGTTATTACGAGTAGAAAGTTTGCAACTTCTAATTTCGTTATTTAATTTCTATTCACACTACAATTGTTATCACAATGTTTACAAGATAAACTCAATTTTATCAAAAATTATATTATTAGGTTATGGTATAAATGTAAATTTACATATGTTAAGATACGCAAACATTCATATTAAAATAGAATAAAGCCTATTCTTGTTAAACTTAATTCATAATTAAAATTAATTAAAATACAAGGGAGAAGTATGGTACAAGATTGTGGGCGATAAATAAAAAATCACTGTCAATCACATTAAAGATATAATTTTGAATATACCTGATACGTGAACCCATATTTGAAGTAATAATATGTTAATTATCAACATATTGTATGGTTAATTGTACCAAAGACACATTTTACACCCATCACTGACACTTGACAACCACAAATAATGAAGACGATGACAGAACTGTTGATCGACAGTAGCGCTACTAGTTTGTGGATTTCGTGTGTGCGCCAAAGTTCGCCCAAAACTTGAGCAGATGGCGCTAGCGTACACATTTGCGACAGCAGTGGCGGCGAATAGAATATTGGCTGTCTAGTCTCCCGGCACCTATGTAATGTAAATAGATATGTTATCTATGCCCTGCACCAGTATCCGTATTAATCCCGGTTTTGTAATAATGTTACATAGTAACTAGTATGTCGTACTTGAATAAAACACTCTTATTATATTGTAATTTCATGAGGGCTTTGTTACTTCTTGTAAAATTTACTGCTCAGTAAAAAATAAGTTTTTTTTTATAAAATCGTGAAATCCGTCTTATTTAACAAGTATAGTAATATAAAATAACATGAAAATGAGAATTTTCATTCATATATTTGCTAATAAACTTTCGCAGCTGTAAAATTCGTGACGTCATGGTTCGTTACTCACACAAAGACATTCCTCTCACACACACAATGCGTTCAATGAAGCTAGCAAATCGAGCAAATGCTTAATTAGCATTTGCTATCTGCTAGAGCGTGCATTGAACGATCTGCTTGTTTTGCTACGATTGAACTGTCAGATGACTGTCAGTCAGCGAGGTTACGAAAATTGAAAACTTTCAAATATTGAATTTTTGCATAGAATAGAACACTGATATATTGAATGCAGTGTCAGATAAATAATAAATAAAAAATAAACTCTCAATGGTATTAATTACATGTATAATTTAATTTTATTAGGATATTCCACGCAAGTAAACTCAAGTACAAATATTTTATGTTACTTTTACGTAATTCATTAATTTTCATTGAAAATATATGCAAATATTACAAATGATATTTGAATTTGTGCGCCATATTTTTACATGCAGCAAAACAAGCGAGAAAATAGTCGCTTGCTTTGCTTACTTAGCAAATCGAGCAAATGCTAAGTTAGTACATTTTACTTCCGCTTTGCTCGATTTGCTAGCTTCATTGAACGCACCTATTCACGGTACATGTGGTTTCCGTTTGCTGGTGTAAACAAACTAACCTAAAATTCTGACAGGTGACAGCAGAGTTAAGAGTAAAGGAATGTAAATAAAAATTTATTAAAATAAATATAAAAAAGCTGTATTGAATATGTTTTTAGTTAACAATATGTTGCTGTCACAAAATCAAACGGACAAGTGATAACCCAAACAATCATAGCCGCCACGGCTACATCACGTCACGTCAACATCCAAATATTTGGAATTAAAGACTTTTCAAAAATTATATCTCTGATTCTAAAGACATTACAAAACCGGAATTAATATGGATTCCGGCGCCGGGAGCCTAGACACAGCTTATTTATCATTTATATTAGTATTTGTCCAATATATATTTAATTATTGTTAATATTTGTCAATAACATTATTATTTTTCAACAATTAGTACCATTTGTTGAATAACATTTACAGAAATGTAAATTTTATAGCAGTACGCCCCTGTTCAAAGTAATGTCAGATTTGACAGATAAATATAACCTAAAAATATTACCAAAACATTTAAGAAGGTTAATTATTAATAATGATTATAAGGAAAAATATCCTGCCAAGAACATTTAAAGATATATTCTGTTTTTTATTCGTACTAATCATTATTCCAGTTATATACTGCTATGAACTATTTATTGTCATACCTACCTTCTACCCTATGTGGAGTTTTTGGTACAATTTCCACTTTATTTGTGGAAATTTCGTTGCGTTAAACCTAATCACGAACCTAGTGGCAATGTTAATAGTGGATACGAGTGTTAAAGGTCGAGTAATGCCTACAGAACTTAAACCAGAATGGCGATTCTGTAGTGCATGTGAAAGTATTGTTCCGCCGAGATCCTGGCATTGTGAAATCTGCAGAACTTGTATTTTGAAAAGAGATCACCATTGTTTTTTCGCCGGATGCTGCGTAGGCCACGATAATTACAGATACTTCATGATGTTTGTTATTTACATATTCTTAGCAACTGTTTATTCTCTGTATTTCAACACTTGTTTTATTTGGAATTTTGTAGACTTTAAAAATAAAATGACAATATTAAAAATGGTATTTCCGTTGGCTATGCTAGTTTTTGATAATTCTAGATCTCAAATATATTTACTATTGTACTTAGTTGTTTTGTTTGGAATGGTGTTTGCTGGAGTTTTACTCTGGTATCACAGTTCTTTAATGTTAAACGGCCAAGTTACTCATGAAAGAAATTTAAATATAAATGGTTATTGTTATTCAACGAAAAAAAATATAGAAATGGTATTTGGAGAAAGATGGTACTTAACATGGACAAGTCCATTTATCATTTCTAACTTGCCTCACGATGGAATAAACTGGGAATTGAACGAAACTGTAAAAAATAAATAAACACCTTAAAAATTCATTACTTACAATCACTTTTTAAATGTAGTTCATGAATGTATAGAATATATTTGAATCATGTATTTGTATATTTTATTAAAATATATTTCAGTTATAATATAAATTTGAGTTTCATTTATTAACTTTTCTAATGGCAACATTTTTTCAGCACCCTACACATATTGCTTATTAGTGTATTACATACATTTAATTTCAATTATTTATTTTCTTATACTTAATACAATAAGCATCGAAATGAATTATTTAAATTGTTCTACTAATTTACAATAAAATATGAAATTAGAGATCATTATGTTAATTACAAATAACTTATCATTTAAGACAAAATACTGGTAATATTTTAGTTATCTTGCATTTGAAAATAATACGTAGCATTAATTATTTTATATTTTTTTCAATAAATTAATTACGAGTAAAATACATATACCAAGATATCTACTTCCATAAAGATGTATAATTGTAAAGGAACCTACAGGAATGGGCATCCATTGAACAAATGGTTATATTTATATAAATATATAGAAAACAAAGGAGAAAAAATACAAAACGCGTGTTGCACACAATGTACAGAATGATAACAGGTTCCAAATTTGCCCGCTAGATGGAGAGCGCTTGGCTGGCATCGCGAATATAAAAATACTGGGCCTAAATCACACAATTAGTTACATTTAAAATTCAAGTTAATAGAGCAGAATGTCAAGTTACACAAAAGGTAGGTAATCTCGATATTATTAACACTGAAAGTTTCTTGTTTATTTAAAATTATGAAATGTTGGTCTTGGATGTTTTTGCAATGGACAACGAATTTATATTTGTAACCTCTAGATTTTTATTTATTTATTGGCGTGTATTGCTAAGCGATATGACATCTGGTGGCAAAGTAATGAACTACAGGTTGACCAGATATTAAAGTATGTAATTTTAGAAATTTGTTAAATATTATACATATTTGTGTATCTAAAGTGACATATTGTAATATGAGTAACAATTATTGCTGCTTATTTGAGTGCACATTGTCACGTTAGAAAGGAATAAATTATGTTGTCACGAATTCCCGCGTAAACGAAAAGTTCGTGTTTATATTAAAAATATGCTTAACAAGATGAAAAAAGATAATAATACAGTGCGTAAATCAGAAAATTATAAATTAATATACCCGTCTTGTGTACTTCGAAGATTAAGTTATCTTCACTTTAACGAATATATCCTAATACTAATGTTCACAAGTGAATACGAAATATAATCATGAAATTTTGCTATTTGAATTATATATTTTTTTGAAGATATCATCTAAAACAGAAGTGGTTATACAATTTAAGTTAAAGTTTTATAAAAGTGTCCTAGGAATTTACATTAATTTACCCTAAATGGATATAAAACCTACTATAAAATAATATAAAAAGAAAATTAAATAAAATACAGTACTATGAGAAATACACAATTCTATAAATTATGTGTTTGCTCATTTGACAGTAGGTTGACGTCATATCTCGTTCAACCTGTAGTTCAAAACTTGCCACCCCAGCGCTGCGATCTTAAAAATATATTCCAATAGCATGTATTGTTTTAGGCAATATAAATTAACAATTTTGGTCAATGGTACTTTGTTTTGGGAAAAATAAATGTTAATATTTTATAATTACTGTAATATAGGTGTGTTAGATGTTAGGATATTTTAAGTGAAAATGGACAATAGAAGTTCAAATTCATTTTAAATTTATTCAACAAAAAGTGTTTTGTACGAACAATAACGACAATTGTAATTCTTGTATTAAGTCACGACTTACTACCGGTTGCACCAACATAAAATTTTAAGCGTTACTTAAATTGACAATACGCGTTTTCGTTTATTATCTCTGAAAGGGTAGACAGATTTGTTTGATGACGTCATCAGATGGTTTAGATAATGGAGGTAGGAATAATACCTTTAATACAGTAAATTATTTTATGAAGAAGATTTCAATGAAGAAATAGAAAAAAACATTTTGAAAATGTGTGGCGTAAAATGATTGAAAAATAATGAAATTATATATATATAATGAAGGTGAATGATTTCTATAATATTAAAGGTACAGTAAAATACTATAAGGCAATCTTATTAAGAGCAAGGGGAACACCCAATTAGAGAAGAACATATTTTTATTCACAATCATTATAGTAATATGTCGATACCTAACCTTTTAGAGTTGGAAAATACGTCATTCGTAACTGCAATGACAATCTCTTGGGTGGGAAATAACAGATTTCACTTCTACCCCATGGGTTGAAAATGTTTATATAGGGGTTGCCTAGTAACATTGTCATAGATCCCTATAATAAAGAAGGCTAAACAAATTTTAATATAGCTGTCAAAAAATGTTAATATAATTATAGTTATTAACGTTATTAGGCCGATATGAAGCAAATAACGGACGTATGGCGTTCAAAATTTTTCGGAACACCATAAAGCTCTTCACGATACTGTGATTATTTAGGAAATACTTTATCCTTAATTGCATGCGCCTGTTATAAGCCTTAACGGCCGGCGGCCGTTATAAATCCCTTTTCACTTACGTATTTAGTTTTGTTAAATCATAGTAACGGTATGGTATTATGAAAAAGGTTATAACTAAATGATTTATTCTGAAAATGGAGTATTTTTTTCTGAAATCAACCATATAATTATTTTATATCCTTATATAACAAAAATATTGAGAAAAATTCATTTCAAACTCAAATAAATTCTATTTTTATAGTTATTTTTCAGTAGGCTATGTATGAAAAACAATGAGCTTAAAATAAAACAAAACATAAATATGTGTTTAATAAGTTTATAAATTGTTCTATTTGATCAGAGAATTGGGCCGTTAGATGGCGCCTCAAAGGACAATGGTTGTCTATTTAAGTGATTTCTCCTGAGGAATTTAAATTTACAGATATCAGTTTTTGTTTTTCATAAAAAGCCTACTGAAAAATAATTATAAAAATCAAATTTAAATTTTAAAGGAATTTTTCTCAATATTTTTGTTATGTAAGGAAATAAAATGATTATATGGCTGATTTCAGAAAAAAATACTCTATCGAATGGGCCTGGACTATATGTACCATCCCATTTAAAAAAATATATAACTTTGTGTTGTAACTTGAGAACCACTGGTTCAAAATAGCTATTTGTGTATTAAGAGCGCAAAATAGGACATTGTCGAAATCGACAATGTCCATTTGCGCTCGAAACACACACAAGATTTTTTCTACAGTCGCCACAGTGGGGTTCTTCACCCTAACAAAAAATAATAAAATGTACACTTTGTACTTACACTACTACTCAATTAATAAGGATTAATATAAACAAAAAAACGTCTTTTATATTTAATTTTAATTTATCGTTATTTCCATTCTTCTTAACCTATTGCTTCAATCTAAACTAAAAAAAATATACTTTCGTGTTTGTAAATGAATGTCCTATTTTATTTTCACAATAGTGCGGCATTTTTTTTTGGGTTATGTAATATACCGATAGAGTAGTTATATGTCATATTGATTTGTAAAAGTGGTAAATGTGTCACTACAGTGCCATTAGTTCCTGAATAAACGTTTCCATTAAGAATGTAGACAAGTGATATTTCTCAACATTGTATAGTTAGAAATTTGGACAGCGAGCGTTTTTTCTACTTTGTCGCGCTAGAGCGGCAAAGTGACATTTTGCGTGGACAAAAGAGAGCGCAAATGGCTACTTTCTATGTAGACTGTAGAAAAAAATATTTTCTTCTCTTAATGGATGTCTCCCTTGGTCTTCTGTAAGATTACCTTATAGTATTTTATTGCATCTTTAATATTATAGAAATTATTTAGCTGTTACACCCTGTATAGATAAATATGATCCTGAATGATTATTGAATAGATGGCCTAGTATGAATATTGAATATCACTTTACAAATTTATTTTCTGATGGACCAAAATAATTAATTTCTCATTAATGAAAATATATTTAGAATAAATAATATTATGGGAGATATAGATACCTTGACTTCTTACATCTTGAAAGTATCAAATTTAATTACTAACTCTTGTTTTGTTTTGCTACGTGTAAACTGTAAACAATTGAGTTTCTCATTTCTCTAGATGTGGTAAATGGCATCTGAGTTCGTATCACATGACAAGTGGTAGAGTTTATAGGTTAGGTCTAGGTAGTCTTGATGTCTAAAAGACAGCTTCCTCTTGACCGGGCCGCGGGGCTCTGTTCTGTAACAGTTCTCGGATGAGCGAAGCCTTCTCTCGCTCCAACATCGTGATGCGCTCGCTCTTCTGACTCACTTCCTGCAGGCAGATAAACAAATCAGATGTCTCTATCTCTACCAAAGCAAATTAATCAAATGTCTGGAGCAGGTTAGGAAAATGTGCAAGAAGTGGATGTACAACTTTGCTTGAGATTTCACTACAAGAATTAAGCAAGGAAAATGTTTAATTGACATCAATATTTATAAATTAATTGATTTATTTTGTTTATATTTCAGAAACTTATAAATAAATATTATCAGGATTAATATTATTACAATAATGGCCCGTATTACGAACGCACCTTTATAACAAAAAGGCTTTTATAGAGCATACTCCTCATAAGATTATAATGTAGAAGCGCACTCTATAACAGCGCATTTATTATAAAGGTGCGCTCGAAATACGGGCCAATATTTCTGTACATTGGTGCGAAAAAGGCCAATGTCCAAAATTGTGACATGTAAAATCAGACTTCCCTAATTATTTTAGGTAAAAAGGTTTCAAATAAAAGTTGTAGAGCATAAAATTCTGAAACTAAATCAATAGTATATTATACTATTAGGAGTAGAAAGCGGTCTTTTTGTGTTGAACCCAGCTATTGCGGCCGAAGCGCTAGCCGAGGCCAGACAAGCTGGGTAAAACACAAAAAGGGCGTTCTGCTCCGAGTAACATATACTATTTTTTCTTCAAGTGTTTCAAAGAAAACTGCAGATTTTTTAAATATTTTTCTAAAATTGTGTTAATAGCGTTTGCAATTTCAGCCATAGTTGGCTGTATACACCACAAAACACAAACGATACAACTGTCAAATAACAATTTTTCAATATGGTCTGTGTTGCTGTGACGACTGCTGCCACCAGTGGTGAACTAAGAAGCTAACATTTTTTTACTAATACAAAAATGACCAACATTGTTGTACTAGTAATAAAATGAATATCTTCTATAGTGTGTGTATAGTAGCATAATATGAATATTATTGTACACTTGAAGAAAAAACTTATTTTGTATGCTTTGTAACGGCAGAAAGTAGGTATGAAAATGTCGAAAATAACCTCAAAAATAGAAATAGCCATGAAATTGAGACAAAATAAATAAGAAATGTCTAACGGTTTATCTATCAAGTTAGGGTAATTTATTTTTATTAGGTATTATTTCTAATTTCTGTTCCAGTTAACAATTATCTGTTAATTTAAATTGATTTTTGCTCACTTGAATAGAAATTACAAATAATAATAAAAATAAATTAACCTAGCTTGACAGATAAATCGTTAACATTTGTTACATTTTTGTTTCAATTCCATGGCTATTGCTATTTTTGCGGTGATTTTCGACATTTTCATACCCAATTTTTGGCATTACAAGGCATACAAAATTAATTTTGTTTTTTATTTGAAGCTTTTTTACCTAAAATAATTAGGGAATCAGGAAAGTCCGATTTTATATGTTGAAGTCCTATGCTCAGATGTGCCGGTCACCACCCTGTATATGAAAAATCTATAATTTTTGGACTACATTTTCCCAGATATTGGCAAAATAAACATTGGCCTTTTTAGCAACAAAATACAGATTTATGATTACCTTAGTAAACTGTTTGTTTAAAATATACTACATATTTAAAAATGATAATAAACCATTATTGAATGAGTGTATTTTTATAAATACGTAAAAATTTCCAACGACTATATATTTAAAAATATAACAACGTAATATCAGTGAGAAATTACGGTATCAAAATTTGGTTTCCTGTGATTATACTTAGATAAGAAAATATGTGCGAATTATCCATATTATTTCTAAATAAGTTGTAAAAATATTTATATTTAACTGTTGTAATATTTAAATATTATAAAATGTAATCCCGCAAAAATGACAATTAGGATTGGAAAATTTTATGATAGTCTTTCGTTGTCAAGTATCACTTCTGGTTGATCGTTTGTAAACAAAATTAAATTTGTTGTTCCGTGGAAGAAAAAATCGTCACACGTATCAACAAACATCAATGTAAAAATAGTAAAAATGTGTTGTATTATGAAGACCCTAATTCGTGCTTATTCACTGAAACCTCACTATCGAATTTTTTGACCAAAAACATTACCTCCCTTACCCATGTATGTAGGTTGGCGGGAGGTAAAAACAAATATAAAATTTTAAATTATTAACAACAAATGTTAGAAAACAAAATATTTTCTACATTTGTTGTTACAAAATGTATTCAAATAGATTGCCTTCAACAAATAGAAGGCAATCTATTTACGTGATCTATGATGGTAGATCTAGGAAGACATGGTATATAGCTCCACCTTCCACCACTACCAATCCATTTAACAGGGAAATTTTGGTTAATCAGAGAAGCCATTGAGATTTTCCTATATTAAATATGTTGTAATTTGTCACCATGGTTGCCTGTTGCTAATGTTTTTATTATTATTTATTTATATATTTGTTGTTTATTTCCTGAAGAAGGCAGCAGTTCATGCTGCCGAAACGTCGGTTTTTATAACAATAAACTGAACTAAAACTAAAATGGTTGTATCATTTTAATTCAAAATGATTAACGTTATTTACATATGTTGTTTGAATTTATATGCATAATTAATATTTTAATAGTAGTACATTTATGATAATATACAGTAATACATAAATTAACGTCATAAAATAAAATAAATTCTATAATCCTGTTGCAATTTGGTTCTGCTTTGTTAATTTTGTATATATCCAGTTAAAATCATATTACAGAAAGTTAAATTTATTACCGAAGGCAATGACATTGAATTGAACATAATTGTATACCTAATTTAAAATATACGGGGTGGTGACCGGCATAGCCGAACATAGGATTTTAACATGTAAAATCAGACTTTCCTAATTTACTGCTTGCCTAACTATTTTAGGTAAAAAAGCTTCAAATAAAAGTTGTATGCTACACCTGAATCAATAAATAAAATTAATTTTGTATGCTTTGTAACGACAGAAATTAGGTATGAAAATGTAGAAAATCGCAATAGCCATGGAATTGAGACAAAATAAATAACAAATGTCTAACGGTTTATCTGTCATGGTAGGGTAATTTATTTTTATTAGATATTATTTCTAATTTACGTTCAAACAAACATAATTATCATCACGGCATATTACCCATTGCTGGGTGTGCCAATCTGCTTTGTACACAAATTTCGGTAATGATGATGATGAAATATTTGTACCGTGCGGGCGTTTACCAGGCGTCACCTAACGGGCACTCATTGCTGGCGTGGAGAGGGCACCACAGGGGTCAATTTTGTGTCACTTAAAATTCGAAATATTTGGCGTCGGTCGGAATCGAACTCGGTTCCCCAGATTCACGACCAGACACTCAGGCACACGGCCATGAGACCCCATTATTTGTTAATTTAAATTGATATTTGCTCACTTGAACAGAAATTACAAATAATAAAAATAAGTTAAACTAGCTTGACAGATAAATCGTTAACATTTGTTAATTTTTTGTTTCAATTCATGGCTATAGCTATTTTTGGGGTAATTTTCGACATTTTCATACTTAATTTCTGCCGTTGCAAGGCACTCAAAATTAATTTTGTGTATTGATGCAGAATTTTATGTCCTACAACTTTTATTTGAGGCTTTTTTAACTAAAATAATTAGGGAAGCAGGAAATTATGAAAGTCTGATTTTACATGTTAAAGTCCTATATGTTCGGCACTGCCGGTCACCATTCTGTATACTTTATTTAAATATGATGAAAGAGGAAATTATTATTATTATTATTGTAACGTGCGCCCCTGGCTAAAGAGTATACGAGCACCGCTACTGGTAGAATGTTCCCATGCGATGACGTAATTCCCGGCGGCGGAACGCCTAGACGTGTTAATTACACCGGGGACCTAAATCTATTGTATTCGGTATCATTGTGGCGTCGGAAGGTTTCAGAAGGACACTGGGCTGTATAAATACCGTCCGACAGCGGAGGGATAGTCTGATATATAGAAGTAACGAGCGATGAAGTTGGTGATATAAATAAATAGTCCACGAGTCGTGAACATAAATAAATGTAGTGATATAAATATTGTTTAAATAAATAATCTCAGTGTTTAAGCATTTAATAGTCTTAATTAGTATTTATAATTATTTAATTATAGTGTTATTTATTATCTTTTCATATTTATCGTTTAATAAACGTATTATTTTAATTAATAATATTTCTCTGATTTTTACACTTCACCCATATAAATAAAACGTTACATTATGTTCCAAGGATTCACGAGGCAGTGTCTTATCCGTAAAATGGTTTACAAAATATATTTACTTGCAAAAATGTTAAATTTCTGTTAAATTAACAGATATTTTACTGTACAAAATTAAAATTATATACAAATTTGTACAAAACAACTTAAACCATACACTAAAATAACTATTTTCTTTTTAATTATCTAGATTCTAAAAAATATTATTTTCTTCCTCACCTCTGTTAGCATGTGATTCTGCTGTTTGAGCCTCGACACCATAGGGTTATCTCCATGGGGATGCAGCCCTGAGCTCATGCTAGGAGAAGCCACGGCAAGGTTCATATGTAGAGGAAGTCCTCCTCGTTCCCAGCTGTCTGTTAGCATAAGAAGATGGCGGTTTACTTCTAAAACTCTGGCTCGTTGGAGCTCCAGGCGTTCTTGCTGGGCTTCAGTCCATTGTTCCTACAAGAAGGAAGAATATTTAATATTTTTATAATAGAGTACAGAACAGATATAATGGATAGACCAAAGTATTATTAAAAGACATTTTAGTTTTTCTTTTCTTTAATAAAACGGATGTTACAAAAATTATTTATCTGTGGCAATTATGTTTTCACCTAATCTTTTTTTTGTACTTTTTACTGAAAAATACCGAAACCAAAAATTGTAAAAGCGGTTGAGACACAGATAAAATGTAGGAAGTAAGTGTGGTCAAAATAAATCTGTTTATCTCTTATTTTAATGATTGTGGTATTCTTTTCAAAGTTAAAATGTCACGTATTTTAGAGAAAAAATATTTCCTTATACATATTTAAATGAATTTATTTTTTATTTCAACATTTTACAAATTTGTGGATTTTATTTTTCTAATTAACAAATTGTGGTTTCATTTATAGTTCTGTATACTTATTTATACTAATACAAGTATACACCATGTTAAAAAGGGGAAACAAAATTTCAAGATATATATATATATATATATATATATATATATATATATATATATATATATATATATATATATATATATATATATATATATATATACATTTCTATGTGCTCATTCTCCATCAAAATAGTTCTTTACATACCGAGTGCGGGAACGATTGATTCCCGGATGAATCTTTGGCGGCGCGAGCTTGCAAGCGCTGCATAGAACAATTCCGGGAATCAAGTTCACGCACGCGGTTTGTATGTGTATAATATTTTTTGTACGGAAAGTATAAAACTTAATAATTAGTAATTTTTGTACAAATAATTTTATTTATTTGAAATCGTCACTACAGTGCACAAAAATCGTCATTAAAAGATCAGAAATCGACACTAAAGTAATCCAATTATAAGACGATTTCATACAAATTCAGTGTTGCCAACCTTATGATAATTATTGCACACGTAAGATAATTTGGGAAAGTGTACGATGTACAATAGTAGATGTACGTAAACTGACAAATAATATGTGCAAGAAGAACAAACTAAATAATTCAGATGAAGAAATTTGAGATAAAACATAATTTTTAGTGTTCTTTACGATAACCTCAATGTCCGGAGGTTAGCGACATTGACTGTCACACTGGCAGATATAATGTAACCATAGCCTATAAATATTCCTTTTATTTCCATTTATCAATTTCAAATAAAATTGAATATGCACCTCGGCACTGAAGTTCGTTTTTATCACTCATATGGTTCATTTTCTTCGGCCTTATGGTCTCGACAAATAAATTCCACATTCGTGATAAAAAAAAATTCAGTGCCTTGATACATAAATAACTATTATTAAAACTTCATTAGATATACACTGCTTTGTAGCTAATTTCAGAGTGATGTGTCAAATTTAAATTCCAATTATTTTTATGTAATGTAACGTTAATCATGGTATGTAAATAACTATTTATTTATTAGCAAGTATTTTACTTGTAGTTATAACAAATTTAAACTTAATTAACTTGTTAAATTTCTTATTGTTTTGTTACAATTTACATTGAGTTTGTTGGTTATGTGTTACCGAATTCCGGAGTACTCTGTCTTGCCGACTTCCGCCGAGCAGAAATTGTTGCCAACAGAGTGAACCAAATGCACTAAATTCATTATTTTAAAATTAAATTTCATTCAATATTCCACCATTTTCTCTTATTATAAAATGAGAGAGTGTTTGAGAAACTATACTTTATTATTATAAATTTAGTTCTTTAAGAAATGCTTCAGAAATAGGAGTTTTTTTCCAAAATTTCCCGGTCACTTTATCTGGTGGAGACATGAGAAATTGACGTTTCGGACGTTGCTTAGGCAACGCGAAACAACACATTTCAATGCATGAGTACAAAAAGATTTTTTTCAAAATTCGAAAAATTATTTCTTATTTTTTGATTAATTCTTTGTTAGTACGCCACTGCCGGCATGAAATTTTTATTCAAATAATTAAGTATCTAATAACGTAACAGACGTTGAATAGGAAATAATTACGAATTAATTTCTAAATATCTCTCTTACTAATTCGAATTTTAACATCGCGTATATTCTTAGATCTTATTGGTAGAATACTCCATTGCAAACATTTTATAAAGCCCGATTTTATTATTTGACAAAATAACCTTTAAGATAACGGTTTTTCCAATTACTACTACTCAATCTAAACAACCAAAACCGCAATTCTTATCAAATTGTATAAAAGCTTCTGTATCAAATTATAATTCCATATCCTACTTTTGATACAAACAAACTAACACCATGAAGTACTTTGTAGTGTTTGGTTTGCTAGTACTTCTTCAAGTGAACTTCATATCTTGCCGATATGCCTTTCCATGGGAACAACAGGCGTCACAACAGCAGCAGCAGCAACAACAACAACAACAACAACAACAAGAACAATCAATTCCAAATGAAGACACAGAAGAAGATTACCAAGACATAGAAGACTTTCAAAACGCCCAAGAAGATGCTGGAGAAGATTACAGCGATATACAGCAGTATGTGCCACAGTATAACCCGGAAGTAGAAGCTAATGACAACTACTTACAACAAAGTAAGAACTAAATTTGTAAATATTGGCCGCTAGTATGAACAGTGATTAAAAGGTTATTAGCGAGCATTATTTTAAAGAAAAATGCTTCAAATAAAAGATGCGTGCAATTAATTTTTCTATAACTATAATTTGAAGTATTTTTCTTTAAAATAATACATAAACGATTGACAGAGATAAAACAATGCTAGTCAAATGCTCGCTAAACACACTTGATCATTTGTTTATACTAGCCGCCATTGTGTTTTGTATAAATTAAAATTATCACTAATTTTCTTATTCAAAATGGCACAATTTTGCTCATTTAACCAACCTCGTACCTACCAATTCAAATAAAAAAGTTACCAATAGTGATCAAGCTTAAGGAAATACCCTGTATAAATATGTTCAAAACAAATTTCATGGCTAATAAATAATTATTTACGTATTAAGGGCAGTAAGTGCTTCCTACCGGTTGAGGATGATATACCGGTAGAAGAGCACTTACTGACCGCAATGCTTATTACATTTTTTGCACGATCGAGACACAAAATGAAATAAATTTGAAAATTATTTTGACACATTAATTTTTTTTTCTACGATCATAAGAAAACGATAACTTTTTGAATTTTCATTCCGCGGAATACGTTATTCTGGTTATTAAATCGTTAGGCAATTAGAAATAACTATACCGGAATATATTCCCGACCCGTCCGGGTATATTATACTTCCGTACGGTTTTATGTAAGAATTAAAACAAAGCAAGATTAATTTATTTATTTAACATTATTAATAATTATTTAATACCTCTGTGGTGTACCAGACCTCGAAAACCCGCTGTCACTATGTTTCATTCTATAATAACACAAAAAAAAAAAATTGCCGGGCATTTGCCAGTAGTACTCAATTCCGGTCAATAGATATCGCTAACGTCGCGTTTAGAACCTACATATTTAATGTCGACGCAACTATTGGACCACGTGTGTTTCTGAGGTGGAAAATAAGGTTGCATGGGAAACATTTGAATTTGGAATTTGACATTTGAAAATATTTGTTTTTGATTCTATTTAATTTGCTTTCAATGAAATAAGTTGTCGAATACATTTTAATATCAAAATACATTTATATAAACTAACAAAACTAGAATATTTTGAAAAAAAATTAAAAGCGGATTGTCTAATTTACATTTTAGTTCTATTCCAATTTAGATCAAGTAAACATGAATTTCAGGCTCAGTTTCAGGTCCAAAGACTATATTGCCTATGATCCATAGTTACGCGAGTCGTAGCTGCTTTTTTACCAAAATTAACTAAACCTAATCCAATAATTTTATTAATTAAATATAAAATAATTAATCTCTCGATCGGAGAAAAAATAGGAAGTGTATGTAAGAAAAGTGAACTTCCCGGATTCCTGTGATTGCTAGATTCGAATATTTTATTTAATATTTTTGAAGAGTTTCAATTCAAAATGACAAATGTCACAATTTGCGCCAATAAGTGAATAAAAATGACACACTAAAAATATGTATATTTTTCAGATTACCAAAATGAACAATTCCATTATCCTGAAACACCTTCTGAAGAAAACGATGAAGACCAAGGTAAAACTAAATTGCAACAACTACAACCATTTTTTAGACAGTACGCTATAAGATAAGATAGGATCAAATGTTTTCATACCTTTCAAAAATGACCCCTCCACGATAACTTTTACAGCCCGTGAGATATACAATTATTTATTTAAATTACTACACATATCGGCAAAATTAGGGGAATTAGCAGAAAGTATGAACCTTCTGTCTTTCATATTTGTGTTGGTAATTCTACATCTACAACAAAATAACAAATGACGATATAACACCTAATTACAGCCAACTAATAAAGATTGATTTTCTTTTATCGAGGTGTTAAATATTGCTCTTCTTTAGTTTTATTAAATATGGGTGTTTAATTCGTGTTCATTATAGATCACAGATTAACAATCATTTCTGCTTTTGTTGTCGTTTCAATTCTATGTATTTAGAGTCGAAAAATATTTTTTTAAAACATAGAAAATGATTTTTAAGTAATAATTTATAAACAATGGAAAATTTAGTTTTTTAATAAAACTAAAGACCGAGGAATATTTAACAATTAATCTTTAGTATGTGGTTATATTTAGGTGTTAAATCGTCATTTGTTATTTGTTGTAAATGTAGAATTACCAACACAAATATGACAGACAGAAGGGTTCATATTTTTTGAAATAATTAATTTTAAAATTTGGACGTATAGTATATTTTGAAGACGACTTTTTTACACGAGTAGTTTGCAACACGTGCCACAGGTAAGTGGTATGATCACACGAATATAATTTGTTCACCAACAGTTCGCGAATTTGGTATATAGTATGTAGGCGGTTTTATACATCGCTATTGAAAGTCAAACTTCGCGTACTACGAACCAATGTGTGCAGCTACTATTTTTTTATACGAGTATGCGCATGACAGTAAAAAAATAATATATTTGTTATTTTCATATGACAGATACCCAAAATGTGCAACAATACGCTCAAGTTCAACAATCTCAACAATCGTCTTACAATCCAGCCATTGAAGCAAACCAAAATTACCATCGCGGTAAGACCAAATAAAAAAGTTAATAAATAAATATATTTATATGATAATTTCCGTGGTTACAGTTCCTCAATACGTAGGATACGTTCCAAGCTACTCTAATTATGGAAGAAATCAAGGTTTCCAACAGGTGGCCACAGTTCGTCGTCGCCGTTCCTTGAGGAAAAGCAGGAGGGCTGCCATGTAAAAAAATATTAGTCAAAACATTTGATATGTGAATGTTTCGCTTATACGAGTACTCTCTGTATGAATAATTGTAATAATTACAATGTATCTTTTTTATCAGGTATTATACCATTTTATTATAGTATTTTTTACTTGAAAAGTGTTATTACATAATTTAATTCTTTTCTTCATTGTATTGTTAGACCACATAATATAAATATACTCTAAAATACACTCTATATCTCCGAGTTGATCCCAAGTCATTAATTTCTGATGCAAGAATTGCTAAACTTTTATCTAACATCTTTGTCGTATATGATATATATGAGACTTTTATTCGCTATGTCATTATCGTCGGTTTTTCGGAGGGACATACGCTATCTCCGTCCAACCGACGGCAAAGAATGAAATAGAAACTGTATTGTAACCGCGGTAACAAATGTAATTTTCAAATATAGGGTCTTTCATTAGGGACTTCCGAACTTTGACAATTGATAGCGGCCATATTGTTGAAGCTACATCTGTCAAATTGGCTGTCATTTATTCAGTCTGTTTTGCCAAATCATCATGGACGGATATAGCGTTCAACAACACGTGCAAATAGTAAAATTGTTTTATCAAAATGGATGTTCTGTTCAGGCAACGTTCCGCGCGCTTGGCCCATTTTACGGTCGCCATAATCGTCCTACCGCGAGGACTATTCGCAGTGTGGTGGATAAATTTGAGTCTATTGGTTCAGTAAATAAATAACTAATACCCGTACGTCGACGAAACGCAAGATCTGCCGAAAACATCGTCGCGCACAAGAACTCGGCCTTTCGCAGACCACAAGTTGGCGAATTTTGCGTCGTGACTTGAGCTTGCACTCGTACAAAATTCAACTGACCCAGGAGCTGAAGGTAAACGATCATAGACAACGACGTGTGTTCGCTGAATGGGCCTTGGAGCAGTTGAAAACTGACCCTAATTTTCACCGAAAAATCATCTTCAGCGATGAGGCCCATTTCTGGATGAATGGGTACGTCAACAAGCAAAATTGTCGAATTTGGGACAATACCAATCCACATGCGATTCAAGAGCGTCCAATGCATCCCGAAAAAGTTACTGTTTGGTGTGGATTTTGGGCTGGCGGCGTCATCGGTCCATATTTCTTTGAAAACGATGTTAGCCAGGCCATCACCGTCAACGGTGAGCGCTATAGGTCGATGATTACCAACTTCTTTTGGCTTGAATTGGATAATATGGACACCAACGACATGTGGTTTCAACAGGACGGCGCTACGTGCCACACAGCTCATGCCATAATGGACATTTTGCATGAGTGATTTGAGGACATGGTCATCTCACGTGGAGGTGATGTGAACTGGCCACCGAGATCGTGCGATTTGACCCCGTTAGACATTTTCTTGTGGGGTTTTCTTAAGTCGCAGGTCTATACGAATAAGCCACAAACCACGGCAACCCTCAAAGCCAACATAACCCATGCCATAGGTCAAATTCAGCCTGATTTATGCGCCAGAGTCATGGAAAATTGGACATTTCGGATGCGCGCCACCCAGCGAAGCCGCGGCGGACATTTAAACGATGTTATATTCCGTATGTAATGGCATCTATAGGCCTTTCAAATGAATAAAAAATTTCGATGATATCTCACACACATTTTGTTTTATTTAAATTTAAAGATAGTAAGCGCTTAATGAAAGACCCTTTATTTGAATTATTTGAATATTTATGTCATTCTGTCAATCATGCAATAAAGATGATTTTTTGATTTTGGCGTCGATAATTTTTTTTCGTTGTGTGTTGGTAATTTTGTTAATTCCTAGTATTTATGTTGTGCATTTTATTATTACAAAGACGTTTCGAAGATTGCCGACAATTATTGCAACATATTGCTTTTGGACAATATAAATATACTTATATCGTATTTATTTAATTCGTTTAGTATTGCTACTAGCAGAATCTCGGCCTTCGGCCGAGCTCCTCCTAGGGCTCCGCCGATGGTGTAGCCCACCCAAATTGCCCACGCAACCTGCCCACCCAAACTGCCCACGCAACATGCCCACCCAAATTGCCCACGCAACCTGCCCACCCAAACTGCCCACCCAAATTGCCCACGCAATCTGCCCACCCAAACTGCCCACCCAAACTGCCCACCCAAACTGCCCACCCAAACTGCCCACGCAACCTGCCCACCCAAATTGCCCACCCAAACGGCCCACGCAACCTGCCCACTCAAACTGCCCACTCAAACTGCCCACGCAAAATGCCCACCCAAACATTTTAAATAATACATACTTGTTCGAATACCAGCCTTTCATTTCATTTACTTGTTTTTGATTTGCCGATAGTGTAGCAGAAGCTCGGCCTTCGGCCGTGCTCCTCCTAGGGCTCCGCCGATAGTGTTTTACAAAATTTTCTAATGATTCTTCAGTCTGTTTCATGCTTCAAACCAAATATATAGACGTTGAATGCTTTGAATTCACATGCGTACCATTATTCTATTTGATTTCTGACATATAACATCTAATTATTAACCTTTCCAAACTCCACTTGTGCTTTAGCATTTAAAAATGACAACCTGAAAAATATGAATATATAAAAATTTCATAATAAAAATAACATTTTTAAATAATACATACTTGTTTGAATACCACCAGCAGCATTTCATTTCATTTATGATTGCATTTAGATTTTAAATGTGTTGTTTTTATTTCAAAAATATTATCATCATGTTTAGAATATTGACAATGTCATCAATCAAATGTGTCATAATAATATTTTCTCGTTGGCGATATTCATCTTAAAAATTTCAAAGAATACTTGAGCTTTGCTTCAGTGAAAAAAACAAAAATCCAAAAATGTACATTAAATAATTTTTTCCACAAAAACTATGCATCCTACAGAAAAAACACATAAGGCTAGGGCACTCGAGCAAAGAATTTCCAACCACTTGTTAAAACTTGTACAAAAATCGCTCTCACAGTTAAAGCTGTAGCCTTGTTCAAATGATGGGCGATCGTCGTGATGAAAGTATAGTGAATCTAACTCTTTAGTATATATTGCTATATAACTATTTATACTTCGAATTTTGATGAATAACAAAATTGACACAATATAGGTTATATTTATTACAATACTGTCAGTTTTGACATATCATAATTATTCAATTGATTTATTATTGCGAAATAAATGTCTTATTTCGAATTTTGATGAATAATAATATATACACTCGATATAAGTTATACTGTACTGTTATCAGTTTTGATTTATATGAATACTACGGAAATCAGACGATTTCGCCCGATATCACACGACAACATGACGTCTTCAATTCCCTCCCATCCCTGGCGATTTGAATCATATGGTTATGATTGATGACGTGGGGATCAAGTCTTGAAAACGGAGTTTAGGTATATATACTGTCACGACTTTAAAAGAACATTATAATGTGTCAATCACATGAGATTTAAGAGAACAAGTGCTACTCCTGGCCTGCTGAAAAGAAGAGGCAGACAAAATAGTATATTTTGACAATGATAGTAATTTATGTACTGTAATTATGTATGTTTCGTTATATTGAATGTGTATTTACAGTAAATAAATACTAGTGTTACTTTTGTTACCAGTAAAAGAGCTGTGGATATCATTTACGAACCGGAAACGTTATAAAAACTTGTAACAATACTATACATATTTTACTGTTATTTTCCATTTACCTAATCTTCAATAGTTATTCGGCATACCCATTTATTTTTCTTATTTTATTTTACAATAAATGCCGCACAACAGGACAAATCCCAGTTAAAGTACAGTACTATTAACAATGAATCATAAAACATGATAAGATCAAGGATAGTACTGTACGAGGGTTTTACTGAAATTGAGCTGTAGAAAACAAAATATACACTATTATTTTAAATATTTATTTATCTGTCATTTGAAATTAAGTTGTGAAAATCAAGTTATTATTATTATTTAATCAATTTTTTGAAGTATTAATATAGAAGTGCAAATGTGGAATTAACATTTTCCTTAATAAATAAAAATAATTTCGGACAGTATGAATATGTCATCATCATTACTATACTTTATTTCACCTAAGAAAATAGCGTTGGTTTAGATAAGGATATGAATTCTGCCCTTTGATTGGTCATAATACAAACCTAGATTACAAAAACGAAATAATAGTTATCAAATAAAATCTACAGAATTAAATAATGTTTAACTATGTTTTGTTGTAATTTTTAATATTCAGGTCTTGTACATTTTTACAGATAAAAATATTTATTATTGACAAAGTTTAGTTTCACGAATTTAAATTATTTATTTAATGGATGTAAAAATGGTCGGCTCTCAAGTGCCATCTACTATTTTCTTACGTGAAACGAAGTATAATATTGGTGTACAAAAAATGAATTGGCACATCCGGTAGTAACAACCCGTGATGGTTTTCTAGAAGTACTATACCACCCGTCATACTCATCTGATATGGCAATGTATAACTTTGGGCTATTTTTTGGACATTTAAAAATTATGGAGTAGGTTTTCTTTTGAAAAAGAGATTGATGCTGCAATTCATGATTATTTATTATTTTTAAAAGCCTGGAAAACCTACACAAACGGTGAGAAATTTTTACAAATTTCTTTCGGCTAGTTTAAAACATAGATTTTAGGAAGTGCCTCTGCAACCGGTGTCGGTTGCCAAAAAAATGTTCAACGGGAGGCGGCGCGCCGGTTACTGTGATACAATCTAAATGGCAGCCGGCAGTCAACTAAGTTATCAATCAGCGCATAGCCGGTGTACCAACTTATCGATGGGTTTAAAGCACAATTGTTGTATGTCCACTATATAATTTTTTATATGACTATATCTTTGTTCCGCACAAACATAGTATATCATTTTATGTCCACAAAACGAAATTTATTATAATTTCCAATTATTGTATGTGCCATAGTTATTTATTTTTGCTCCATATATGTAGCATGTCACTTAAATAATACGTGCATAAAGGTTTCGTATTATGTAGTATACAGATATTGTATTCGTATTTCTATGGTATTGTTGTGAATAAATTATTATCTTTCATTGGTGAATTATCATTCTTAAGTAAATTTTAAATTTCAATTTATTCAAAATATAGAAAACTGGACATACAACAAATGTGCTTTAAACCATCGTTATACAATTCAGGTGTCGACGTGCGCGTATAATGTAATAGTGTTACTGTAAAACCCGCTAAAAAAATTTAAATTAATTAAATATTAACTCGCTCCAAACCTTTTATAAATATATTTCCAGCGCTATGAACCCATGTTTTTCCCATTATTAAATTATTTTTAAAAAAATATTATATATTTGGTGACATCAATGGACTTTATTAAATATAAAAATTGGTGGCAACAGTGGGATAGAGTCCTCAACAATTGATCCATCGTTGGGATTTGAGTTCTCTACACAGAGGCGGATTAATCAGCAAGCAAAGGAAGTTAGCGCTTTGGCCCCAAAATTTGACGGTTGCATTTAAAAAAACAATTCCGCAAGTCTGAAAAGTCAGAATATACGTAATAAGTACGAATACACGGAGAAAAGAAAACAGCAATGGTTACTGCGTCATTTGTTTAAATTTGGTTTTTTTTAAGTTATGCATTAATTTATATTTAATTTATATATTGAAAAGGAAACCTTTTTATTTTATTTTTTTCTCACTCACGGTATTTATACCGTCCGATGTCCTTCTCGAACTTTCCGACGCGACAATAACATCGAATACAAAGGGATCCGGTAAGCCGTTGTAATTAGACAGGTCGCGACGAGTATACTACGCCGCTGATTGCGAAGATTGCATCGTCGCCGTCGTCCAGCGCGACGCCATTCTGAAAATATTTTACCAGTGCCGGCGGTCCCATTCGGGCGCGTCGGGTGGGCGCGCGCTACAATATGTTTTTATTCTACTGGATAGCAAATTTCATGTAATTTTCAAATTTGAATATATAATGTTCCATTTGGAAATATAAAGTTACATACCATTGCATAAAAATTGAACACTGTAGAAAAATCTATACCGCAGATTTATAGAAATTTTAATATAAAATATATTTCGTTCGAATTTTTTTTCCATAATGTTTAAAATAATTGAGTTATTAAAAAAGATTAGACCGATGAATCACTCTTTATTGTAATAAGATTATACACTTTGTTGCAATAATGCACATAATTTATGATTGCAATTTTACATTGACGCAAAAAGAAAATAGAACAACAATTTTTTTATACATTTTTCATTTTGCATATATTCTGCGTATTAATTGTCATAAACGAAATTAGGATGCTGATATGAAAAACCACCAGATCTAATCTGATCTATTGGTTAAACAAAGGACTTTCCAAACCAGTGTTTATAAATAATAAAAAAAATGGGAATAATAACCCTAGGTTATTTGATATAAAACAGAAATTTTTTATTCAGTCTCTACAGTACATCTCTACTTGCAAATAAGTAACAATATACTTAAATTCATTCCGCAAAATAATCAAAATGAAGTTACAAATATTTTTTGTAGTGTTCTTCATACTTGCAGTGAATTTTATTTCGTACAATGATGCCTTAGAATATTTTGGCTCATATGAAGAGCCTCAGTTTGAAGGTAAGAGAAGAATTTAAAATTACTTAAACAATTTTATAACACTTCATGAGTTCTCCCTTTGAATTACACTTTTTTACCTCCCGCCAACCTACCTACACAGGAAAGGGAGGTAATATTTTCGGTTCAATAACTCGATAGGGTACCCACAACACGTTTTTTTACTTCCTTGTACGTAAGTAAAGGAAGTATTGTAATCGCGAAAAATTCCGGTTTTCAGATTTCAGCGGAAATATCCATTTTGATCATCCCTGAATCCATTTTGACTAATTTCGTCGTGACGTCTGTATGTACGTACGTACGTTCATACGTATCTCGCATAACTCAAAAACGGTAAGCCGTAGAAAGTTGAAATTGTGTATTTAGGACTCCTACAACATCTAGTTGTGCACCTCCCTTTCTGGTTATTACACAATTTCCAGAAGTGGCACTTTACATGAAGCCTATAATAGATTTTAATGAAAAACTGTTTTAAAATATAATCCAAAACTTTTCATATTTGGTATACAAGACTTTTATGTCAATCGAAATAACAATAGATTTTGGTTAAAATAGGCTAACCGGAAGTGGTACGTTACTTGAAGTTGTTAACAGTTTTTCTTGAATAAAATGATTTTATTTTGATTTTAGAAATAAATGCTTTAAATAAAAGTTTTAGAGAATTAATTTCTGCGTCTAGCACATCAAGTATTATTAAATTAGCCCTTTGTATAAGCGAGATATGTTTTTTTAAAAATTATATACTTTTTTGTTTTTGTAATAAAGCTTGCCATGGATTAGGACAAAAACATAAAAAAAATGTTCGTGTCAAATTACGTTAAATACGTGCAATTTTATGATTCGTACAATAACAAATATTATATTTTTATTGTGAAATTAGTCATATTCATTGTTGTAATCAAATATTTCTTTGTTGTAATCAAAACTCTCTTTAAAAACTCCCTTTATGGTCGCTATGTAGCTTACTGTTTTGAAGTTAAAATCGTTAAAGTCGTGTGGTGTCCACATCAGATTTTTTATTTTTACAATGATGATGCCTGTGTCTCTGCCTCTGTGTGTGTGTGTGTGTGTGTGTGTGTGATGATGATTTTTTCACGATACTCTTGCATCAAACTTCCAAAAATTTCTATTTGCCGTATTTAAGCTTTCCGCATTTTAGTACTTAAGTCTTTTATGACAATGGGAACAACATATTAGATTTTGGCTAAAATTGATAAACCAGAAGTGATATTTTACTTGAAGCTATGAACGGATTTTCATGAAAAAATATATTATAATCCAAAACTTCTCAAATTTGGTGTTTAAAATAAAAGACGCCCCCCCCCCCTTTAACTTTTTTTATTATAGGTAATAGAAAAGAATGACAGGTGTACATATTTTTTGATAAATCAGGTTTTCAAGATACGACTATCAACTTTTATTTTTTCAAATAGCAACCTATAATTAATTTACTAAAATATATACCGCCATTTTTTTTCTCTTTTCAACAATGTATTACTTTTTACCTCTCGCTAAGAGAGGTATTGGATTCATGCTAAAAATCGCATACCCAGATTTTATTGAATAAGCACGATTTAAGGTCCATAGAATCCGATTTTAACATTTTTACAATGATGTCTGTGTGTGTGTGTGTGTGTGTGTGTGTGTGTGTGTGGATGTGTGTGTAAGTGTGTGAGGTTGTTGGAGACACGATTTCTCAAATTCTATAACACTAAAGACCTGTTTGACTACGGATTCCTCAATCTAACAGTAATGGGAAGAGTTGAATAGGTTCTGGTAACAATTGGACAACCGGAAGTGGTAGTTTCTAAAAAAAAAATTCTAAATATTATTTTCTGAAAATTGGTACTACAAATATTAAAGATAATTAAATTCTCAATCTAACACACTTAATTTTTTTATTATATCTCGTATAGGTTTGGAGATATAGTTTATAATAATATAGAATAATCTGTTGTAATAAATCTCGTTGCCCGAAAAACATTTGCGATATTTAAATTTTTGTAATTGCAAAATGTCAGTATCAGATTTTTCTGGGAGGTAAGAGTACATTTAATATATATTATTGTATTATTAATTAATTATATATTTAAATTACAGATATGTTAATATTACATATATCCTTAAGAAATACCGTTAATACCGTCAATGAATTTGAAGAATTTTAAACATAATAGAATAGTAGGATAAAATTTCTTATAGAACGAAAGAAGAGAAACAATTTCAATTATTTGTGTGTACTTATAGGGCGCGAGCAGACATGTGACTTTGTTGGCCTTGGCAAGCAGATGAGGATCCGTGTCAGAATGACGGCTAGTAGTTAATTACATAGATGTCACAATTGTCATATGTCATAATTTTTCATTCAAAATTTCAAAATGTTCTGATGTTTATTTGTCATCCATTAGTATGGAATATACTTGTCGAGGAAAATAATCCACATGGATTTGGAAAATCATGTTTCGAATTAAAACTTATGATACTTGACACCTATGTATATTACTAGCTCTCATTCTGACACGGGCCCCCACATCTGCTTGCCAAGACCAACACAGTCACATAACTGCTCTCGCCCTATACTACATAAAATGAAAATGGCGAGAGGTATTGTGCTGGCCACAACAGATTTTTATTAATGTATTTGCAAAAAATTGGAGACAAATAAGATAATTGAGATATATGGAAAATAATTTGTATTGTTTAGATGTTTAGAACAATCGTGGATTAAGCTGTCCCGCAGGGGAAAATTTATTTTATCTTAAAAAGCGGGACGTCCCGTAAAAATCGAGACGTCTCGCAACGCTGGTCAAAACCCAGAAATGGGTAATGTTTTCTCGAGAATGAAGCGATATCTACCTAATAAAAATGGAAAATTGGAAAAAATGATATATTTTAGCTTTGATGGTTATAACGTGACTGAGACAAAAGCTGAAAAATCCTGTTTTTTGAATTGGGCAAAAATTGACTAGCCCTGCTGTTCAGTAAATGCTAGGTTAAATGAATAATGTTACAGTAGGATACTGTGTGTAAACGCACAGTAGCGAAACGAAAAACCTATTAATAACAATCGTTTCTCTTTTTTATCAAGATGTAGATATGGAACCAGCAGGGTACGTCCGCCGTCGTTCCGTTCCTTACAATCTACCCGAAGAATTGCTCCTCCGTCGAGCTCGCGCCCAGAATACCAGACCTCTAGCTAAAGATTGTACTCTAGAAGAATGCGCCCGTTTAGGACCTGGTTTTTATGGAATCAAACAGTGCAGTAACATGTATTGCCGATGCTCGGAAGATATAGCCAAAATACAATCTTGTCCGGAAGGACGGTACGTTTTTCCCGCTCAAACTGGGATCTGCATTGATGAGTATTTGGCCAAAGAAGTTGGACAATGCGAGAATTATTTCAGAGATTGAAGATATTGTCGATGTTACTTTTATCCTAATTTTGTTTAAATATATAAAGGTGTTCCTTTTATTTTATGTTCACTATTATTACAATAAGAGCTACGAGTCGGTTAAATTTCTATTCTATTTTCACACTGTGGAGGCCAACTTTGTTATTTTAAATGCAGTGGCGGCTCGTGACATTTGTAGGAGGGGGGCTCACTTCAGGGAAAGGGGGAGGTAGTGTTAAAATTCTTAAAAAATTCCCTTAAAAATAAAAATAACCTACTATACACATGTACACTGTACTGCAATACTTATAACTCTGTGCCGCATGCCGTGGCCGCCGCCACAGTTGCCTATTGTTTGAATTATATGGATAGAAATGAGAAATGGTCTGTGGTTCAGCCTCCTCTGACGAGCCGCTACTGTTTAAATGGGACAATCTATTTTTTATTTGCTTATTAGATAGAGAATTTTATTCTGAATTCAGTGATATAATATTTGCAGTTACGGAGAGTCGGTCGACGTGGAGATCCAGCTCTCTACCCATTCTTTCAGTGGTCTTCCTCAGTCTCTTTAGCCTTGTGGTCTTGAATCTCTTGCTATTTTGATTAGTATAACATCGTTTCCTGTCATTCGGTTTCGTACAAAATTCAAAAAAATAAATATAATATATACATCCATTGGTCTGTATTTTTTTAATAATTCCATTTTAAATATTATGGAAAAAAAATCAATCGAAGTTTATTTTACAGTAAAATGTCCATAAATCTGCAGTATAGGTTTTTCGACAGGTGTTCCATTTTTACGCAATGATATGTAAAACTTTGTATTTTCAAATGAAACACCCTATATATTTATTCAAATTTGTAAAGTACTCGTACATGAAATTTGCTATTCAATGGTATAAAAACAATAATATATTATTAAAAAATACAAAGGCGAATGATTTAAATATTACATTTTTATTGAATACAGTTTTGCTTACATTATTTTAACATTACACGTTTCAAATTAAAAAAAAAAAAAAAATTAAAAATTTCATCTATTTTAATTTTCAATCCGATATTTCATTATTAAATCTGTTATTAACTATTATCAGATGTTTAATTCAATAAATAGTATTGCAAAGCCTTCAGTATTTAAAAAAAATGTATCTAATAATTAAATCATTCGCCATTGTATTTTTTAATAATATAACATATGATTGTTTTTATACTATTGGAAATTTCATGTAATTTTCAAATTAAAATAAATACAGGATGTTAGGAAATGTTTTTGCCAAAATTCATGGACAACCCAAAAATGAAAATTGCAATAAAAAGTTCTTCAGCTATTTTTCGATTTTCTCAAATTTTTATTTTCGTGTAAAATGTACAACAAATTTGAAGAACTGCCGAAATTGTAATTAGTTTCGTTGCTAAGTAACCTAGTTAAAAAAAATTAGTAGACATACATTATTTCAGTAGTTCTCAAAATATGTATAAAATATTGTATTTTGAAGAAACTGTTTGCTTGAAAGGAAAGTGCCTTAGAACTTTTTAACTGCATTTTTCATTATAAAGTTACCTTTAAATTTTGGCCAAAACATTCCCTAACACTCTTTATATAGGGTGTTGTCTGAAGATGATCTGCGACAGAAACATAGTTTACAATTTGTTTAAAACTAGACGATATGCTTTTGTAACTAATATTTCATTTTTCAACATAATAACAATACATTTTCCCTGAGGCAGGCTGACTGGTTGCCGAAACGTCGGATTTTGTAATAAAAAGTTGTCAAGACTGTTTTTTCTCCGATTTTTTTGAAAATGTAAAGTTACATACCATTGCGTCAAAATATAACAGCCTTTAGAAAACGTACACTGCAGATTTTTAGACAAAATAAAATAAACTTCGTTTGATTTTTTTTTCTATATTTAAAATAATCGAGTTATTAAAAAATATAGACCGATGGACCACACTATATAATAAAAACGTATAATATTTCACTGGTTACTGGAAAGATATTTTATTATATATTTTTTATTATTTTGTTGTTATTTATTTAAATTATATCAATATGTATTACGAACGCAGTTTTATAAAAATAGCGCTATTATGAAACACAATTTAACAAAGTGCTATATAAAATTGGGTTCGTAATAAGGGCCATCATTTCACGTCTATTATATTTATTATAAAAGCAACTCACAACACGTAAATGTATTGTGTATAGTAGTCCACATAATGTACTAGTTTTTAGTCTACATTTCTTTTGTGATTTATTATTGTTTTCTTTTTATATGCTTATTCAATAATATTAAAAGTTCTAATATTTTGTTTATAAACATTATTTTTCTATGCATCTGCTAAAAGTAGTCTTTTTAATGTTTGTTTTTAGGGTTAAAAATGTCATTTTATGACACCAGTGTTAAAAAATGACAGATCATTGTAACTTTTAACACTAGTGTTAAAAGTGAATTCGTTACCTTGGTAATGACAAATGGAAGAACAAATCGACATTTTTGGCAAATGTCAAAAAATTATTAGAAATACAAATTTTAATGAGAAAAATAGTGTTTAGAAGAAATAGTGTATGATACGTGTTAAAAGTGATTTTATTTTGTTCGAAGGTTTGGATCACTCCGCTTCGTGTCGTGTTCCAAACTTCTCACAAAATAATGTCACTTTTAACACATATCATAAATAACTATTGTGTTGTAAATAAAATTGTATGCAGGGTGTTTCAAGAAAACTGATCAGTTCCATTATTTT
Organism: Harpalus rufipes; assembly: GCA_951394225.1. Lineage (NCBI taxonomy): Eukaryota > Metazoa > Arthropoda > Insecta > Coleoptera > Carabidae > Harpalus > Harpalus rufipes. The sequence goes on along the minus strand of OX596277.1, from coordinate 54,483,323 downwards.
ATTTATTATTGGGAAGAGAAAAAATTCATTGAAATAAAAGATGGTGTATATTTTCTTAAGCTCATTCGATAGACTTTTTTTTTAATTCAACCGTTAAATCATTTTTGTATCCTTACATAACAAAAATATTGAGAAAAATTTAATTGAAATTTAAATAAATTTTATTTTTATATTTATTATAGTTAACTGCTATTTGTCCATTTGAATTATTTACGATGGAGTTAAATAGGACACTATTTATAAGGTTATTAACAAATATTTGTTTCGTTTTAATTTAAGCTCAGTTGTTTTTCAAAAATACCCTTATGAAAAATAACTATAAAAGTAAAATTTATTTAAATTTCAATTAAATTTTTCTCAATATTTATTGTTATGTAAGGATATAAAATGATTACATGGAAAATAACACTTATGGAATAATTTTTTTCAATTCCCAATAAAAAATATAATACTCAAGTTAATCTCTTTCCTTGAAGCACCGTGTATATTTAAAAAAAAATCTGTTGTGGCCAGCACAATACCTCTCGCCACTTCCTTTTTTGGTTACATAAGTATAGGGCGCGAACAGTCATGTTACATTGTTGGCCTTGACAAGCAGATGTGGGGGCCCGTTTCAGAATGATAATTAGTCAGTATGTTTCATTCAGAATTTCAAGATTTTCTAAATACACGTAGTTAATTTGTCACCAGGAGTGTGGAATTTACTTGTCGAGGAAAATAAACCATATGGAATTGGAAAATCACTAAATTTAGAATGAGAAATTATGATACATCTATATACATAATTACTAGCTATCATTCTGACATGAGTCCCCATATCTGCTTGTCAAGGCGCCCTATTGTATTTAACATTTCTTGTATACCTACATTCTACACCAAAAATTGTACTTACATATATCTATTCCTTATATTTAGATTGTTTAATTTTAAATTCATTATATGAAGAAATTTTGTCCTCTTCTAATTTTTCGAAATGTTTCCAATTCATTGTCAGGATTGACTGTATTTTTGAAGGATATATGTAATAAATAGACCTATAATCTTAAATATTTAACTACTAATACATTAAGAAATAATATAATGTATATGTACTTCCCAGAAAAACTCTTTAGTAATATCTATGAATTTCTGACACTGACATTTATCTGTCAGTTACAAACAGTTCAACTGGTCAACTATTTTCCATGGCATCCTTTCGGCTGTAAAATTTATTATAACGTTATTTTATTTATTATATTTCTTTTATCTCTAAATCCATAGAATATATAATAAAATATTTAAATGTATCAGATAGAGAATTTAATTTTCTTTAATATTACCAAGAAAAATTTTCAAAAAATATTATTTAGAAGATTTTTTTTCAAGAATCTTCTACTTCCGGTTGTCCAATTGTTACCAAAACCTTTTCAGATCTTCCCATGAATGTCCGATTGGAAAATACGTAATTAAACAATTTTTAAGTCTTATAGTTTTTGAGTAATCGTCCTTCCAACATCCTACATACATACACACACACACATACATCCACACACACACACACACACACACACACACACAGACATCATCGTAAAAATGTTAAAATCGGATTGTAGGGACCTTAAAACGTGCTTATTCAATAAAATATGGATATGTGATTTTTAGCATGAATGCAATACCTCTCTTAGCGAGAGGTAAAAATACAATTAGTACGTAAAAACTACTATGTATATTCTTATAATTTTTCAGTTATAATTTATTTTTAAAAATTATTAAAAAAATCACAACTACGAGTTTGTAAAATAAAAAATATTTACTTTTAAAAACGTTATACTTTTAATTAACTTTCTAACAAAATATAATATGTATATTAGGGTTATTTATACAAAACTAAAAATGTTTATATGTAGATAAACCTATTTTGAATTTAAGCATGCATTGGGAAAAGTCAGCAAAACTTTATTGAATGATTTTGGATGGGCTGTTGTGGACCTTCCATTACACAGTCCCTATCTGGTAGTCTTATTTTCGTGACTTCCTTCATTTAAATAATCATCAAGCAGGGAAAAATTTAAAAACGAATTTGGGATAAAATAATTTCTTTTTTACTTCTCGCTAAGAGATATATTGTTAAAAATTCATGTTAAAAATCGCATATATAGATTTTAATGAAAAAGCACATTTTAAGGTCCTTACAATTCAATTTTAACATTTTTACGATGATGTCTGTGTGTGTGTGTATGTTGGACGATTTCTCAAAAACTATAAGACTTAATATCTATTTAACTACGTATTTCCCAATCGGACATTACTGGGAAGAGCTGAAAAGGTTTTGTAATTGAACAACCGAAAGTAACAGATTCTTAAAAATATTCTTCTAAATATTGTTTTTTGAATTTTTTTGTTCTTGTTAGTATTAAAGAAGAGTAAATTCTCTATCTGGTACATATAAATATTCTATCTCTTATAGATTTAGAAATAAAGAAATATAAGGTATATAATAATCTGTTGTAATAAATCTCAGCCCAAATAATGTCATGGAAATTGAAAAATTAAAATGTTTGTAAATGACAGATAAATGTCAGTGTCAAAAATCCAGACTCATTACTGAAGATGTTTTCTGGGAAGTACATACATTATATTATTTCTTATTGTATTAATAGTTAAATATTTAAAATTATAGATATATTACATATACCCTTCAAAAATACTGTCAATTCCGACAATGAATTGAAAACATTTCCAAAAATTAGAAGACGACAAAATTTCTTCATAGAATGAATTTAAAATTTAAAAATCCAAATATAAAGAATAGATGTAAGTAGAATTTTTGATGTAGAGTGAAGATATACAAGAAATGTTAAATACAATAGGGCGCGAGCAGTCATGTCAATTTGTTAGCCTTGACAAGCAGATATGGGAGGCCCATGTCAGGATAATAGCTAGTAATTATATACATAGCTGTCAAATTTCATAATTTTTCATTCTAAATTTAGTGATTTTCCAATTCCATGTGGTTTATTTTCCTCAGCAAGTAAATTCCACACTCCTGGTGACAAATTGACTACGTAAATTAAGAAAAAATCTGACATTTGACATCTATGTACATAATTACTAATTGTCATTCTGACACGGGCTCCCATATCTGCTTGTCAAGGCCAACAATGTCACATGACTTCTCGTAACATATATTTATGTAACCAAAAACGGAAGTGGCGAGAGGTATTGTGCTGGCCACAACAGATTTTTTTTTACCTTCCGTCAGTATGTATGTGTGTCTGTGTGTGACAAATTGACAGATGTCAGTATCAATAAAAAGTAAATTAATGTGGCAGATATGAGGATATTGAAGTAGATATTGGGGAATACACGGAAAGATACGGTAAGAAAATAACTCTAGTGTTACAAGTTTTTAGAAAGATACAAGAAAGACGATTACATTGGTTTGAACATGCCATAAGGAGAAATGAAGAATTATATTGGAACAAGATGAATAGTTTAGTAATAGGACATTAAAGAAAAGGAGGAAGACCAAAGATAAGATGGAAGGACTGTATTGCGGAAGATTTGAAAGAAAAGGAACTGAATGAGAATGACATGCAAAAATAGCGACCCCTAACGAATGGGAAAAGCTAAAGAAGAAGATGCCAGTGTCAAGTGCAATTTGAATAGTTTGTTTATGAAATAATTTTACTGGAAATTTAGAATCTTTTGTAAGAAAAATTATGGAATTTATACATTTTACACGAGAATGACGGAAGGTATTGTGCTGGCCACAACAGATTTTTTTATTGTCGTATTGGTTCAAGTTTTTTTTTTGGTCATCTTATATCTGTAGAAACAGTGCCGAACGCCTGCCAGAAATACAGGACTAACAGTAAAGAAGTAGGTCCTTTATTTTGAAACAGCATTTACAGAATGAGATACTGAGATGACTGAGACTGAATTTGGATTGTGAGTGTAACAATCGTTACACAGTTACGAATTCCATTATATTTTAGATTACATTACAAACTATAATTTACAATAATGCAATTTATATCACATTTTAATTCAACTTCATGTTTACACCGTTCATTCACTACGTGCTTCTCTAATTTGAGGTCAGTATTTTATCACCCGGACATATAATGTCAAGTAACGTTTCTGGGTAAGATATTCTATTGAATTCTACGGTGGGTGGTGCATATTTAACTAACTATACATGGAGTGAAGCAAGAACATCACATGGGCTATGCTATATGTATATATCCGTGCATTATACACGTAAGAATCCAGTTAGAATGTGAGTAGGTGATGTATGTGATTATTCAGACTTCGTACTAGATGGAAATGATGAAAACAGAATACATAATACTATATGAGGAATACTGACAAAGAATAATACTTCTAGGATCTAGGTAGGTAGTACGAGTATATGTTTCAATTATTATGCAACGCGATCTTCATTTTAAAACTGGTTTACAAAAGGTTTGGAAGTAGAGCAAATTATTAAAGACGAAAACATTTGTCACATGCAGACAATGATTTATTTGCAAATAAATTATTATTAAACCTAAGAAATTTTATTATAAGCAATGTATTCAAGTTCTATACACTCTATTAATACACCATATCAAAATTTGTTGAATTGAAGTAATAATTATAGCATCCACAAGTTTATTTATTCTTGCTTTTAATATAATTGTAGGTGGTACTTTAATAAATAAATCTTTGCAAATAATTTTACTAAAAAATAAAATTTAATATAGTAATTAATTGAATATATTGTCAGTTTCCTTTACCTTCAGTTTTATAAATAATACTAACATAAATATTGTATTATTTACTGCATGTGTCAAATGTTTTCGTCTTTAATAATTCGCAAATAATTTTTATTAAAGTAATAAAATTTAAGATGGCAACTCGGATGGCAATTAATTAAGTATATTGTCAGTTACTTTTACCCTCAGTTTTATAGATAATACTAACATAAATAGGTATTGTATTATTTACCGTTGGAACGAAAATTTTTGGGACTTATCTTTTGTCATATATTTGCCCGTAGATTATTGTTTAAATGAGAAATTTAGTTAATAACATTGCATTTAAATCTAGTACAATTTAATAATACATAAAATAAAAAATGCCCAAATATAGTCTTTATTTATTTACTTTTTATTGTTGTTAATATATTTATTTCAGAGTGTATGAATACATTTTGGGTTGGACTCGTACATTGTAATTGGTTAGTGTTAATGTTATAGTAGTATTAACATTAATGTATTAAAATAAATTAAGTAAATAACCACTTGGTATAACTTTTTAAACCCACAATAAATTAATTCGTATTATACCTATATTTATCTATTTTCTAAGACATCATACTTTACTATTCTGCTGTTGCCATAGTTCGTAATATAGCAAACAGTTCCATTTGACTACATGACTCCACGTAAAAGCTAAAAGCTTTTCAATAATTAAATCCATTTCTTTGAAAGCAGCGCTACACTAGCTTTATTCTAACAGAACATAGAGAAAATCGACATTTGAATTTTTTATATGAGAAAACAATAACATTTTCGCGTTTTCCTCTGGGAGAACTAAAGCTAATCTTTTCAATTGTATTTTCAAATGCAGTCGCCAGTAACTATTGATATAGAAAGCATCTTCCGCATCTCAAAGTTCTGTTCAAAAGTTTTGAATGCTCGAAGATATGTGTTTTCATATGTAACAAATTTGATATTCAAATAAACAGATTTATTTTCTCAAATCGATGGTTTTACTGCATTTTCTAGTATTTGTCTTGTACCTTCTTGGCATAAAATATGAAAGGGAGTATGAATATGACAATAGAAATTGTTTTACATTCAAAAGAGATTTTTCTTTCGTTATGCAATGTTCCATATATGATGAACTTTCAAATATTTTTGATATCATGTGAAAAATTAGTTACACTAGAATTATTGAGAATAAAAATATTAAATATTTTTAAATTTTTGTTTATCCAGTTCTGTCATTGGCTAGTAATTTATGCACGTCACAAGCAGAGCAATTTGGCGCCAATTCAAAAAGTATACTTTTAAACTGCGCCTGCGTTTAATATATACATAAATTTCAACAGAAAATCATATTTAATAATAGTATAGAACATATTTATTCGAATTTCAGAAGAAAAGAAATCTGTTGTGACCAGCACAATACATCTCGACATTTTCATTTTATGTTGCATGGGGCGCGAGCAGTCATGTGACTTTGTTAGCCCTGGCAAGCAGGTGTGGAGGCCCGTGTTAGAATATATTCTTTATTTCTCCTCATGACATTTTCAAACCAATGTAATCATCTCTCTTGTATCTTTCTAGAAACTTGTAACACTAGAGTTTTTTCCTATCTTTCCGTGTCTTCCCCAACATTTACTTCAACATCCTCATCTCTGTCCATTAATTTACTTTTTATTTATACTGACATCTATATATTTGAATTATATGAATATATTAGTATGTTTAGCATAGCTGGCTGATTTATAAAATTGAATTTCTTTAAAATTCTTAAACTCTGTATCTATTGAATATGAAGTATAAAATGCAATCAAATCGTATAGAGAATAATATATTCTTTAAGTTATTATAACGTTAAATGTCAATAAATCAAATTTAACTGTTAAATCTTCAAATGAGGCTACTTCCGGTTCACCAATTATAACCAAAATCTAATCAGTTGTTCTTCTGGATGTAAACTTGAGGAATACGAAAAAAATATATTTTTTGGAATCGTGGTATTGAAGTTATGCGATCCGAAACTTTCGTCACATACACACAGACACTCACACACAGACACATACATACAGACATCATCGTAAAAATGGTAAAATCGTATTATAGGGACCCTAAAACATGCTTATTCACTAAAAACTCATTGAATTTTTTGACCAAAGACAATACCTTCCTTACATAAAGGTGGCGGAAGGTAAAAAAACGACCTAACTTTTTAAACGTCAGTTTGATGTTTACACCCACAGAACACTACATTCAAATTGCCGCCAACGCAAAGTGACAGTCTCACCCCAAACATGGATTGGCTACAGACTAAGGGTCACGTGTGAGCCCGTGACCCATTTGTTTTCATTTAAATATTTTATACCAGCTGTAATTTGTTGCCAAGGAAGGCGTTTATTAATTAGAAACTGAATTTAAATTTTCTTTCCATTCAAAAGCATTTAAACTTTTTTTGAAATAATAAATCATGGTTCGAAAATGCTCTCTGCTTTTAATTCACACTTTCTTTCAAAATTAAAATAATTGATTAAAATGATGTGCAAAATTCCATGACCTATTTGATTTTCTTATTCTCAATAATTCTAGCGTGACCTTTATATCCATAGTTCATCTAAAAATGGCGGTATAGGAAAAAACTAAGAAAACTCCAAGTGCATTCAATGCATTTTTCACAAAAACAACAATGTAAACAATCTTCATCTGTTTATATTTCTTATGTTCGCACACGACCCAGTTCTAGCGGTTCTCACTGGCAGATAACCAGCAAAACAATTGACGATGCGTTGATAGGCAAGTTGGTTTCCACGGATAACCTGACCCAGTGTCGAGAAGTTCTCAAGAGTATCCTGAATTACGCCAGCGGTACATTGTAAATGGAAATGCATCTTATTGTGTTCATGTGAACATAACCTAACCTCGTTGCAGATGCTAATGCGATAGGTTATGTTAGGAGCAAATAAGCAAATGTAACTGTTTGAGGTTAACAAGATATTTATGATGGATTTCATACAAAATACACGAATGTGAGATTGAAAATTGAAAGTGAAATTGTTGGTTTGGTATGCAGGTATTTTAATTGGGTTTATTTCTAATGCGGAATGCAGAAATTATGATACTACATTCATAACAAACTGTTTATAATATGTACTTGCTAATAATGCGGATATAAATGCTATGAAAAAAATCTGATGTCGCCAGCTATTTCATTTTTATTAATTTAAATACGTCCTTACATAGGATGATTTACTGACGCTGGAAACTATATTATGTTCTTTTGCATTCGTATATAATATAATATATAACTATGACTATTTTTTTATTTACTGTTTTCTTTTAATACATTATCATTATTAATTTGAAATTAATTTTTTTGTGAGTAACATGTATCTGTCACTCTGTCAGTTATGTAATGTGCGCCCTTGACTTAAGAGTATACGAGCGCCGCTTCTGGTAGAATATTCCCGAGCGATGACGTAATCGCCTGTACTTGTGGCGCCAGAAAGTTCGAGAACGACATCGCGCTATATACACCCGTTGCCAAAGCCAGCAAGGGATAGTCTGATAGTCAATTTTAGTACTTAAGACTTGTATGTCAATTGGAATAACATACTAGATTTTGGCTAAAATTGATACACCGGAAGTGATACTTTACTTGAAGCTCTGAACAGATTTTTGTGAAAAAATATACTATGATATAATCCAAAAATTCTCAAATGTATTTAAAATTTATAAATGATTGGAAACAAGATATTAGATTTTGACTATAAACCGGAAGTGGTATTTTACTTGGAACTCTCAACAGATTTTCATTGAAAAATATATCACTACAATATAATAAGAGTTTTGAAGATACGTTTGTCAAATTGTACCGCCCGGCCTTGCCACAATTAATAAACCGAAAGTGGTACTTTACTTGAAGCTCTGAACAGATTTTCTGGAAAAAATATATTAAAATATGATCCAAAACTTCTCAAATTTGGTATTTAAAACTCTTATATGATTGGGTTTGGAAAGAATATATTAAATTTTGACTATTTTTCGAGGAAAAACATAAAAAAGTATAATCCAAAATTTCGTATTATAGACTATCTATTTATTGGAAAAACAAATTAGATTTTGTTTACAAACGACCAACCAGAAGTGATACTTTACTTAAAGCTATTTCAAACATGGAATTGGCGGGAGGTCATATGCTGACATTACATTTTTTATTTATCCAATGTTAGGCATAGTTGTCGAATCTACATTTCAAACCAAATATTAATTTAAAAAGAAATTGTTAAAAATCTATGCGGTAGAGTCCAATTTAAGATTATTTTCTAAACTTTTTTCTTATGTCAGGAGTATAAGATAAATAAATAAATAAATATATCATCACGGCAATCTGCTTTGTACACAGATGTCGGTAATGATGAAATATTTGTACCGTGCGGGCGCTTACCAGGCGTCACTTCACGGGCACTCATAGCTGGCGTGGAGAGTGCACCACAGGAGTCAATTTTATGCCGTTAAGATTCAAAGTAATTTTTGGCGTCGATCGGGATTGAACCCGGGTCCCCAGATTCGCGACCAGACACTCAGGCACACGGCCATGAGACCCCATAAGATAAGTGGTAATAAATAAATACAAATTTATTGTTGTTTAGCAAAATAATATTATTATTTTTTTAAATTTTTGTTAATACTACCCTGACCGGTTTAGTTACGACGATCTTCCATATTTTTGGTGAAGTCAATTCAGTATTAGTTGAGACAAGTTTTATAAGGTATTTTGTGGAAATTTACGTTATTTATGTCCATACGACAAATTAATTATACAAAATAAAAGGTTATACTAAACTTACACTTGTTTCTTGTTTCCCAACGATATTTATGTGTGAAATGCCTTGCATTTTGCCTCCAGCAACCTGTCACTTTTACACAATATCTTATTGAACTCACGCGTAATTAAACTCATATTACTGTGTTAAGTTATAAATTAAAGATGGCCAGAGCGAGTACGAGTAGAGAGAGAGTACGAATTTAATCACCAGCTTTTGTTTGGGGTGAATTAAGACGCTTGCGGAAACACTCGCATATTTTACCCGTTGAAATTTGTATGAGGTTAGGGTACGTTCAGCGAAACAGATAAATTGAGTTCACTGAATGGGATGACATAACCATGCCAAATATGTAGAGAAACTGGTATTAAATTATCAAGATCTATTGTTGTGATTATTTCATAATTGTTATGAATTGCTTCACAATATAATTCGTAACAAATATGATATGCTATTTACAAAACTTATAATAGAGGCAACTGTTTTCCACATAATTAATTAGGCCATAAAGTTGATATTTTCTCACAGAAAAGTTTAACAGCATAATGTTATTTTCAGAAATTTTGTATTTACAGTAAATACGAGGGTCATTTAATAAATAATACACAGGTTGGCAACACTGCAGATTGGATAATGCAACAACAGTCACATTTACGTCAATTATATAGAAGGCTTGGGGAAGGAGCATGTGTTTTGTTTTCAACTATAGTGTAAATTTCGACGTTGAAGGTTTTTAAAACAATTGACCACGCGATACCTGAGATATTTGCAATTAAATTTGGCCTTTTTAATACGTGAAGAATAGGAAATGGCAAAATAAACACAACATTTTAAATTATAAGTTTTATATCCATACCGACATTTAATAACTAGTATGTTATAGAAAACTAATTAACGGATTTTACGTAAAAATTTGAAAATTATTTACCACTCAGATTTAATTTTATTGCCTCTAGAAAATTATAATCTGAAGATACGACAAATAGGTAGAATTGTACTTGACAACCATGTACAAGCATTCCAGATGGAGTATCAGTTAAGTTAACAACGCCCGCTTGGTATTACCGAATAAGAGGTGATCTTTGGTTAAAGGAATTTCAGGCGTACATTCGAAGGAAATATTTTTTTTAAATTGGTATTTTACATGAAAAGCATGAAAATTTTAAATAGTATAATACTACTTTTGCAATTTTAAGAAAGAAATATATTCACAACAGATTTACAGATTTTTTACCTATGTTTTTGAAAATCACAAAAAACATAGACTTGACATAAACTATGGAATAATAATTTGATTTAACTGTCAACGTCACTGAGTAAACATTCGCACAGAGGGCAGTGTAATAGATAATTGTTTTGCAGTTTAGAATTAGTATTATATCTCAAAATATCTTATTACTTTTATACTCGAATGTACCAATAAATGTCTAGGTGCCACGTTGCCACTGTTATTCTTCAATATTCATAATTTAGTGTGAGTATATTGAAATACGACACTTGTGTATGGGTTAGTGCGATTGGTACAGTTAAAAAAAAAACTTTTCTACGGAAAAATAAAGAAAATTAAATCTGTTACAGTGTTTGACATTAACTTTAACTATTTTGATGCAATCTGTGTATATAATATAATGTTAAAAAATATAAGTTATTGCAAATATAAACTGCATTAGTTAAATTTTTATTTTGAACATAGAACAAGTTTTTGAATAGGTACACTCGAGTGACAAATACCGTAAGCATTCTTGTATCGAATAGTCCCTATTGATGGAAACGTGGGTTAGAGATTTTGAGCCGAAGTTGAAATCACAGTCCAACGAGTAGAGAGGTCCAAATTCCCCACGACCAAAATAATTTCGGAGAGCTCAATCAAAAGTCAAACAAATGATGATCTTTGCTTATGATTACAAATGAATCATCAAGATAGACAGAGTTCCATGTGGAACAAGTGTCTCAGCAGGTTATTATCGGGCATTTCAATAAATGTTGGAATTTCGTTTATGTAGTTTTTCATTAAAGTTTTGTACCGTTTTAATTGGTAACCTACAATTTTCCATTAGTTGCTACTAATTGAATTAAACCATGATAAGGAAATTTATGCAATTTAAATTTTATAGCTGTTTTCTGATTACTACCTTTAATAGCCATTTAATTATCCAAACCGTAACGTTACATAACCTAACTTTAGCTGGCAGATAATTCAATATCAGTCACATTTTTAAAGGATGGGGCCTAGGAACTTCCATTTTTTTAAGGCGAATGAAATAAAAATTTGATGTGGCCAGTATAATAATACCTTCCGTCAATTCTACGTATTTTGTACAAATTCCACATAGATTTTTTTTGCAAACTATTCTATGGACGTTTTCTTTTTAGAGGATAAATGGACTGATCTTACTTCGTACTGAACTGAACTGAACTACTCCTAAAAAGAACAGTATGTTTCTTTAAATAAGAAGTAGAAAATAAAAACATATTATAGCATTATATTTATAACATAATAATCTGCTGAATTGGCTTATGACTATAATCTGTTGTATTATATTATGTGATTTGTTTATGCCACCTTAATTTATTTAACATTTTTATATTTCCAGTGAAATCATTTTACAAAGATATTATATAAATTTTATTTGACACTGACATCTGTCAATTAATAATATTTCTTTATAATTCTTTATTTCTAAATTCGAAATCGAATAAAGAATAACATATTCTTTTATTTATAATAACATAAAAGCATTTAATAAGTATTACTTTTTAATTGATAAAAAGTTAAAAAATGGTATTTAACAGAGTTTTTTCAAGAAAAAATGCTATATATGTTTTTATTTTCTACTTCTTATTTTAAGAAACATACTATTCTTTTTAGGAGTAGTTCAGTTCAGTTCAGTACGAGGTAAGATCAATTAATTTCTCCCCTAAAAAGAAAACGCCCATAGAATAATTTTCAAAAAAAAAATTGTGTGGAATTTGTACAAAATAGGTATGTAGAATTGACGGAAGGTATTGTGCTGGCGACATCAGATTTTTTTGTCTTCATATGCTACTGAAATTTCACATTTTTCTTCTAGTAATTTAGCTTTATCTTCAATAATCAAAAATTCTTCATCACATCGTAAATTTTCTAATAGATTTGAAACACTTTTAACCATTGCCGATGTAGTAGCTAAATATATGTCGACTAGATTAGACGAGAAAAAAGCACCGCGGACGCAAGGCTGAGCACCGGATTTTGAAATACACTAAACCTCTGTAATATACGCAACTGTAGTGGCCACCACCTTCAAGTTATTTTGTTTAAAACTTCATGATTTAAAACTTGAAATTATGTTCTTTCATTAACCAAAAAAAAATTTTGTCTACCAACAATACTTTTTAATTTATTCGCCTTCAAAAAAAGGAAGTTTTACAACACTGTACAACCAAAAAAGAAAAAAATCTGTTGTGGCCAGCACAATACCTTCCGTCAATCCTGTGTATAATGTATAAATTCCATACATAATTTTTCTTGCAAAAGATTCTAAATTTCCAGTAAAATTATTTCATAAACAAACTATTTAAATTGCACTTGACACTCTTCTTCCTTGTAAGCTTTTCCCATTCATTAGGAGGTCCCTATTTTTGCGTGTCGTTCTCATTCAGTTAATTTTCTCTCAAGTCTTCCGCAATCCAGTCCTTCCATCTTATCTTTGGTATTCCTCTGTTTCTTCAACCTCCTATTAATAAACTAGGTACTCATTCTTGTTCAAATATAATTCTTCATTTCTCCTCATGACATGTTCAAACCAATGGAATCGTCTTTCTTGTATCTTTCTAGAAACTTTTAACACTAGAGTTATTTTCTTACCGTATCTTTCCGTGTTTCCCCAACATCTACTTCAACATCCTCATCTCTGCCACCTTAATTTACTTTTTATTGATACTGACATCTGTCAATTTGAATTATATGAATATATTAGTAGTTTCCATGTTAAGCATAGCTGGTTGAATTATAAAATTTAATTTCTTTAAATTTTTTTAACTCTATATCTATTGAATATGAAGTATAAAATGTAATCAAATCGTATAGAGAATAATATATTCTTTAAGTTATAATAACATTAAATGTCAATAAATCAAATTTAACTGTTAAATCTTCAAATGAGACTACTTCCGGTTCATCAATTATAACCAAAATCGAATCACTTGTTCTTCTGGATGTAAACTTGAGGAATACGAAAAAAATATAATTTTTGGAATCCTGGTATTGAAGTTATGGAATCCGGAACTTTTGTCACGCACACACAGACACACACATACACACACACAGACACACATACATACATACATACAGACATCATCAAAAAAATGGTAAAATCGTATTATAGGGACCCTAAAACATGCTTATTCAGTAAAAACTCATCATTGAATTTTTTGACCAAAGACAATACCTTCCGTACCTAAAGGTGACGGAAGGTAAAAAATATAGATATTATATTGTTATTTTACAGGAAGGATAAATTATTTGTTTCAATTAACAATCAGTCACAATACTCGATAATAAAACCTAACCTATAATTATTGTATTTCATTTCCTTATCTGTAACTTCCCAGAAGAAAGCTAACCTATGAATAAAGTTACTCTCGATAGAAGTCTAGATTGTGATTATTGTAAATTGTGTGTTTTCACGGGCACTTGGCCTGCGTAATTGTTTAGTATGAAGGCGAACAAGTTGTCGGCTCCGTTTCCCGCGTTTTGTGGTTAGTTTATCGTTCGCCAGGGATGTTGTAGTCTGTATTGTCTGTTATTGTGATATTGAGAGCGAAATGAAAGGTGATTGTGATTTTATGCTTCATGCCCGGGGTATCTCAAGAATGTGTGGTGTGGTTCGTAACGGAACTCTACATGGATTATTCTATAAGTACGAGTAGGGACTTGTTTTTCTTTTGTATTGTAAATAGGAATATAGAATATAAACGTTATTTATACTGAGACACTGAGACTCAGGGGTTATTCGGTTAATAAAATTTACAACAGCAAGCTGAAGAAAAAAAAATTCATACAGTTGACGTCACTGCGGCATAGGGGAAGATCTAAATGTTACGTCACGTAATTGCGCCAAAAGAAGATACAGTACTCGTCACGAGTGATGGCGAGCTGCTGCGCATACCAGGCCACGCCTTACTTAAACACGATTGGTGCGAAAAAATTCAGTAGCTAGAGTAAACATAAAATGATTTGTGCCACTGATTCGGAACTAATTTTATGCTTAGCCTTTTTTTGACAAATGTGAGTTGTCAACTTTTTCAAATAAATTTTGACAAATAAATCGATTAATAATTTTTATAAACGTTATGGTTAGTAAAAATGCCTACCATTCGCACTTTTGTACATGTATGTAAATAAAATAAATAAATCAAGATCGTGGTAGAACTCGCCCTAATCACATAGAGAATATTGAAAAGGATGTTTTGGACTCAGCTAGGGTCTAGTACTCGAAGAATAGTACTGCAACACAGAGTGTCACATATTTAGAGGATATTGAAACAATAACAGTTACATCATTTCATCGACGCTTTCAGTATTGTATTGACAATGACAGTGTCCATTTTGAACATCTATTGTGATTTCATTTAAGTCATTCAATTGTAAAGTTGTGCTTGGTCGACTGTATCCTATGAATATCTTAACATTTTTGAATTGTCTACCCTGTTGTAACAAAAATATGACGTATGGTTTTTTTTTGTTCCCTTAGTCGAGGTATTTATTCTATCTCTTATCTTTCCCGATTTGTGTATAGTTTCATCTTCTGGTGTATCTATCAAAAGTCTTATAGTTTTTAACTCGGTTTTTAAGTAATCGTCCTTCCAACGTCCCACACACATACACACACACATACATCCACACACACAGACATCATCGTAAAAATGTTAAAATCGGATTGTAGGGACCTTAAAACGTGTTTATTCATTAAAATCTGGAAATGCCATTTTTAGCATGAATCCAATACCTCTCTTAGCGAGAGGTAAATAAGTTTGGTTACTGATATATTTGAATACGTAATTTTGCATTACTTGCAATATGTTTTAGAAATTGTTTATATTTACATATCGAATTAATGATAAACAATGGTAATCAGCTGGCTAATCAGTTTCCAATTATAACGCTTATTGTTATAGTACTCTGGTTTCTATCATAAGGAGCGTGAGACAACAATTTCACTTATTGAATAACAGGGTAACTTGCATTTTAATTAAATAAATTGTTGTCTCATATTCAGCTATGTATATGGTTATAATTTTGTTAAACCATTCAGACTATGTTGTACTTATATTTATAATATAAATGACACGTTTTATATTTAAACAATTTATTTAATATAGAAGTCGTTCACCTATATTTTACTGGATAACATTTATATAAAATCTTGTAATATTTCTCGGAACATAAAGCACATTTAAGAAGCAAATTATATGCTATTATTGTAATAATAACAATGTAATCATGTCATTAAAATTTATACCATTGTATTTTCATAACCTAAATAATAACCATGCGATATAATAGCTGTATTTTATTTATTATCGAACCAAATTAGATCTAAACGAAATAATACTAAAGTTCAGATGATAAATTACTTCAACAATTAAGTATTTTTTTCAATAATCACAATATATTATTCAACAAGAACAAAAGTGTGTAATGATGGCTTGATGGCTTTGACTCCGGAGGATGAAGTTTGTGATACGAACCGCAAAAGAATTTATCCGAATGAGTTACAACCATTACAAATGAGTATAGAATACTACAACTATTTAATCAGAAATGGAGTATGTGTAATGGAATTTCAGTATGTGGGTCATAAAAATTAACCCCTTTAGTTTCTCATATTAATAATAAAAATTAATCATTATTTCCTCGATTATTTCGTAATAATTTAGTATTATCTGGTGATCTGAGTTTATACAGGCGACACTGAAAAACGGTCCACTCAAAATAAGTTTTTTTATTTGTATTTTTCTTTAATTATCTTAATGTATTTGTAAACTAGGCTTGGGCTCACAAATAATGCTATTTGGCATTCCCCATTTGAAATATGAAAGTTAGTGTCATTTCCGGTTAAACCGGAAGCACTACCATCATGCCAAATACAATGATTTACGAGCCCCTAAGCCTAGTTTAAAATATGAATAGAGATTTAAAAAATCTGTTGTGGCCAGCACAATACCTTCCGTCAATCCTGTGTATAATGTATAAATTCCATACATAATTTTTCTTGCAAAAGATTCTAAATTTCCAGTAAAATTATTTCATAAACAAACTATTCAAATTGCACTTGACACTGACATCTTCTTCCTCTTTAGCTTTTCCCATTCGTTAGGAGTCGATATTTTTGCGTGTCGTTCTCATTCGGTTTTTTTTCTCTCATGACATGTTCAAACCAATGTAATCGTCTTTCTTGTACTTTCTAGAAAATTGTAACACTACAGTTATTTTATTACCGTATATTTCCGTGTGTTCCCCAACATCTACTTCAACATCCTCATCTCTGCCACATTAATTTACTTTTTATTCAAAATGACATCTGTCAATTTGAATTATATGAATATATTAGCAGTTTCCATGTTTAGCATAGCTGGCTGAATTATAAAATTTAATTTCTTTAAAATTCTTTAACTCTGTATCTATTGAATATGAAGTAATGTAATCAAATCGTATAGAGAGAGAATAATATATTCTTTAAGTTATAATAATATTAAATGTCAATAAATCAAATTTAACTGTTAAATCTTCAAATGAGGGTACTTCCGGTTCACCAATTATAACCAAAATTTTTGGAATCGTGGTATTGAAGTTATGGGATCCGGAACTTTTGTCACACACAGACACACACACATACATACATCATCGTAAAAATGGTAAAATCGTATTATAGGGACCCTAAAACATGCTTATTCAGTAAAAACTCATCATTGAATTTTTTGACCAAAGACAATACGTTCCTTACCTAAAGGTGACGGAAGGTAAAAATAATTATAAATAAAAAAGTTATTTTGAGCGGCCCGTTATTCAGTGTCATTTGTATTTCTATCGCTATCAACCGGTATAGCATATGTTTTGTCTCTGTTTACTGCACTTGGGCCATAGCGACGTCCAAGAGGTGATGTTAAATCTTCAAATGAGGCTACTTCCGGTTCACCAATTATAACCAAAAACTAATCAGTTGTACTTCTGGATGTAAACTTGAGGAATAAGAAAAAAATATAATTTTTGGAATCGTGGTATTGAAGTTATGCGATCCGAAACTTTCGTCACACACACACAGAGAAACATACATACAGGCATCATCGTAAAAATGGTAAAATCGTATTATAGGGACCAAAGACAATACCTTCCTTACCTAAAGGTTATTATTATTATAATCAAGATGTCACCAGAGATACTTTTTACCTCCCGCTACCCTTGGTAAGGGAGGTATAGGGATCTTACTAAAAATCGCATATCGAGATTTTGATAAATGACCACGTTATAAGGTCCCTATAATCCAATTTTAACATTTTCACGATGATGTCTGTGTGTATGTATGTGTGTGTGTGTGGGTGTGGATTCTCTTTACGCTCTAACTCAAATACTATCGTTCAGAAAATTTTGAAACCTTGTATTTATACCTTACTCTTATATGGAAAGATGCCATTAGATTTTGGAGTAAATCAGATAACCGGAAATGGCACTTTACTGGAAGCTCAAAATAGTTTTTCTTCGAAAATACCTTTAAATGTTATTTTTTCGAGATTTGTTATTATAAAAATTAAAGTTTTTTAAATTTTCTACAGGTTTGCGTTAATACTTTTTGTATATATTTTATGGATAAATTTCTAAAAATATTTATAATTTTAATCCCGGAGCCTACGCTTTAAACACAACTCCATTTTCATATCTCAAATGTATGTAACTGACAGTGTCACTGTCAACAAACTAATCATTCCAAATAATAATAGTAATGTTTTAAAAATAAAATATTAAATGGAACAATAATTATATGGAAAGGAACTTAATACAGTTTCCAGCATAAGTAAATATGGAGGAATATAGGTAATATAATAAAAATATATAATATATCATCACGCCATATTACCCATTGCTGGGTGAGCCAATCTGCTTTGTATACAGATGTCGGTAATAATGATGACATATTTGTACCGTGCAGGCGTTTGCCAGGTGTCACCTCACGAGCATTTATTGCTTGCGTGGAGAGTGCACCACATTTTTGTGCCATTTAAAATTCGAAATATTTGGCGTCGGTCGGGATCGATCCCGGTATTTAAATTTAATTTAATTTTAAGTATTTACATGAATAAAAATTTAAATAATCATCTAAAAACATTTGCGCGTGATTACATATTTAACCTGTTAATATTTTTGTGACCGATAAAATCAAATCGGTGTGTTAGTTATAAATATGCGCGCCATTTTAGCGAATGTTATGATAGAGTTCAAACAAAAACTCACCATATGAGATCCCATTCTCCCTAGATACTTCATCTTCTCTTGCACTGATGCAATCTGTTTCAAATACCAATCCCGCGCTTTTTCAATCGCTTGCAGTCCCTGCATAAGCACATCCTTCTCTTGTTCTATTTGTTTCATCCTTTTCAACATATTATAATCAATTCCGTTCTGCAGTGTATGTCTACGAGGTTCCCTTCTCCTCACGTTTGGTTTTTTCTGGTATAAACCTGCAGGAACTTGCACATCCAATTGCCCAGACGGTTTTCCATCCCCTGAACCTCTTCCAGTCCGAACAAGAGCTCCATTATATGGAGGAATCTTATTGGATTTGTCTTCATTCATCATTAACCCTATTTGCCAGTTTTGTAAGGCAGTGCGGATTTCTGCACGGTCGAAATTTCTGTCTGATGTTGGTCTTTCGAATATGGCATTACTTCTCGGGGGCTTTGGAGGTCCATAGAGGTTTGTTGTAGGTTTAGGAACTGATTTTGAGTCGTAATTGTGAATGTCTTCAGTTGTTTGGGCAGGTTTTGTTATTAGTTGAGGCATGCTTAATGTTCTTTGTGATGAAATGACGTTTGGACGAACAGTTGCAGTGTTGGCCCAATTGTTTTTTGGCGGGCTATCTAAATCTAACAACGGCGCACTTGGTGGTCTATTTGGTTGATTGTCACTTCTGTTTTGATTTCTGCTTTCCACTTGATTTCTAAGTAGACATATTTTTAAGCCGGCACAAAACCTTTCGAAACTTAGTTTACCGTTTGGTGGTGTAACTTTTTGCAAACTTTCAATAACACCTTTTGGTAGTCCTTTCGTTCCATCGTCTTGCCATCTGTGTTCTATGTCTGCAAAGTTTACATAACCTGTACGTTTGTCATCCATGATATCGAATAATGTTCTCATTGCCTGGACGAACTGTTTGGGGAGGCTGTCCACAGTTGTGGACTGAAGCTGTGTGCCCATGGCTTGGAAAACTATGGAAGAATCACACAATAGCGGTCAGTGACTGCACCATGGTGTATTGTTCACTACACACAGCGCGCGCACAACTAACTTTGTTGGGTGACTGGTTGTGTTGGCTTGTGCTCGAGGCTGGTTTGGTTAGGTACCATGTAGAGAGGTGGAAGCCGGAATGAGTGTTTACAAATGATACCTGTTCCGAGAACAGGTTATCTAATGATATGAATCATTGGCGTATTTAAAACCTGTTCAGTTTTATGGGTCTTCCATAAAATCATAAATTTTTGTATTGCTGACTTCTCAGTAAAGCTCAATTATAAAAGTGACATATCTATTTTACCTACAATATTTAATTTCTTTGGATGAAAAAGTAAAGGTCCCTCTTCCATAAAACCTATTTTTATTATTTTTTATAACAAATAACATAGCAACACCAACAAATTATGTAGAAACCACAGCATACTTAAAATTACAACGCCAGCACAACGATAATGGATATACAAATTTATCTATTGAATCCTTGAATTTCGAAAACTAAAATAAAACGTTGTATGTTCCATGGGCATTAATTATGCCCTTGATACATAAGTAACTAATATGACACCAGTAAGTGACAGATCATATTGTTACTTTTGACACTAGTGTTAAAAGTGAATAGAATCGACATTTTGGACATATGTCAAAAATTATTAGGAATACAAATTTAAATGAAAAAATCTGTTGTGGCCAGCACAATACCTTCCGTCAATTCTGTGTAATATGTATAAATTCCATACATAAATTTTCTTGCAAAAGATTCTAAATTTCCAGTAAAATTATTTCATAAACAAATTATGCAAATTGCACTTGACAGTAACATCTTCTTCTTTAGATGTTCCCATTCGTTAGGGGTCGCTATTTTTTATTTTCTTCTTCCACTCATTTCTGTTTTTCGTGTCGTTCTCATTCAGTTCCTCTTCTTTCAAGTCTTCCGCAATACAGTCCTTCCATCTTATCTTTGGTCTCACCTTAATTTACTTTTTATTGATACTGACATCTGTCAATCTGAATATATTAACAATTTTCATGGTTAGCATAGCTGGCTGAATTATAAAATTTAATTTCTTTAAAATTCTTTATCTCTTTATTGGCACACCCAGCAATGGGTAATATGCCGTGATGAAATATTTATTTATATATTTTATTTTTTTCTATATCTATTGAATATGAAATATAAAATGCAATCAAATCGTATAGAGAATAATATATTCTTTAAGTTATAATAACGTTAAATGTTAATAAATCAAATTTAACTGTTAAATCTTCAAATGAGGCTACTTCCGGTTCACCAATTATAACCAAAATCTAATCAGTTGTTCTTCTGGTTGTAAACTTGAGGAATACGAAAAATATAATTTTTGGAATCGTGGTATTAAAGTTATGCGATCCGAAACTTTCGTCACACACACAGACACACACACACATACACACGCACACACACACGCACACAAACACATACACACACACACACATATATACATACATACAGACATCATCGTAAAAATGGTAAAATCGTATTAAAGGGACCCTAAAACATGCTTATTCACTAAAAACTCATCATTGAATTTTTTGACTAAAGGCAATACCTGACGGAAGGTAAAAACAGTGTTGTAATCTTGTAACATTCAAGAAAAAAATATTTTATTCGGTAATTTTTTAAGCGTTTTCGTATAGCCCTTTTTAGCGCTTACCGCTAACTTACTGCCTTTCAATGCCCCCCTGTTAACCCTGAGACCATCATCGCCCCCCTGGATCTATACAGCGCCCAGAAGGGGCCATATTGCCCACTTTAAGAATCAATGGGATAGACTATTGAAATTAAAAAAAAAAACTTTAATATTTCTGTTTTTAATATATCTCTGTTTATATATTCTCAATTGATTTATGAAACAACACAGAATAAAAACAAAATTTACAGTGGGAAACAACAGGACAATGTTTTAAGAATATTCTTTTGAACTATGGATTAATAATTTATCAGAATGAAATTTACTGCTCCTAGATTTATTATTTGTCGTTCCCAAACTAAGTTTCGCTCGTAAATATTATTTTTTATGCGTCCTAAATTTCGAAGTAAAATTGGATAAAAGCAAGGAAATACAGTATTTAGAGTTCATTGTCCATGTATATGTATGAGCGTGATGGGATGGTATAATAAAAAGAAGGTTTCCATTTCATTTCACACAATCTCTATTAAGTGTTAGAGCCATTCAACTCGAAAGTCAATCCATTTGTTTTTCTTTTTGCCTTAGCACACTTAATATAAAGTGATTTTGTAAATTGTATTGTTCTCAATTTATTTTTCATTTGTCTTCTTTTGTATTACAATTGTTTTCATTTACTTTTTCTGATGAATTCACTTATTTCTTTTCTTATGAACGGTTGTTTTCCAGAGATGTCTTAGGTAAAAAAATATCCTAAATCTCCGTATAGCAACATCAAAAAGTCTTAACATACTTGGCTTAAAAGTACAAAAATTAATAGTCTATTCCACTCTGTATTTCTAGAGAGTCTTAATAGAGTCCTATACCAATTAAAAAAAAAAATAATTAAAAAAATCTGGAAGAACAGGATGAATTAAGAATTTTAGTGTAAACGCGACTTAAAAATTTTACATAATAAGCGAGATATAAATTTTTAAAGTTAAGAATTTGTTGCGTGACGTAGCAGGGCTGCACCAGTGGTCGACAAAATGTTAGTTCTAGAGTACAAATGTTTCATGTTCGCATAGCTGAAATATTTTTATTAAAGTCGTAAAGTTTCATATTATTTTTAATGGACACAAATTGTAATATAACTTACCTCAACTGCACGACCCTATGAACACTGCAAGACAAATGAAACAGATCTGGGACTGATGTATTTAGGTCAGATAATAGAAATAACTTTAAGCTAGAACGAATTTTCGAGCAATGCCATGAGTCCTTGAGGGCACTAATCACCAACCACCAAGAGAGTCGACGACAGACAATAGACAGTCGTAAGCATCGTAAGACAGAGAGCTAGTCATTCGACAAAAATTACAGCCATAAAAAATCTGATGTGACCAACACAGTACCTCCCACCATTTACCTATGTATATAATTTTTATATTACTTTATAAATTTATCCATACAATATATAGAAAAAGTATTAAAGCAAACTTGTAGAAAATGAAATAATCTTTAATTTTTATAGTAACAAATTGAGAAAAAATTACATTTAAAGGTATTTTTTGAAGAAAAACTATCTTGAGCTTCAAGTAAACTGCCATTTCCGATTATCCGATTGCCACCAAAATCTAATCAGATATTTCCATATTAGAATAAGGTAGAAATATATGGTTTCAAAACTTTCTGAATGATAGTATTTGAGTTAAAGCGTATACACTATACAGGATCCACACATACATAAGGTACATACATACACACAGACATCATCGTGAAAATGTAGAAAATGGATTCTAGGGACCTTAAAACGTGGTCATTTACCAAAATCTCGATATGCGATTTTTAGCACGATCCCTATACCTACCAAAGGTAGCGGGAGGTAAAAAAATTATCATTGTAATTCCTATGGCCCTTAAAAAAAGTAGACACCTGTATACAAAATCTCTCTTATTAATAAAATAACTTACTTTCCCCAAATCCCAAACAAATGTATCTATCGTTGATAATTATGTTATTTGTTTTCTCTGGCGCCGGAGATGGTTTCTATGTGCACTAGGAGCTGTTGAGCGCAGCCATCAGGTGATTAGATCACCGCTGAGCCGGTCGAGAGGGCAGGTAAATCGCGGTCGTCGCGTGGGCAACCAATGCAGAGGAAATCACTATACATCCACATCGAAGAGAGACTCCATCGTATTGTAATTATGTTTCCTGCAGTTAATAATGATCCTGTCCTTTAATCTGCTTGTAAAATACACCAGGGATTCCCTCCGTTTCATTGCCAATATTTCATATTGTACTTTGTTAATTTTACAATATTTACAGAATCTTGTATTTGTACCTATATTACTCGCATTCCATTAATTACAATATTTGGACGAAATTAAAAAAAAATGATGTGCATGACCTCCCGCCAATTTCATATTTTAAATAGCAATGAGATTTAAGTAAAGTATCATTACGGTTGATTGTTTATAAACAAAATCTAATTTGTTGTTGCAATAAATAGTCTGGAATACGAAATTTTGAATTATATTTTATTAAGTTTTTTTTTTCGAAAATCTGTTAAAAGCTATAAGTTAAGGACCACATCCGGTTTATCGTAGTCAAAGCTTAATATTTTGTTTCCAATCATATATGAGTTTTAAATACCAAATTTGAGAAGTTTTGGATTATATTTTAATATATTTTTTAAGGAAAACTGTTCAGAGCGCCAAGTAAAGTACCACTTCCGGTTTATCAGTTTCAGCAAAAATCTAATATGTCGATTTTACTAGTACATAAGTTTATCATACATAAACAGGGTATTTCCTTTAAAACAAATAGCGCTTTTTTTGGGCGAACGAATGACTAGAAAAAATGTTTTATACAAAAAATAAGGATAAGGGATAAGAATAAGGGGCTAATTTGTTATCGTAAATTCAACAAGTGGTTCTCAAACGATAGATCAATTTTTTTAAATGGTACCCTATATAATTTTTAGCCCATTAGATAGATTTTTTTTCTGATTTCAACGATATAAATATTGTAGGTTTCTATAACAATTATTTCGAGAAAAATCGTATTCAAAATTAGAAATAGTGTAATAAAAAATGGCTTTACTATTAGTGTGACCAAGGTAACACACGTATGTGTATAGCATAGCCCGTTGTAACATTTTTTAAAAATTTTAATACTATTTTTCTACCGTTTGAGAACCACTTGTTGAATAGTCGGTCTGTTATTATTGATAAATTAGCCCCTTATTCTTGATCATTTTTGTATAAAACATTTTTCTCTAAAGTCATTAGTTCGCCCAAAAAAGCGCTGATTGTTTTAAAGGGAACAGCCTGTATAGTCTAAATCAAATATGTTGTTTTCAATCATATACCACTTCTGGTTACCGAATTTTTCCCAAAATCTCTTTTTATGAATGCAGAAAGCTTAAATACGGACAATAGAAATTTTTGGAAGTTTGATATAAGAATTATCGTGGAAGAAAAATTGCCACCCAAAAACTAATGATTATGATCTCTGGTTAATTCTACAATTCCACTCATACCGATACGTTTTAATAAGTAATATTAAATGACGATTCTTTAAAAAATTGATTAAATAAGTAGAAACTAATTTAATGTAAAATGTCAGATAACTGTTTAAATTTAAAAGCACTATCGTATTCCTAGTTTCTTCTTATATTGTTAAATTCATTGACGAAATATAACAGTTATAATTCTTCTTAGTTCACACCTTCACAAGAGTAGTGGGTACGTGCGAATAGGTAAAGCAGTTCAAAAGAGCATCAGAACTCTGATCAGGATATACACAGCAAATCGTGATGGTACTCAGGCACGACTAACTGTATCTTGTAAAAGAGTACCGGCGCTTGGATTCCGCAGACTACAAAGATACGAAAGAGGAGCTATATGCTATTCCAAAATATCAGAGAAAAAGATTAGAATAATTAGTGACCATCAAAAAGGGAATGTTTTTATATAAGCACTAAGTGCATGGTCACTGTTTTGGAATCAACCATTTTGATATTTTCCTTCTCAGTCGATTTTCGGGCCTATCATAATTGTTTACATCAAAATTACACTGTAAAATATGGCGTTACATTTTTCATATACAGGGTGTTTCACGAATACGGGACACCTCGATTATTTTCATTATTATTGGGAATAGAAGATAAGCATTCAATAAAAGTTGTGGTAGATGGGGGGCGACATTTACTTATTGAAGAATTTTTTTAAACTTTTGGTTCTAAAACTATATTATAAAGATATATATATATATATATATATATATATATATATATATATATATATATATATATATATATATATTAATGGGATGGTATACAGTGTGTTAATTAAAAACCTAGCCATAGGCGTTTAACATGGGAAATCAGTTTTTCCTTGGGCAAAAGTTCCCAAATTATTTTAGACAAAAATACTTCAAATAAATGTTGTAGAGAATTAAATTCTGCACCCGAATTATTCTATTTTTGACTTTTAATAACCGATAAAAGTTTTTTGAAGATTGCTGATTTATTGCGATAGCCATGCAACTCAAACAAAATTTGTCCACCATTTTATAATCTGAAGCTTTTCTTCATGAGAAAACTTTTCCATACTTTCAAAGAAATATGTTATTGAACGAAAATTACAAAACACAAACTTTTTTTGACAGTTAAGATAGCATACAATTGTTCGTAATTTTGTTTGAGTTCCATGGCTACCGCTATAAGTCAGCTATCTCCAGAAAAATCAAAATTGATTTTCTCGGTTATGAATTGTCAAATATAAAATCTTATTACTTATTCGGGTACTAACACGTACAGAATTTAATTCTTTACAACATTTATTTGAAGTATTTTTGTCTAAAATAATTTGGGAACTTTTGCGCAAGGAAAAACTGATTTCCCATGTTAAATGCCTATGACCAGGTTTTTAATTAACACACTGTATATTTTTTAGGTCCATTTGATATAGTATTTTTTTCTGAATTCAACCATGTAATCATTTTATATCCTTATATAACAAAAATATTGAGAAATTTAAATAAATTTTATGTTTATACATAGTTATTTTTCCGTAAGCTAGTATGAAGAACAAAAACTTCTACTTCTCAATTTGGATTATTTAGTGTATAATTCATATTGAGGGAAGAATAATTTAGTTGGAACACAGTCTAAAGATGTTTATTTTGTTAAATAAAGATGTTTTTGTAACAAAACGTAAACAAACATGGATGATTTTTTTTATGTGATATACATAACGTTTAACTATAATAATTTTAACGGAACAGAATTGAAAACAATTTTATAAAACATAAAACTGTAACTGTCAATAACATTTATTACCAATCGTCTAAAACTCTTTCATATTGTACAAAACGTGGTAAGCAGGGAAATATCACAATAACTTGATAATAAAATATTCCGATTGTCATTTGTTATTTTAATTGGTTAGTATATGTAAAAAGTAAAGGCAAATTCAGAAACCATTCAAATCTACTTGTTTATTGTGGAACATCGTATATATGGAGCTACAGTCAAGTATTTTAGTCATTGTATAAAGTTCTGTTCCTTTGGTTTGTTTTACGTCAACAATTTTTTGTGGGCGGCCTTGAGATGGTCGCGGTATAGTATTTAATCGTGGTAGGCGTAGGAAAATTATACATCGTGTTAATTAGCGTTTACTGTTTTCATTTGTTAAACGTGTTGAAAATTTATTCATTTGGTGACATTGACATATTGTCTGCTAATATTTACATTGAAAAAATAAGTCACATTGTAGTACATATTTAATATAGGTATTTAACATATTGAAAACTTGTAAATTTAATAATAGTAACTAATATCATTCATCTAATATTATATAAGGGTATCAAATAAAAATGTCAAACATTAATTCATAAATTAAATGCCACAATTATGAAAATAGCATATTCGAGTATCATTGAATTTACTAACAAATTTTGGTTTGTTCTATATAAAAATATTTGAAAGCTATGTTTGAAAGTTATATGCATTCCAAAAACTAGGTACTAACGTAACCAATTTAACAAGAATGTAATACTGGAAATCGGCAGTGTTGCGCAAAGTATTCTTATTTCATTGTTACACTACGCCTATTCCGTAGCCGGGTAGACTGCATTTTAGTCACAAGAGTAAAGATAGTTTCTTTTATAAGTTAACAAAAAGGAAATAATTTATAAAATCTTCAAAGTAAAACAATAATTTTCATTTTTTTCAATACAGGGAAATTTTCAAAGAAGAAATTCTTATAATTACAAATAGGATAAATTTAATCGTACATAATTTCAAATTTGATTTTAACTGACGTCAAATTTGAAACAAAAATTATTTCTAATTTTTAAAAGCACGAAAGTGATCCGTGTAATGTTATCTCGACAATAGTATTGAGAGCCTGTAAGGTGACGCCTGGTACGTTAAGTGCTGTTCAGGCCCGGATTAGTATTTTCGGCCCGAGCTAAAAAGGAGTGAGTCAGTAGCGGCTTGTGCACCAAAACTTTGGGATGAAAGGGGAGGGGGAAATAAGTCATGTAAAGGTATCCAGAAAAAAGGCGATTTTTTTTATTCAAGGTCAAGTGCCTTATAATTGAAAGTTACACTTTTTCAATGGATGTGAAGTTGCATGAGGGTAGCGCCAAAATGGCTTTAAAAGAAATTAACTTTAACAGAATAAACAATAGTTCCGCAAAGTATCACCAGATGTCATGTTAATTATTAATAATCGTTTTGAAGGACGTGAGCATGACTCCAGTGAGAGCGGCCTTGAAATTCTTTCATGTATTTTCCTGCCTGAAAATTGTGAATTAATAACTTTTTAACAGCTCAAAATCAAAATAGATCAAAATATTGTTCTTGTCAAAGCGACAAGCGCACATAAATCAGCAGATTCCAAGTACGTCAAGGTCGTTGGAATCACGTGTATACTCGCGGCCTATACCGTTAACTTCCTAACCTGGCAATATAAAATAAATTATTCTTTGTCTCATGCTGCGTATGCCAGAATGCCTTATTTTCAATTATTGAGTATCATACCGAGAATTTTCATCGACCCTCGTGGCTTCGGCCACCGAGCTTAGCTCGGTAGCTCGCTGCCCCAATCCGGGCCTGTTGCTTTCGTCGTTACCTAAATCTGCGTATAAAAATGCTGATGTGCACCAACACCATGCGGTGGTATTTTGACGCCAGGAACATTTAAAATTCAATTTGGTGCCTGGCGCCCTAAGAGCAATATTTTTTTTAAAAAAGAGTGATTTTTTTCATAAATTTGGTTCAATAAAGAAGAATATAGAATGAACTGGCTCTAGCTGCTTAACTGGATGATTATCAGGAACGTATCAATGGGGTTCATTTAAAAAAAAAAGTTTTTTTTTTATAAAATCATGAAATCCGTCTCATTTAATAAATATAATAATTTAAAATAATATGAAATATGCGACTTTTCATTCATAAATTTGCTAATAAACTTTCGCGGTTGTAAAATTCGTGACGTCACTGTTTATTACTCACACAAAGACATTTCTCTCTCACACGAAGACATTTCTCTCTCACACACACACAAAGCGGTCTACGTAGTTTCCGTTTGCTGTTGTAAACAAACTAACCTAAACTTGTAACAGATGACAGCAGAATTAAGAGTAAAGGTATGTAAATAAAGCATTTATTAAAATAAGTACCAAAAGTTGTATGAAATATGTTTTTAGTTAACAATATGTTGCTGTCACAAAATCAAACTGACAAGTGATATGATAACAACCCGAACAATCATAGTTCCAAACACAACCGTTAGAGAGCTATTGCCGCATCCGCCAAGCCGTGACGTCAGCGTCCAAATATTTGAAATTAAAGACAACTTTTAAAAAATCATATCTCTGATTCTAAAGACTTGTAAGGTGTAAAATATACACCTACATATTTAATTTGATCTATTCTATGAAGAAAAAAATAAATTAGAAAATGTGAGTGCTCCTTTGCACGGCCCTGAATTGTGCACACTTAGAAATTAGAAATAGTTAATAAGCCGTGATAATATATTTATTTATATTTATAATGTTACATTGAAAATTACAGGATGTATACAAAAGAAATAGATTCTAAAAATATTCAAGGTAGTAACTCAAATTATAAATAAGTTAATAAGTAAATAAGTTGCGAATGTTGCGACTAACTAGACGGATGTTTTGATGATTTGACACTATAATTACATACATTTACAATTTCCGTCTATGATTTTATATTGTTGAATGAACAAGCGAAAATAACGTTACGTAAACATAATGTTCACGTTTTTCCATAATTATAAGTCCTGCAATAATTGTTATGCGTAAAATCAAATATGTTTATAAATTCTAAACGTGGTGTTATATTAATGTGATAATTAGTTATTATCTCTGAAACGTTAAATATAATTTATTAATAAATTCATAATGTTATTACTTCTGAACTAGCAAAACATTCCATTAAATGATAAATAACATGACTCATTAATAATTAACATATTATTTATATATAAATAAAATGAAACTAATACATTCTATATGTTTTGCACATACGTGTAAATAAAGCAAATATTGATCTTTTTATCTAGGTGGTTATGAAATAAATGAATGTGAATGCAAGATGGCGCCGCGTATTTATTATGCGTGACAGCAATGAGAGAAGTGAAGCAATGTTTAAAACTTGAAGTAATTAGGAGCAAAAGGCGATAGAAATGTAAATATATGCAGATGATACGTATTGTGCGAATATTTTCATATAATCCAGAACGTATTCAAAGGTTATTAAATTACCCGTTACCAATTTTGAAAAATTTGAAAAGATTCATTATATTTTTTCCAATTTCAGGCTAAATTATTGATTTATTTTGAAAATAGAATATTTGGTAGATTGAGAGAAAATTAAAATGCTTACCTTTCATAGCTTTAGCGGAAAATCCTCGGAAATGTCAGAGAATAAGTATCAAAGAACTCGCAAATTCAATTTAGCTTCCGATATATTGTTCTCAAGCTGATTTACTTATTTATTTTCCATGACTCTGCAAAGAAAAAAATGATATGAGAAATCAACAGAATTAAGACTTTAATTTATTAATAAAATATGCGGTTTTGTTCCGGGTTCAGGTTCGGTTCGACCTAATGAAAATTCAATTAATGTTTTTACCTTCCGTCACCTTTATAGGTAAGGAAGGTATTGTCTTTGGTCAAAAAATTCAATGATGAGTTTTTACTGAATAAGCACGTTTTAGGGTCCATATAATACGATTTTACCATTTTTACGATGATGTCTGTATGTATGTATGTATGTATGTATGTATGTGTGTGTGTGTGTGTGAGTGTGTGTGTGTGTGTCTGTGTGTGTGTGACGAAAGTTTTGGATCGCATAATTTCAATACCACGATTCCAAAAATTAAATTTTTTCGTATTCCTCAAGTTATATCCAGAAGAACAACTAATTAGATTTTGGTTATAATTGATAAACCGGAAGTGGCCTCATTTGAAGATTTAACAGTTAAATTTGATTTATTGACATTTAACGTTATTATAACTTAAAGAATATATTATTCTCTATACGATTTGTTTGCATTTTATACTACATATTCAATAGATATAGAGTTAAAGAATTCTAAAGAAATTAAATTTTATAAATCAGCCAGCTATGCTAAACATGGAAACTACTAATATATTCATATAATTCAAATTGACAGATGTCAGTATAAATAAAAAGTAAATTAATGTGGTAGAGATGAGGATGTTAAAGTAGATGTTGGGGAAGATACGGAAAGATACAAGCGTTTCAAGTTTCTAGAAAGATACAAGCGAGATGATTACATTGGTTTGAAAATATCATGAGGAGAAATGAAGAATATACATATTCGATGAAAAATGAATAGCTTAGTAATAGAAGGCTGAAGAAACAGAGGAAGACCAAAGATAAGATGGGAGGACTGTATTGCGGAAGACTTGAGAGAAAAGGAACTGAATGAGAACGGCACGTAAAACAGATATGAGTGGAAGAAGAAAATAAAAAATAGCGACCCCTATCGAATGGGTAAAGCTAAAGAAGAAG
This sequence comes from Harpalus rufipes, assembly GCA_951394225.1. Lineage (NCBI taxonomy): Eukaryota > Metazoa > Arthropoda > Insecta > Coleoptera > Carabidae > Harpalus > Harpalus rufipes. Next base: position 54,451,557 of record OX596277.1, on the reverse strand, counting down.
AAGATGTTAGTGTCAAATGCAATTTGCATAGTTTGTTTATGATATAATTTTACTGGAAATTTAGAATCTTTTGTAAGAAAATTTATGTATGGAATTTATACATAATACACATGATTGACGGAAGGTATTGTGCTGGCCACAACTGATTTTTTGAATAACAATATATAGAAATAATTTAAAATGCGAGCCGGAATTTATATGTAATGCAACGCAATATAAGAACATAAACACAATTTTTGCGAATAATCAACAAACAGTAATGCAGACGCCGAAGGCGTCGATCGTCGATGATCGGCTATAAGTATTACGATTACGTTTAGGTTTCGAATTGAAAATGAACCTGAATTGGAGCTGCATCCTGGACTAAAATTTTAATACCTGGTTCGGTTCCGACTGGGGTTCAAACGAAAAATATATGAGGTTCGGTTCTGATTTTGGGTTCGCTAAAATGTTACGGTTTGGTTCCGTTTTGGTTCGGTTCATGTTTGGGTTCGATGCCCTGCTCTTAACATGTTATAGTGACCGATTTTCGGTAACTAAATACTGCATCCGGACCATAATAACAATTTTGAAACATATACACATTCCAGTCTAAGCGCACTTCTTTCGCCTCGGCCACATTCATTTATACATGCTCTTCTTCTCTTCCCTCTTGGAAACTTTCTCTCTTTCACACAATAAAATCAAAAAATGTTTATCTCCGTTCTGCACTGACTGGTGCATGTATCTGCAATGCAACATATGAGTGGCTTGTGAGCTTGGGTACAGGAAGTGGTATGTTCCCGCGGGGATAGGGACCTGGAGGGATCGATGATGGCCCACAAACCTGGTTTCTTTACAGGAGTTTGCCTTCCTGTCTGTCCTAAAGCCATTTGGCACCTTCCCATTCCACGTGGCGCGTGCCAATGCTGTCACAACTTATCCCAACGAAAAAGGGAAGCCGGAGAATGTTATTAGGTCGATGGGGATTTGTGTTTCAGACTAGATTTTAGACATGTTGATATTTGTAATGATGTGAACTTTCGCAGCAATATAGTTATTTGTGCATTGAGAGCGTTAAAGTGATACTTTTAAACATACGGCAAAAATTCAAGGGGTTATTCCGTGGACTATTCTAAGAATATTTGATGATTTTTGAAAAACCGTTTTGTTTCGAAAATACAGGGCGAAAAAAAAAATTTGACAACCAATTTTGATATTTTACAAATTATTAATCCAGTAACAGCAGGCATGTTATGTGTCAAATTTGTTGAGACTGAATGACATTTGGCTGTTTGACGTGTATTTTCTGACTATAATACTTAAACTTTTAGGTGTAACTCCATAAGAAACGACCCTGGTGTTTTTGAAAGAGTTCGGCAATCAATGAGAAGAAGATTGGATTCTTGCATCGTAGATGGAGGTAGTCATTTTCAACAGTTCTTGTAGATTAAGAAACTTTACATGTAATTTTTGGTATTAAATGTTGTTATTGTCGAATTTTTTTTCTCCCTGTTTCTTCGAAACAAAGCGGCTTTTCAAAAATCATCAAAGGACAAAATATTCTTAGAATAGTCCAGGGAATAACCCCTTGAATTTTTGCCGTATGTTTAATAAACAACCTGTAGAAGTCTTTGCTATAGTATTTTTGAATTATATCTGATAATATTAAATAACAGGTAATAATGAAATATCGGATTGAAATACATTTTTCTTTAAATTTGAAAGGTATGTAATGTTAATATATATTTATACACCAAGTGAGTTAAGATAACGTTTAAACGAGTCCGTATGGCGAGTGGATTAAATTCCTTAACTCGCATGGTTTATACAATATTTTTTTCGACGAAATAATAATAAAAACCATTATAATCACCCCTATTCTGTAAAATATTTGTTTAAGGAATCATTATTATGAAAATCGTTATATTTACTTAACGATAATCGTTATCTTCGTATCCGTATTCTGTAACACATTTTAAAAAAATCTGATGTGGCCAGCGCAATATTTTCCGTCAATTCTCATTCAGTATCTTTTCTCTCAAGTTTTCCCCAATACAGTCCTTCCATCTGATCTTTGGTCTTCCTCTGTAGCTTCAATCTTCTATTACTAATAATCTATTCATTTTTCTTCCAATGTATTCTTCATCTGTCCTCATGACATATTCAAACCAATGTAACCATCTCTCTTGTATCTTTCTAGAAACTTCTACCACTAGAGTTATTTCTCTTATTCTTTCATTCCTTGTCCTATCTTTCCGTGTCTTCCCCAACATCTATCTCAAAATCCTCATCTCTTCAAATTAGCGTACTTCCGATTGATCAATCAAAATCATAATCTAATCACTTCTTCCTCTGGATGTAAACTTGAGGAATACGAAAAAATTATAATTTTTGGAATTGTGGTAACGAAGTTATGCGATCCGAAACTTTCGTCACACACACACACAGGCACACACACACACACACACACACACACAACACACACACACCACATGCATACACACATACATGCATATATACAGACATCATCGTAAAAATGGTAAAATCATATTATATGGACCCTAAAACGTGCTTATTCACTAAAAACTTATTAATTTTTTTGACCAAAGATAATACCTTCTTTACCTAAAGGAAACGGAAGGTAAAAATAATAAATGAAATATCCAAAATAATTCAATATCACTCACAAAACTTCTAGGTTAGATTAGTTCTGTTGCGAGTTAGCTTTCGACCTGTCAGTTGTCAGACTCTTTCTTCTTGTTGTGGGCTTTCTTAGAGGTACTACTTACTACCATCTGTGGTCAAAATGGGAATCTTGCGCTAGGCGCTAGGAATAAAAACTTATTAAATTACTTTATTTACCTTACAAAAAACTTATGACGGGTTTTTGAGATCACTATACAACATAATAGCAATTTTATTCTGACGAATAAAAATACTGAAGTATTGACAAAATGTTTACATAACGAATGATTTTCCCTGTCTTTAAAAAATAACGATATCGTTATCTTTTTACCTTCCGTCACCTTTAGGTAAGAAAGGTATTGTCTTTGGTCAAAAAATTCAATAATGAGTTTTTAGTGTATAAGCATGTTTTAGGGTCCCTATAATACGATTTTACCATTTTTACGATGATGTCTGTATGTATGTGTGTCTGTGTGTCCGTGTGTCTGTGTGTCTGTGTGTCTGTGTGTGTGTGACAAAAGTTTCGGATCCCATAACTTCAATACCACGATTCCAAAAATTATAATTTTTTCGTATTCCTCAAGTTTACATCCAGAAGAACAAGTGATTAGATTTTGGTTATAATTGGTGAACCGGAAGTACCCTCATTTGAAGATTTAACAGTTAAATTTGATTTATTGATATTTAACGTTATTATAACTTAAAGAATATATTATTCTCTATACGATTTGATTACATTTTATACTTCATATTCAATAGATACAGAGCTAAAGAATTTTAAAGAAATTAAATTTTATAATTCAGCCAGCTATGCTAAACATGGAAATTCAAATTGACAGATGTCAGTATCAATAAAAAGTAAATTAATGTGGCAGAGATGAGGATGTTGAAGTAGATGTTGGAGAAAACACGGAAAGATACGGTAAGAAAATAACTCTAGTATTATTAGTTTCTAGAAAGCTACAAGAAATATGATTACATTGGTTTGAATATGTCATGAGGAGAAATGAAGAATTATATTGGAACAAGAATGAATAGTTTAGTAATAGGATGTTAAAGAAACAGAGGAAGACCAAAGATAAGATAGAAGGACTGTATTGCGGAAGACTTGAGAGAAAAGGAACTAAATGATAACGACACGCAAAAATAGCGACCCCTAATGAATGGGAAAAGTTAAAGAAGAAGAAGACATCAGTCCAAGTGCAATTTGAATAGTTTTTTTATGAAATAATTTTACTGGAAATTCAGAATCTTTTGCAAGAAAAATTATGTATGGAATTTATACATTATACACAGGATTGACGGAAGGTATTGTGCTGGCCACAACAGATTTTTTTTTTTCGTTATGTAGAATTAAATTATTGTTAACAGAATACCACCTTAACGATTATCGTTATAATAACGATTAATAATGCATAATGTCATAACGAACGTTTACAGAATAAGCTTATTAAACAATTTTAAGAAAATTTATGTATGGAATTTATACATAATACACAGGATTGACGGAAGGTATTGTGCTGGCCACATCAGATTTTGTAATAACTCGAATATTTTAAATATTATGGAAAAAAATGTAAAACGAAGTTTGTTTTAAATTAAAATATAAATCTACAGTATAGGTTTTTCTTCATGGTGTTCCATTTTCACGCAATGCTATATAACTTTATATTATCAAATGAGTGACTTAGGCTTTCTCGCAAACATCCTCTGATTTGTAATTCAACTGTTCCAAGGCCTTCTGTACTCGCAGGATTCAATTCACGTTTTGTTTTTCCAGATGAAGGCTTCATTCTTGTACTAAATACCGTAAGGTCACTGATATACAGACATATGGTAAGTTTCTCTAATGACACGGATAGGAATTCATTGCATTCTGATTCAGGTGTAATTTAAGTAACTAAAATCTACTTGTAATTGCTGAATCAGAATGGCGAACAGTGATAGTAGTATCTGTTTCTTAATGTGTTGCTCAATAAAGTGATACTACTTGTAAAGGAGTTGGTTACGAGATTAGAAAAATAATATTGGTGATTTGGTTTATTTAGGTTGAGATTAATATTCTACTTCGAATCAATAAGCAAAATTATGAGTGCTTTGTAACGATAGAAATTAAGGATGAATATTTCGAAAATCACCCCACAAATAAAAAATTGAGATAGCCATGGAATTGAAACAAATAAATTAACAAACATTTAACGGTTATTTGTCAAATAAAGTTTGTTTATTTTTATTATTTGTAATAAATGAACAATGAATTAATTGAAAAGAAATTACAAATAATATCTAATAATAATAATAATAATAAAATAACCTAACTTGAGAGATAAACCGTCAAACATTTGTTAATTTTTTGTTTCAATTTTATTGCTATCTCTATTTTTGCAGTGATTTTCGAAATTTTCATGCCTAATATTTACCGTTAGCATAAAATAATTTTGCTTATTGAATCAGGGAATAAAATTTGAAAAATGTAGAGCAGTACTTTTTACCACTGGCTAAGATAGGTTCTGGAAGCACGTTTTAAGTAAAAGTTTTAAGGTCTGTCTATGTGTGTGTGTGAATGTTGGAGGTACGATGTCTCGAATTCTATAAGACTAAAGACCTGTATAACTATGGATTCCTCAATCTAACAGTAATAAGAAGAGTTGAATAGGTTCTGGTAACAATTGGATAACCGGAAGTAGTAGTATTTTAACAAAAATCTTCTAAATATTATTTTTTGAATATTTATATAAGAAGGAACATAAAATTCTTTATCCGATATATTTAAAAAAATATATTATTTCTTCTACAGATTTAGAGATATAAAAATATAATCTATAAAATAATTTGTTGTAGTAAATCTCACAGCCCAAAGTTGAGAAATTAAAATGTTTGTAATTGATAGATACATGTCACTAATGTCAGTGTCAAAAATTCAGAAATAGTACTGAAGCCTTTTTCTGGGAACGACATTTAATATTTCTTATTGTATTTTTAATTAAATATTGAAAATTATAGGTATATTACATACACCCTTCAGAAATACCGCCAATCGCGCCAATGAATTGGTAGAACTTCGATCATTTAGAAGAGTAGGAGAAAACTTGATCATAGAATGAATTTAAAATTATAAATAAATAAATATTTCATCACGGCATATTATCCATTGCTGGGTGTGCCAATCTGCTTTGTACAGATATCGGTAATGATGGAATATTTGTACCGTGTGGGCGCTTACCAGGCGTCACCTCACGGGTACCCATAGCTGGCGTGGAGAGTGCACCACAGGGGTCAATTTTGTGCCATTAAAATTCGATGTAATTTTTGGCGTCGGTCAGGATCGAACCCGGGTCCCCAGATTCGCGACCAAATATAAAGAATAGATGTAATTAGAATTGTTTGTACATGAAATGTTAAACACAATGGAAAGGGCGAGAAGTATTGTGCTGGGCACAACAGATTTTTGTTAATAGATAAGGGGGGGGGTCATTATTTCGCCTAAAAAAGCGCTGGTTGTTTTAAAGGAAACAGCCTATATAAGAACACAAAAAAAATCAAACGTCTACGGTAACAGAGTCAATTAATTCAAAAGTATTTAACATGTTTTTGATTTGTAGATGTTTAAAGACATTCGTATATTCGTATGTCAACTGTTCTATAAAATGCAATTAAATAATTTCAAGAATAAAGTAATTACATAGAAAATTAATATTATTACATGTAATTTCATATCCTTCATTTATTATTATTTTTAACTGTAGACAATGTGGAAAATTACAGTACGTACTGTAATTATATTAAACCGACAGTTGAAATATGAGAACATTCTGTTATTATATAATGTTGTTGCAGAGCATTTTATAAAAAGTTTCAGTATATTATTACATGTTTTCCTTTTATAACATCAATGAATTCATTGACATTTGGCTCATTTAACCTATACAAAATTTCAGGGTATTTAATTAAAACTTTTTAACTTTATTATTCTGTAACTGTAACATTTATCTAACATTTACACCCACTGTAACCCACACATCATTCATAATTCATTATCTACCCCTACATTATTCAATCATCCCTTAACCGTCCACCTACACAATCTAAACTCCGAATCTGTCTGCCGACCACCACACACATGCCTCCTACAGACCACAAACATTCCAGGGGTGTATAAACCACAGGTATCCTTTAGCCATTCTTCCGGTATATAAACTTACTATGTATACCCCTGAAGTATTTCTATCCACAACACAGGGAAGTGAACAGTGAATTACAAAGGTTATAAGTTGAAAGAAAATTTACAGAGACACTGATTAAAACAATATATTCCAATCGGTTTAGGAGTTATTGAAGAAAATATAAGGCTTATTCTGCCATTTTTTGTTAATTAATATATTTTTTTACTACTTTATGTTATTGTGGCCAAGCACAAACAGTGGCCCACCTGCTCACGTGAGCCAACTTAGAAGAGGAATGCACGGGAGAAGATTTGGCTAAAGCAACATTAGCTGCTCTAAACTGTGCTATTTTCTAGATGAATACAATTTGACTCACCCGGGGCCGAACGTTATGCGACATCCCTCTCATTTTTTTCTGGCGAATAAGTTTTTTATTTTTATTTACATACTATAAATTTGGAGGATTATACCATTTTTTTATATTTTTATCAAAACTCACTTAACTTGATAACTTACACCCGGTTCCATATAATATCACATAAAAGTCTCCTTTTTTTAAAGCTTACTTTTTCGAAAAGTCGACTTTGAAAATCGGCTTTAATTGTTTGTGTTCCATAATAATAAACGAGTTATGGTCCCCCAAAGTTTGATAAAATAGATGTGACATCATGAATATAAGTTTTCATCATGGATCTAAATGTTCTTGAATTATATGCTATTTGTAAATTATATTTACAAAAAATAAATTGATATTATAATTATAATGTACTTAAATTATTAACAGTTCTTGCATTGATGTTATTGCAATCAGCCCTGATATGTAACATTTCAAGAAACATACGTTAGGAGTAATTCCGCTCTTCCACCAAAATCTTGAAATTGAAAATCAAAAGTGTGTTCTAGTGTATTGGAATGTTCAGTCAGAGCACATTTGTTTGCCGTGTTGTTTTGTTTGATCTGCGATGTGCGCTCATCCGGATCTTCGTAAAGCCACATAGGTTGGAACGACCACACGTTACTCGTACGATGTTTAATAAATTAACTGAATGTTGTGTACATGAAATGTAACAAATTTCTAAGTGTGATAATGTCCATGTAATTTTGTATGTATTATATTTTTGTTGTATAATTGTAGATCCTGAAGAAGGTGCAATGGTGCACCGAAACGTTGGTATAGTAAGAATAAATGCTGTTTGACTGAATTTCCGAGTAATTGTTAACAACTAATAATTGATAATGCCTAATCTATACCACAGTCGAAAATTTTCCCATATTTAATTTTTACCTCTCGCTAACCGCTAAGAGAGGTATTGGATTCATGCTAAAAATCGCATATCCAGATTTTATTGAATAAGCACGTTTTAAGGTCCCTACAATCCGATTTTAACATTTTACGATGATGTCTGTGTGTGTGTGTGTGTGTGTGTGTGTGTGTGTGTGTGTGGATGTATGTGTGTGTGTATGTATGTAGGATGTTGGAAGGACGATTACTCAAAAACTATAAGACTTTAAATTTGTTTAACTACGTATTTCCCAATCGGACATTCATGGGAAGATCTGAAAAAGTTTTGGTAACAATTCGACAACCGGAAGTAGAAGATTCTTGAAAAAAAATCTTCTAAATAATATTTTTGAATTTTTTTCTTGGTAATATTAAAGAAAATTAAATTCTTTATCTGATACATTTAAATGTTTTATTATATATTCTATAGATTTAGAGATAAAAGAAATATAATATATAAAATAATCTGTTATAATAAATTTTACAGCCGAAAGAATGCCATGGAAAATAGTTGCAAATTTAAATTGTTTGTAACTGACAGATAAATGTCAGTGTCAGAAATACGGAGACATTACTGAAGTACATACATTATATTATTTCTTAATGTATTAATAGTTAAATATTTAAAATTATAGGTATATTACATATATCCTTCAAAAATACTGTCAATCTTGACAATGAATTGGAAACATTTCGAAAAATTAGAAGAGGACCAAATTTCTTCATAAAATGAATTTAAAATTAAACAATCTAAATATAAGGAATAGATATATGTAAGTAGAATTTTTGGTATAGAGTGTAGGTATACAAGAAATGTTAAATACAATAGGGCGCGAGCAGTCATGTGATTTTGTCGGCCTTGACAAGCAGATATGGGGGCCCATGTCAGAATGATAGCTAGTAATTATGTATTTAGATGTCAAGTATCATAATTTCTCATTCTAAATTTAGTGATTTTCCAATTCCATGTGGTTTATTTTCCTCGACAAGTAAATTCCACACTCCTGGTGACAAATTAACTACGTGTATTTAGAAAATCTTAAATTCTAAATGAAAAATTAACAATTGACATCCATGTACATAATTACTAATTATCATCCTGAAACAGGCCCCCACATTTGCTTGTCAAGGCCAACAATGTAACATGACTGTTCGCGCTCTATACTTATGTAACCAAAAAAGGAAGTGGCGAGAGGTATTGTGCTGGCCACAACAGATTTTTTTATTATTATTATTATTCAACACCCATCACGGTATTTTTTGAATTACAATCTGATCAAAATTGATCAATGGGTAATATTGTGCAAACCTAAATTACTACTATAAATTTTAAAGCTACAGATTTACTCATTAGTATCCTTTAGTATCTATTAGTAACTAGTTACTTATTTACACTCATAATAACGTGCACACCAGCACTATATTCTGCTTTTTCACTAACACTGTCAACTTTTTTTACACTAATATTTTCGTGTACACCAGCACTATTTATTAATAAATTTGTTAATAAATAAAAATTGGTCAAACTCACATCTAGTGGGCACATCATTTGTTCATGGCACAGATACCTTTTCACTTTTGTTTTTCGTTCGTGCCTCCGTCCTCCGTTATAATCTTAACGGCCGGTTCCCATTATAGATTCCTTTTCACTTATGTGTTTAGTTCTGTTAAACCATAATAACGGTATGGTATTACGAATACAAATTTTACTGTATATTATTTATTTTAATGACTATATATATGGTCTGGAAAAATAAATAACTATACTTCATTTGAACATTTCAAGTCTAACATTGAAATCACACCATCCTGTGTATGTATTCTTGATTATAAAGTCATTTGCATTAAGTTAATTACTATCAAATTAGTACGAAACAATATTAGTACCTATTGCTTAAATTCAGGTGACTGGTGCATTTATGTTGAATTATGAATTTGCATCTCTGCTTGTGCTTACATATTCCAAACATACAAACAAATTATTCCTCTTGGGATTATTCTATTTACTTCCTATTCATTTTGAAAGCAGAGTGTAATAACTAACTCAGGAATTGTACTTGTGTTCGTAGATGTGTAACAAAATAAATATTGTTTGTACAAATCGATACACCGGTTAACACGATTACAAAGAAAAGGTTTTATTCTGTAGTCCTCTGGAAATCACTTTACTCTCGTCCATTCTCAATTACCTCACTTAACTTCACGGAATCCAATCTAGTTGGAAAATCCACCGGTAGGATGCTTGCTATAAATATTACATTTTTCAATTTCTCCGGAGATATCCAGCTTCAAAACGATCAAATTTTGTAACAATGGATTTATATTTAATGAATGTGTTTACAATTTCATTATTGTTCAACAAATTCATTTATCTTCGTCCAATTATTTTTTATAAGCAGTGTACGAAGGTCACGATAGAATTATGGAGAATAAGAAATAAAAGAATGAAAACAAAATTTGCACTTTTATTTTAAATTTAAACACTTATTTATCTGCCTTTGAACTAAAGTTGCAATAGTTAAATTAGTTAGACCTTAGTGAAAATATAGAATTAACCAATGAGCATTGTCTTCAGCTTTTGGTTGAACTATTGACTATTTGTGTAGTAGAAAAAATTCATAAAGAGCATATCTAGTGGGCACATCATTTGTTCATGGCACCCCTCGCTACCCTGGCACCTGGGGCGATCACAGAAAACAGCAAACTTGCTGTTTTTTGTGTTCAGGCCTAGTAAATTTGACGATGTTTGTATTAGTTTATTTTGTAATTATTATATATGCATCTAGATATATAAAAATCACACATATCCAGCATAAACCAGAAAATAATAATAAAAACAATAAGAACTCAGCTGACTCACTCCCGGATGCAGTATTTCGCTACCGAAATTCGGAAACTTTTATATGTAACGAGTGATGGATATTTGCGGTACAGTTTTTAAGAATATTGTAATATACTATGTATTATGTATATAATTTTTACCTCCCGCTACCTTTGATAAGGGAGGTATAGGGATCGTGCTAAAAATTGCATATCAAGATTTTGGTAAATGACCACGTTTTAAGGTTCTTACAATCCAATTTTAACATTTTCACGATGATGTCTGTGTGTATGTGTATACCTATATGTGTTGATCCTTTTTACGCTCTAATTGATATACTATCGTTCAGAAACTTTTGAAACCTTGTATTTCTACCTTACTCTTATATGAAAAGATGCCATTAGATTTTGGAGTAAATCAGATAACCGGCAATGACACTTTACTGGAAGTTCAAAATAATTTTTCTTCGAAAATTAAATGTTATTTTTTCGATATTTATGTTATATAAAAATTAAGGACCATTAAATTTCCTACAGGTTTTCATTAATACTTTTTCTATACATTTTATGGATAAATTTATAAAACTATCTACAATTTTTTAATCCTAAAGCCTACGCTTTAAACACATGTTTATATACACATGGTTACACAATCAAATCTCAAATGTTTGTAACTGACAGATATATGTCACTGTCAACAAACTAATCATTTCAAATAATAATATTAACGTTTTAAAAAGAAAATAGTAACTGGAACCATAATTATATGGAAAGGAACTTAATACAGTTTCCAGCATAAGTAAATATGTAAAAATATAGGTAAGATATAAAAAAATATATCATCACGGCATATTACCCATTGATGGGTGAGCCAATTTGCTTTGTACGCAGATGTCGGTAATAATGATGACATATATGTTCCGTGCAGGCGTTTACCAGGCGGCACTTCACGCGAATCTTGGGTACGGGTTCGATTCCGACATAAGTAAGTATATAAATAAATAAAATAAAATAAACATATCATCACGGCATATTAATAAGACATTATTTAAACCCATCGAAAATAATCATAATTTCGTACGATATAGTGAAAATCGTACCCGATATATGGTCTGTAATGTTGCGGGAAGATACAGCTATCTATCTTGTATCTTTTCTATCGAGCAGTTTATGATATAGGAGGTAATATAGTTTGGTTGGGTTGGAAATAGGGCGGACGTAAGACGGCGATCAAGTGATTCAAGTGTTCATGTAGCGGAAAAACGTCAAATGAGCAATCCGCAAGTCGCACACTACAGATCCCCAGTCTCTACTGGGATTATGTAACGTGAACAAGGAACATCATGGAGGAAACTAATGAAATGCTGTGGAATATAAAACGCACATTGCACAGGCAATTATAAAGTACAGAGAAGTAGTAAAACCATCGCGAAAAATGGTGGCAGCGCTGTGAACATAAAATAATAAACGTTTCTGAATTACACCTGCTTCTTCTTCCTTGTCCTTCATTTTTGACTAGGTTTTGGCCTCGGTTTTGGCACTGGTTTATACAAACGTACGATTAAATTACTTGAATTGACGCATAGGAGTACAAGGTATGACATTACAAGGCAACAAAATTTGAGTGAGAATATAATTCATTAGTCACGTGACATGTTTTCCGCCAATCAGAATTCAAAAACTCCTAGTTACATGTTTATCACAGCGATGATAAAAAACAACCGTATTTATAGTCATTACTATGGGATTTGTATTCTTTATTTATGACATTTTGAGTACAAAAATAAATAATAACAATAATTCAAACTCCGAAATATTAAATAAAACTCGTAAGTACCTACGATGTTTTAATACAATATGAATATGTATATCAGAAGTTAAATTAGGTTACAAAGATTCATTATATTCTCTCATTAAATATAAGCTCGTGATATGATTAATAATCGAAGATATTGCTCGTGAAACCGAATCTGCAACTCGGTTTCACTCGAGAATATCATCGATGATAATCATATCACTTGTTATATTACATATGAGAATACCATCAGATGGGGATGGGATATAGTTTTTAAAATTGTCTATGCCTTCTCATCCTATTTATATTATACGTTTCAGTAGAATTTTAATTTCTAATACTTCAAACAAATTTGATGCTTTCTTTACTTAATACATGGTGCTGACCGGCACAGCCGAACATAGGACTTTAACATCTAAAATCAGAATTTTCTAATTTCCTGCTTCCCTAATTATTTTAGGTGAAAAAACTTCAATTAAAAGTTGTAGAGCATAAAATTCTGCATCTGAATCAATAATTTTTTTTTTTTATTATGTGTCGTAAGAAAATAATATTAGTTCACTCATTTTACTCTATAACTACATATAATATTCATTTCTAAGAAATATTGTTTCTGATTTGAATATTGCAGTATTTGTTTTAACTGAAAAATGCTGAAATACTTATAGAATCCCGGCACATATTTTCTATTAGTACTAATAATAATAATAATATAATTTATTTTGTATGTAAGATGTACAATCTTTTACAAAAGGTTGGTGACAGCATATTTAATTCATCAATTCAGCACAATAAACAAATATTCAAGTTAATAAACAATATGAACATACCCATATTACCATATTACAAATTGCAAACTTTTGCAAAGTTGCTAACAAACTTTTTACTCATATACATAAACAAAGAATAATGACAAAATAAATTGTAGTTTAATTGACAAACAGTAAAAGCAAAATACACATATTTACCAACTATATTTTATCGTTTATTTAAAATAAAATAAAGTGCCTTTTAATAAATGGAAGTTTGCAATATAATATATCATTCATTTAAGATAAAACTTCTAATTTTTAAAATGTTAGTTATGTAATAGAAAATATTATTGAGCTTTATTATTGATAAGTTTTCTAATATTTTATATATTTCGTTATCGTTATTAATTTCAGTCATTATGGAGTTTAAATAGATATTTCTGAAAAATATATAAATGGGACATTCTATGAACAAATGATATAAGTTCTCGGGTTTGTGGAGATTGCAAAGTGTACATTCGTTTTCTAAGTCTATTTTGTATTTAATATTTTTGTAGTTGATTATTAATAATTGTTTATTCATTAATCTCATTTGAATAATAATCCGTATTTTGTGGATAGAAACATTGAAATTTAAATAATTTTCAGTTTCCCCATTAGGATTCAATAATTTATAGTGCTGATTAAAATTTGAATGTTTTGCCTGCTCAATATCTCTGTTTATAAGAATTGATTTATATTTATCCAAAATATCTACTATTTGTGTGTTAGATATTGTTTGTGCATCCCACAACCCCTTAAAATCCAATTCAATCAAAAAATGTTTGATTTGGGAAGCCCAGTTATAAATAATTTTATTTGATTTTAATTTATCAAGTTCCACTAACCTATTAAAAATTATTTTTGTGAGTTTTTCATCATCCATAAATGTAATTTTTTTCCAATAGTTTAAAGCCCGCCCCCATATATCTACAGCTATAGACGGTACACCCATTTCAAGTCTAAGTAAAAAGTTTGGTGTATTTCTTGGACAAAGAAAAATTGATTTTAAATAATTAAGTTGACATTTTTCCAAACAATGTACTAAGTTAAGTCCCCAAATTTCCGTTGCATAAAGAACTGTGGCATTCACTACCGTTTTCATAAGCTTTAATTTCTCTGCCCAGCCTGAGGATTTTCCTCTGGCCAAAATAGTTTTAGTTTTTTGTACTGCAACTAATCCTTTTTTAACATTGTCTAAAGCTGCATTATTAAAGCGTCCTGACGTGGAAAATGTTATTCCAAGATAATTAAAGCTTCTAACTATTTCAATTTTTTTATTATCATAAATAAAAGTAGGGTCTGTTCTCGGTTTACCGCCTTTATGAAAAATCATAATTTTTGTTTTGTCTGTGTTCACGTGTAACTTGTTTACCTCGCAATATTTATTTAGTATTTGGAGCTTTTTTCTGATATCTGATATTTTCTATTAGTACTTAAAATTCAGAAGGCAAGAAAGAGCAATTTTTCAGTTCAAGAATTCTTGATGTTGCGATTTTTACCTTTTTTCTACTTCGTTTCCTGTGATATTAAACTGCACATTACTTTTTACAGAACCAAGTATTTTTTTCGAAAAAAATAAATATGAGAAAAAAGCGTAATGGTCGATATATTTCTCTTAAATTTAAATATGAATATTCTTTATTTGTCTGTAGAAGGTAAGATATTAATTTTTTACCTTTCGTTACCCTTAGGTAAGGAAGATATTGTCTGGTCAAAAAATTCGATAGTGAGTTTTTAGTGAATAATTACGTTTTAGAGACCTTGATTTTACTATTATTACGATGATGTTTGTATGTGTGTGTATGTATGTGTGTGTGTGACAATTCTTTCAAAGACGAAATCTCCAACACTACAGTTTTAAAAATTATAATTCTTTCATATTCCTCTTCTTTACATTTATATGAAGAGATAAAATACCTTTATTTGAAGTTATTAACAATTTATCTTGAAAAAAATAAATATTATTTTTCGTCCCTTTACGTTATAAATATTAAAAAATATTTATCAACGATAGTGCGTAAAATTGATGTTTAGTTGTTAGTTTTAAGTTTGTAAAACGGTTGTTTAGTAACATGATTTCATCAGTTACGGGTTGCCGGGCAACGAGTGATTAAAATATTTAAATACGCCAAATTTACAAAAATTAAGAAACTCCAATTTATTTTTATCAATTATATATATATATATATATATATATATATATATATATATATATATATATTATATTTCTCGTGGCCGTGTGCCTGAGTGTCTGGTCGCGAATCTGGGGACCCGGGTTCGATCCCGACCGACGCCAAAAATTACATCGCATTTTAATGGCACAAAATTGACCCCTGTGGCGCACTCTCCACGCCAGCAATGAGTGCCCGTGAGGTGACGCCTGGTATACGAAGCAGATTGGCACACCCAGCAATGGGTAATATGCCCGAGATGAAATATTTATTTATTTATTTAATTATATATGTATTTCAATAACATTTTTTTGACATTTTAAAAAACGAAACTGTGAAACTAATTTAATATTGTGAAAAAGTATTTTTTTTGTATTTATTGGTTTTTTTTTTTATTATATCGTAGATAAAATATTGTATGATACACATACGTAAAGCATATTTAGTCACGAATGGGTCAGAATTAAAAGACGATCATAGCGAGTGTTTTAAGACCCGTTTTACGTACTTGTATCGTAAATAACTTTTTTTCTCTATACGGTTTCATTATATATTTTTATTTATATTCAATAGATACACAGTTAAAAAAATATAAAAATAAATAAATATATCATACCGGTATATTATTCATTGCTGGGAGTGTCAATTTGCTTTGTACACAGATATCGGTAATAATGAGAGTCTGGTCGCGAATCTGGGGGCCCGGGTTCGATCCCGACGGACGCCAAATATTATTTGAATTTTAATGGCACAAAATTAACCCCTGTGGGGCACTCTCTACGCCAGCAATAAGTGCCCGTGAGTTTTTTAATATTCACAATCACTAAAAAATTCATTCAATTCAATTATTTTTTCCTGTTGAATATATTACGCGATTTTTTTTCATAATTTACATGAAAATAAGTTCATTTCCTGAAATTGTTTTACCACATTATTTGTCATAAAGATTGTCTATTTCTTGACTTTTTTGTTCTGCCGGTACATACATATAAATTCACAAAACAAAGCTATTCTAATTTACATATTTTTTTAGAAAAACAGCGATTTATTTTTTATCTATCTTTCTGTTTTTATGCCTATCGTCCTTCAGCTTAATGGCACATCTCATAGGCCTTGATTTTCTCAAGGACGCGAGAAGGACGCTCTCCTGCTGAAGGTCGTCGTTGCGCGCAGGCGTCTGTTGTCTGTTTCTCGTCTGCGTCTGCGATACTCGGATGTTTGTACGGCCGGACGAGTGCATGAATGAAGGGATAAGGGATGGTGGGAGTTAAGGGCTGAAAAGCTGAAAATGAGAAGGTATTTGTTGCAGGAAATGATGATAAAGAAGAGGGCAGAGAAGAATACATTTTTGAATATAATGGGGGAATAAAGTTGGATGTAAGATGTATGTACAGATTGTTCATTTTAAATGAACCACCATTGTTATCTCAAGAACTATATGAGCTACAAAGACGGTTAAATGGGCAAACAAATTTTGATTTAAAAGAACAAAATATTAATTTCTTTCTGCCAGGGCCCTCTAATTTCATATAAAAAATTAACACATTAAATTTTCCCATTCATGGCACTCTTAATTTAATCAAATTAATTAAAACTACATGCATTTTTCTCAAAAAAATTGTTATGTGAGAATATAAAAATAATATATCACTGCACCTAATTAAAAATATATGTTCTCATTTAAAATAAAAAAGTTTGGCCCCGTATTTTGTTTTGCGAAATAATTTTTTTTTGCCCATTGAACCGTCTTTGTAGGTCTTATAGTTCTCGAGATAGCAATGCTTGCTTATTTAAAATGAACGGCCTATATACCTACAAAGAAAGAAGAATAAATATAAATCAAATAAGAATGTGAGATATTAATTACAGTAGAACCCCGGTTAACCGTAATAAAGGGGGCGCAGCCGTTTCGGATACCGAATTTTTCGGTTAACCCATTACCACCTAAAAATAGTCTACATATGTACTAAAATGGGTGTGTAGGGGAAATGAATTATTCTGAAACAATGTACATTACATAATATACATATGTAGTTACAATTTTTAGTTACAGTACAGTATGTACATATGTTTTCAACTTCTTTGATAGCAGCTAACTTATCCGCAATAGAAATCACAACACGCTGCCGCTTAGATGCCATCTCACAACAATCGTAGAATTGTTTCGGTTAACCCGGGTTTCGGTTGACCCGAGTTCGGTTAACTGGTTTTACTGTATGTATCTAAAATGTTATTTGAATCCAATCAAAATAAATTAAGTTACAGATAGTAGTAGTATATTAAACAGCGAGTTTTATACGTTTTTTTCGCTCGCATCAAAATTTAGAAAACGAGTCCGGGTGAGTTTTCTAAATGACAATTGCTTATAAAATGAGTTATTTATACTATTTTTTATATTTTACGTTTTTTATATACTATTGTTTTTAAAAACTGCTTTATTAAACAAAGTTGAGTTAGGGTAACTAGTAACTAAGCTGTTCATTTTTCTTCCAATATATTCTTCATCTCCCCTCATGACATGTTCAAACCAATATAATTGTCTCTCTTGTATCTTTCTAGACTCTTCTATCATTCTAGCCATTTCCCTTATCCTTTAATTTCCGTGTCTTTCCCAACATCTATCTCAATATCTTCATATCTGTCACATTCATTTACTTTTCATTGTTCTGTCAATTTGAATTATCTGAATATATTAACAGTTTCCATAGTTAGCATATCATCGTAAAAATAATAAATTCATATTCTAGGGAGCCAGACATTGGCCCATATTCTGAGCGCACTTATATAATAAAAACACTTTTATGAAGCACACTTCTCATAAGAATATAACGTGTTCCATAAAAGCACGTTTATTATAAAAGTGCGCTCTGAATACGGGCCAATAACTTCCTTACCTAAAGGTGACGGAAGGTAAAAATTTAAAGATGTACGACAATGATATACAGAAAATCTTAGTACTCGTCTCGTATACTTTCAAACAATTACTCGTATCTTCAAAACCTAATTTAAAGCGATAGTTAAACTCTGCGCTAAATACACAGATGTAGAAGATATATTTTATTACAGTTTCGTACATGTGTAAATGAACAGCTGCAACAATAAAAGTGATTAGACCAAATTGAGATAACTTACACTATCATAAATTCACAAACACAAATATAGATTGAATTTTGAAGCATTTCATTTGAATAAATAAAACTCAGTATGCAAAATCGTCCTTAAATATGAATGACAGAAGCTGTTTCGAGGAATATGAGGCGTATGCATTATTCAGAAGTGCTACATGTGCAACTTGAAGTATTAAAAATCAGTTTGCAGCAAGAGTTCATGTTAAACTTTAACCTGTCATAATTACAAATGCATTAGTTCGCATATTTACTTCGGAAATGGATTTTGTTTCGTAACTTTTTTCCAATACGAACAAAAATTTGTATAGAAAACTTCCATCGTTGTCCTTTTATAAATTCATTGAATTATAATGAATGAATTATAACATCTACACAAAAACGAAAAGCAAATCAAACTTTTTAATTGTAGTCGTGCATGCTTCAAAATTAAAATCAACGTTGCTATATTATTGTAAAAACCAATCATTTTATATTTTTCTTGAAGTTTTGCTTTAATGAAATGGTACATGTTTTTATCCTAAAATCTCTATCATTTAACAGTAAACTAAATGCTTTACTCTACTAAAAATAGGAGGGACCTAGGTTCAAATCCCAGTGAGGTCCATAACATTTTCTCAAAATCTTTTTCGTTAATTAAATTTTCCTGAATCCTTATTTTTAAATCATTATATTACATTGTTACAATCACTACAATTCTGTAAGAAAGTTGCTAAGTCTTATTAACATTGTAACCAATAGATACAAATTAAAAACCTGTTGTTTTCATGTTTTAGTACAGTAAAAAATTTAAAAGATGTGCGATCAAGGTAATCTGTATCATGAACGAATTAACAAATTGACATACATTTATCCCCCTCCTTTACAAAGGCTTTGAGTGTGTGCGATAAGGATGGATATAACACGCTTGTCTTTCAAAAATTCATATTATTTCGACTAAGTTAGGACATTCCATTTTAAAACGATGCTCGTTCTTGATAATACTTTCGCTGTAACGTAAATTTATATATTACTTCAGATACATTACTTTGATTCATAGCCGTACGAATAATGTTATTTTCTGTCAGTGTCAATGATACTGACATTGTGTCAGTGTCTTAATTTTCACATATTTGGTTTTACATTTGCTAATAAACTTACCAGTTGATATATTTTTGAATTTTGAATGCTGTTATTGTAACATATATTTTTATAATAATAAAATAACAGTGGTATCTTATGTACCCTCACAAAAACTAAGCAGACGACACTACTGAATTTGTCAGAATGGGCGGAGCAAAAGTCTGAATTCATACAATTCGTAGATAACCTTGATCGGACATCTTTAAAAAAATTTACTGTAACTTGATTACAGAATATGGGTTTCCAAGTCTACGACTTTTAAAAAAATCTGATGTGGCCAGCACATTACCTTCCGTCAATCCTGTGTATTATGTACAAATTCCATACATAATTTTTTTTGTAAAAGATCCTATATTTCCAGTAAAATTATTTCATAAAAAACTATGCATATTGCACTTGACACTGCCATCTTCTTCTTCTTTAGCTTTTCCCATTCGTTAGGGGTGACTATATTTTCCTCTTCATCTCATTTCTGTTTTGAGTATCGTCCTCATTTAGTTCCTTTTCTCTCAAGTCTTCCGCAATACAGTCCTTCCATCTTATCTTTGGTCTTCCTCAGTTTCGTCAACCTTCTATTACTAAGCTATTCATTCTTCCAATATATTCTTCGTCTCTCTGCATGTCGTGTTCAAACCAATTTATTCGTCTCTCTTCTATTACTCGTTATCCTATCTTTCCGTGTCTCCCCAATATCTATCTCAACATCCTCATCTCTGCCACATTCATTGTTCTTGAAGCTTTTCAGAAACAATAGCTATCAATTCATCAATTTGTACCTATCTTTCCTTCCCTGTTATCCTGTTTGGTAGCAATCCTACCCTAACCTTTTCTAACATTCCTCCGCTGTGGGAGCCCTTGTTTGCGACCTTGAGGGCGTCGCAGGAAGTAGGCCACGGGGCCAGTGCGCCAGGTCACCGGACGATGCCATGTGGCACGCGACGCGACTCGGGACGCGGAAATCGGCTCTCTAGCCCTAGCGCCAGCATCGCGTTAGTGTAGCGGAGGCGCTCAGAATCAATAGCGGAACGCCACCAACACAATAAAAGAGACCTTCAAAATGTTAAACACACACTGGATCGTCATAAAACAATTAAACGCTTCTCATCTACGTTCATATAAATGAATTGATTATTTTTATAAATGTACTAATTACCTAAAAAAACTGTATAGACTGATCTATTTCATCTAGTGTTTTCTTTTAAATATAAAAATACATCGTTACAAACAATAGTTTTCTCATGAAAGCTTCAGATTATAAAATGGTGGACAAATTGTGTTTGAGTTGCATGGCTATCGCTATAAATCAGTAATCTTTAAAAGAAACTTTAAGATTGGTTTTCTCGGTTATTAAATAAAAATAAAATCTTATTACTAATTCGAGTGCAGAATTTAATTCTCTACAAAAATTTTTTAAAGTATTTTATATATATATATATATATATATATATATATATATATATATATATATGTATATAATGTTGGAAACTATGTATATTAAGTTCTTTTCCATATAACTATTGTTATATACACAATTTGGTTTTAAACGTTACTATTGAAATGATTTTTTTTTGGCATTGACGTACAGTAAAATTTTTGAAAGATGTCCGATCAAGGTCGTCTACGAATTGTATTAATTCAGATTTTTGCTCCGCCCATTATGACAAATTCAGTAATGTCGTTTGCTTAGTTTTTATGAGGGTACGTAAGATACTACTTTTATTTTATTATTATAAAAATATATATTGCAGTAAAAGCATTCAAAATTCAAAAATAAGTCAACTTGTAAGTTTATAAGCAAATGTAAAACCAAATATGTTAAAAATATGACAATGACACAATGTCAGTGTCAGTGACTCTGACAAAAAATAACGTTATACGTACGGCTATGAATCCAGGTAACGTATCTGAATTAATAAATAAACTTACGTTATAGCGAAAGTATTATCAACAACGAGCATCGTTTTAAAGTGGAATGTCCTAACTTAGTCGAAACAATATGAATTTTCGAAAGACAAGCGTGTTATATTCATCCTTATCGCACACTCTTATAGCCTTTGCAAAAGAAAGAGATAAATGTATTTCTATTTGTTAATTCGTTCGTGATACAGATGACCTTCATCGGACATCTTTCAAAATTTTTACTTTATATCTGTCAGTTACATACATTTGAAATATGAACTGTGTAACTAAGAAATTGTGTTTATCTTTAAAACATAGAATTCGGGATTTATAAAATTTATTATTTTATTAATTTATCAATTAAATATATAGAAAAATTATAAAAGCATGCCTGTAGAAAATTCAATAATCTTTAATTTTTATAATAACATAATCGCGAAAAAATGGCACTTGGAAGAAAATTATTTTGAGCTTCCAGTAAAGTGTGATTTCCGGTTATCCGATTTATACCAAAATCTAATGCCTAGTGCACACGGAGAAACTTTTAGTAAAGTTTCCTGAAATTTGTTTCCCGAAGAAGAAGAAGTTTTGGAGAAACTTTTGCTTCTACGTACCGTGTGTTCACACGAGAAAAATAAAAGTTTCCTGAAATATGGTAATTTTTCTCTAAATCTATAGGCTCTTGGAGAATTATTTTTTCGAAAGAGAACAAGAAGTACACAAAATTACATGTAGGAATTTAATTTAACTAAAATTAAATGGAGAAATAAACTAAACTATATGTGCTTAGAACTAAGAATTCCAACAAAACTAAATTTATGAAGTAAACTAAACTACATAAGATTTCTGAATAAACTACACTGAAATAAACCAATTTTTATAAACAAGAATTGTTATAATCGACGCCAGAAAACAAAGTTTTTATGATCCTAACCTCTTTTTTCTTGAATGTCATAATAGATGAGAAGTTAGGTGCACGTCAAAAAGTTTCCACAAAACCTCACGAGTTTTAACGGCGCCGTTAACTTTCGGCAACTTTTCTTACTTCTTCTTCTTTGGAAACAAATTTCTGGAAACTTTTACTAAAAGTTTCTCCGTGTGCACTAGACATAATGGTTTCTTTCCATATTAGAATAAGGTTGAAATACAAGGTTTCAAAATTTTGCGATTGATAGTACTTTAATATAATACATACATACACACATACACACACACACACACACACACACACACACACACACACACACACACACACACAAATACAAATCCACAGACATCATTGTGAAAATGTTAAAATCGGATCCTATGGACCTTGAAACGTGGCCATTTGTCAAAATCTCGATATGCGATTTTTAGCATCATCCCTATACCTCCCTTACCAAGGATAGCGGGAGGTGAAAATGAAGTAAGTATTATGTAGTTCTATCTCAGAAATGATAAAGGAATTTCTAGTATCAACCAGCAATTTTCTAGGTTGTTTAGTCATCACCATAGCAACGCAACTGTGACAGGTTTAATGGTCAAGTCATTCGATTGTCTTCTTGACCATCGTTTATGCATCTAGAGTGCCGGCTGTTGAGTGTTGATTATATTCGTTCCGTTACAGAAACAGTTGAATGCTGCGCCATGCCATGCCGCTATAAATACGTATTCATGTTTTTATGTTATTTTGTCACAAGAAGCCACAGCCATAAGTTTCCTTGTTTGACGTAGATTTATTGTTGACTCAGAAGCAACATGTAATATCGAAGTAAATATGGAGATTTCCTTTCTAAATACGGTATAAATTCTATAGATATTAGTTTCTGTCGCAGTTTACATTCAAATTGATTATTTAATGTACGTACTTGTATTTGAGCAAAAGCTTGGAACAAGTAATATTTTAACCCTATACGTTTACCACTGGTTGGGACTATGTAATGTTTTACGGGTTATTTATATAAAATGACTGTGTTAGTGTTATTACATCTAGCAAGGTTTTAGATGAAATAAAAAATGAAGCAAGACATTTCATCCTTGCAGGTTCTGAATACAAAACGCGAGTCCTTTATCCTCATTCAATACGTCCTTTTACTATCTCTTCATGTAGACATAAAGACAGGAACCGCTGTCTAAATTTCATTTCAGTTATTGGAAAAAAATAAATCTGATTCAACAGAAGCCTCTATAATATTCTTCTATATTCTCTGAGGGATCAACATCATTACTTTGACCTTGGGTCGCGTCGTCCTTTCCTACATTTGTAGACTGAAATTATTTTTACCTCTCGCTAAGAGAGGTATTGGATTCATGCTATAAATCGCATATCCAGATTTTAATGAATAAGCACGTTTTAAGGTCCCTAGAATCCGATTATAACATTTTTCCGATGATGTCTGTCTGTGTGTGTGTGTGTGTGTGTGTGTGTGTGTGTGTGTGTGTGTGTGTGTATGTGTGTGGGACGTTGGAAGGACGATTACTCAAAGACTATAAGACTTTATATTTGTTTAACTACGTATTTCCCAATCGGACATTCATGGGAAGAGCTGAAAAGATTTTGGTAAAAATTGGACAACCGGAAGTAGCAGATTCTTGAAAAAAAATCTTATAAATATTATTTTTACCTCTCGCTAAGAGAGGTATTGCATTCATGCTAAAAATCGCATATCCAGATTTTATTGAATAAGCACGTTTTAAGGTCCCTACAATCCGATTTTATCATTTTTACGATGATGTCTGTGTGTGTGTGTGTGTGTGTGGATGTGTGTGTGTATGTGTGTGTGTGTGTGGGATGTTGGAAGGACGGTTACTCAAAAACTATAAGACTTTAAATTTTTTTAACTACGTATTTCCCAATCGGACATTCATGGGAAGATCTGAAAAGGTTTTGGTAACAATTGGACAACCGGAAGTAGAAGATTCTTGAAAAAAAATCTTTTAAATAATATTTTTTGAAATTTTTTCTTGATAATATTAAAGAAAAATAAATTCTCTTTCTGATACATTTAAATATTTTACAATATATTCTATAGATTTAGAGATAGAAGAAATATAGTATGTAAAATAATCTGTTATAATAAATTTTACAGCCGAAAGAATGGCCATGGAAAATAGTTGAAAATTTAATTTGTTTGTAACTGACAGATAATGTCAGTGTCAGAAATCCGAAGACATTACTGAAGACTTTTTCTGGGAAGTACATACATTATATTATTTCTTAATGTATTAATAGAATTGGAAACATTTCGAAAAATTAGAAGAGGACAAAATTTCTTCATCAAAAATGAATTTAAAATTAAACAATCTAAATATATATGGAATAGATATATGCGTAAGTAGAATTTTTGGTGTAGAGTGTAGGTATACAAGAAATGTTAAATACAATAGGGAGCGAGCAGTCATATGATTTTGTTGGCCTTGACAAGCAGATATGGGGGCCCATGTCAGAATGATAGCTAGTAATTATGTATATAGATGTCAAATATCATAATTTCTCATTCTAAATTTAGTGATTTTCCAATTCCATGTGGAGCAGAATTAAATGTTAAATATCTAAGGCATACAAGTAAACTTTAAACTCCTGGTGATAAATTAACTACGTAAATTTAGAAAATCTTGAAATTTTTAATGAAAAATTCTAACATTTGACATCTATGTACATAATTACTAATTATCATTCTGAAACGGGCCCACACATTTGCTTGTCAAGCCCAAAAATGTAACATTACCGTTCGCGCCCTATACTTATGTAACCAAAAAAAGGAAGTGGCGAGAGGTATTGTGCTGGCCACAACAGATTTTTTGAAAAATTTTCTTGGTAATATTAAATAAAATTAAATTCTCTATCTGGCACATTTAATTTTTTATTATATCTCGTATAGGTTTGGAAATCAGAGCAAGTAAGGTAATTAATAAAAAGAAACATTAAATTATACAGTTAAATGAATATGACAATACCTTTTCAATAAAAATAATTTCTAAAATTGAGAGATGATTTTTTAATACGTGATAATACAATCATTTTAAATGCAAATATGTGCATGTTCACTGATAAAAACAAAAGTCCTGGTGTACCATAACTATAACTATTTCTTCAGAAAAAGTAGTTATTTGTTTATCAAAGCTGTATAAAAGTGATCTTTTTTAGTTGAATCTGAAATTTGCAGACCAGTATTGAGTGACGGCACGTACTTTAGAATTCTATCAAATGATGCATTTGTTTTCGCTTTTTGCCTCGAAGCAGGGACGTAGCCAGGGGTGGGCCCGGGTGGTCCAGGCCCACTCTGCAAAAACTCCAGCCCATCCATTGGCCCATCCGTTTAAAAGTCAAATGAGAGAAAACAGTTCACGCACATTATTTGAACTGCATTTCTCATTCCAAAACAATAATGACATTTATGGTAAAGAAACAGTAATATTATTTTATTGTACAGTACAGAGTAGATAGAATATCGCTATTTAATGCATTTCATCATTTCAACAGAACGGACAAGTTGGCATTAATTTTAAGGATATTTGGAACTGACTTATGTTTGTTTTATAACTTTTATTGTGGGTTGGGTAATGTAATTAGCTATCTGTTTATTTTTTTACAAAACATCTTTCATTATACAGGGTGATTTCTAACGTACGGACGAAACTGATAGGGCAACTAGAGGGGACCAAAATATAGTTTTTTTTACAATAAACTTTTGATCATAATCGAATAACAAGAAAGATACAACGGTTTAAAGTTCTTATAAACTGAAGCATTTTTTTATAAAATACGGTAATAACTTACGTTTTGAATTCAAATTTAGAATATTTGAGAGTTAATTAAACAAAGTTCAGTTAAAATTTTATTAAAATTTTTATAAGATGAAAGGTATAGCTATTTAAATTGTTCTTTAAAATATTCAGTCATGGGTGTTCGTTTATTGAGAACCGCTGATTTATTTAATTTAATCATGTATGTAGGTAAGTCAAAATTACTTAAACGTCAAAAATTAAATAGGTTATTTGTTAAGTCATTAATTCGACTGAAATGGTTAATTTCACTAACGAAGAATACGTAGACATGATTATGGTGTATGGAGCTGCTGAAGAAAACGCTGAACGCGCACGACGTATGTATTTGGAACGATTTCCAAATCGACAAACGCCTTCCAGAAATACTTTTTTGCGGGTAATTCAACGCGGAAGAGAAACAGGTAAATTACAACCTAAAAAAGGCCATGGTGGTGGTAGACCAAATCAAATCGAGGTGAATGTGGAAGAAGCAATTTTGGATATGGCAGATGCTGATCCAACTACAAGTACACGGCAAATTGCTCAACAAGTCGAAGTTTCCCAATATTTTGTTTGGAATACATTGAAAAAAAATGGTTTACATCCCTATCATTTGCAAAGGGTGCAAGGACTAGCTGTAGGTGATTATGCGTTGCGACAGCAGTTTTGCGAGTGGTTGTTAGATCGTTCTAACAGAGAAAGAGAATTTCCAATGTATGTATTGGTAACGGATGAATGTTGTTTTACAAGAGATGGTGTTCTCAACTTCCACAATTCCCACATATGGGCTGAAGAAAATCCACACAGGATTCGCCAAAATAAATTTCAACATCGTTTTAGTTTAAATCTATGGGCGGGAATTCTCAACAACAGCTTAATAGGGCCTTTTGAATTGCCAGCACGCCTTAACGGCGCTTCTTACTTGCACTTTTTGCAAGAAGTTCTACCACAACTTCTCGAAGATATTCCTTTGGCTGTGCGTGGAAACATGTGGTTTATGCATGACGGCTGTCCTGCACATTTTAGTCGTGCTGTACGAGATTACCTCGACACCGCTTTTCCGCAAAGATGGATTGGTCGGGGTGGCTTTATCTCATGGCCTCCACGAAGCCCCGATCTTAACCCACTTGACTTTTTCTTATGGGGTTACATGAAAACATTGGTATATGCCACCGAAGTTAATACCATCGACGAGTTACGTCGTCGTATCAATACCACTGTAGAGAATTTACGCCAACAGTTTCCACGGTTAACAGAAAACTGGATTCGTCGTGCGCAATTGTGTGTTGAAATGCAGGGTCAACATTTCGAACAACTTTTGTGAACACTTTTAATTATTTTATGATTATTTATTACTATTCATACGTTATTATTTATTGTTTATTACTTTAAAATTTTGTAGCTTTTGATAATTTTGTTGATTAAAGTTTCATTCGTTTGTATCTTGTCATCATTTTATTTGATGTTTTCTGCATACCGTAAAAATAATACAACAGAAATGTATCAGATTGTGTGAGAATTGTTTCTAATGTAAACGCGAATACAGTAAGCTCAGCGGTACTCAATAAGTGGGCGTTAATTTATAAGAACTTTAAACCGTTGTATCTTTCTTGTTATTCGATTATGATCAAAAGTTTATTGTAAAAAAAACTATATTTTGGTCCCCTCTAGTTGCCCTATCAGTTTCGTCCGTACGTTAGAAATCACCCTGTATAGGGTATATGTTTAATTATGTTAAATAAACTTAATCCTACAAATTAATATCTGTTTAAAGACGGATGTATATGCTTCACAAATTGTATGACTAAAAATCAAATTTTTGTTATTTGTGTTCTAATGAAATATGAATTAAAACAGCAGTAAAAAAAAGTTTCATTAAGAAAAGTTGAATTTTCGTTTTTTTTTTACAAATTAATATCTGTTTAAATACGGATGTATATGCTTCACAAATTGTATCACTAAAAATCAAATTTTTGTTATTTGTGTTCTAATGAGATAGGTAAGTAGCGGTACAAAACTTTCTTAGTGGCCCACCTAAAAAGTTTTTACCCATCGCTGGCCCACCCTACAAAAATATCCTGGCTACGTCCCTGCCTTGAAGCGAAATTTTGGTGGCATGCGTGTGTTAAAATATTCGCCTGCAAGCGTACGACTTGAGGCGAAAGTACTAAACTCACGTCCCAATTCTATTCAAAGACAATTTATATATAATTTATATATTTATTATATACAACTGTCATAATATTTTCTATGTTCATGTTCATAGTATAAAACCCGAAAATTCCCGAAACAAAAAGCTAATATTGAATTCTAAAATGCATGCTACCAAGATTCCTAAAAGCAAAATCCCATTCGCCTGTTTTCTATGATAGAATTCTAAAGTGTGTGCTGCCGCTACAGATCTTTATTTAAACAAACCAAGCGAATAGCTATAGAGGCCTTAAATTAAAAGCGGCCGTAAAGTAAGAGCGATAGTATAAAAAGTGATAATTTATACGGTTGCTAGAGCTAGAGAATCGGTAAACAGCTATTTATGTACTAGCTAACTCAAAATTATATATTTTGAGCAACGTATTTTTCAAAACAAATAAACGCATCTTAAATCTGGTTGTTTTATTCATCGTTAAAAAAGTTTGAGAACCACTATTCCTCTCATAAATTTCCTCCAATCAACATATTTTCTGAACACATATCTAAATATATTGGTGTATAAAGCTTTTAAAGAATCCGCGTAAGAATTTTGATATGCTTGTACGTGAAGAGCAAAAAACACTTAGCATATGCATATGTAAATTTCTTTTTTTTTTGCTTTCGACCGCACGTATGATTTCCTTATGCGAATTTGAAGTTGTTTTTACTTACACTTTCGTTAGACGCAAAAATTACAACATTCTCCTCATAATCTTTTATTTGCTATAAATCTTCAAGTAATACGCGAATGAATTAAGTGTTTTTAAAGAGGATACTTTCATTTCAGAAGTTTTTACTGAAATCGTAAAATATTTCGATGTAGAATGTGAGTGCCCAAATAAACTATGGAAACGCGAAAAAGAGGTTACCAATGTTTACTAGATTTACTAAGTTAGTAAATTTTCTGCAAGCTAATAGATTTAGGGCCGGTATTTTAATCTCTGGTTAAACTGTCTGTTAACTGTCAGTTATAAAAGAAATTGACCCCTGTGGTGCATTCTCCTCGCCAGCAATGAGGTGACGCCTGCTAAACATACTGTACAAATATGTCATCATCATACCGAGATCTGAGTATAAAGCAATGGGTAATATGCCGAAATGATATATTTATTTTTTATTTACATCAAAAAATAATAACGATGCTATATTTTTCTTTTAACTGTCAGTTAACAGACAAATGTGAATATACCAGGCCTTATTGTAATTGTAACACAAGTCAATATTATCGAAATTATTGTCGTAATCTAATGGGGTCCTCCGCCAGGCCAGACAGGAAACCATGTGCGTTTGTATGAAAATGAAAGATATATTGAATGACATTGGCAGCCAGTGTCAATCAAATCATGAGCTAGTTTTTGTATTAATTATTTTATTAAATTGCTTATTATCCATGCAATTTCCAATTATTGACAACGATAGTTATTTTAAACATATTTACGTAAATATTTTTGTAAGTGTTGAAAGTTGAAACAAATCAATTTATATAAATAAATAAATAAATAAATATATCATCACGGCATATTACCCATTGCTGGGTGTGCCAATCTGCTTTATACGCAGATATAAGTAACGATTAAATGTTTGTTCCGTGCGGGTGCTTACCAGACGTCACCTCGCGGGCACTCATTGCTGGCTTGGAGAGTGCACCACAGGAATCAATTTTATGCCATTAATATTCGAAGTAATTTTTGGCGTCGGTCGGGATCGAACCCGGGTCCCCAGATTCGCGACCAAACACTCAGGCACACGGCCACGAGACCCCATATAACTTTAGCAAAATCCACCGTCTCAAAAAGAAATTCAACTGTATTGACCCCGTGTGGTGCACTCTCCACGCCCGTGAGGTGACGCTTGGTAAACGCCCGCACGGTACAAATATGTCATCATCAGTAATGAAATCTGTGTACAAAGCAGATTGGCAAACCTAGCAATGGGTAATATGCCGTGATGATATATTTATTTATTTTTATTTATCTTAACACCACACAATATTAAAACGTATCAAATTACAATGAAGGCCGTATTACTAACGTATAAGAGCTTTAATGGAACGCACATTTACATTATATTCTTATGTTCCATAAAAGCGCTTTTATTATAAAAGTGCGCTTAAGACTTTTACATAAGTTTGGATTATTAAAAAAAAAAAAAAATACAGTGGTGGACCCAGTTTTTCTACATTCTTATACAGCGTGTTGACAACATCGTAACATATAGGACTTTAACCGTCGCCGTACCGTGCGAGGTAATTCAGTTACGGCGCAATATTTTTGTAATTATTTAATAAATAATATGTTTGCAGCATTGCCGTTCTATGTATGCCCTCAACAAACATTAACGTGTGCCAAAATAGCAATTTTTTTAACGTAAAATTTTAGAAATACAGTAGGAAAAAACTATTTCCAATATACACAGGAAGGAATTAAAAAAATACATTTTTGTTTAGACTGAAAAGTTGCAAATTTGGTTATTTTTTTTTGTTTTGTTTTGTTCAGAATTGGTATTAATTTTAGTTATTTTATTTTTATTATTTGTATATTTTGTAAATAAAAAACTTATAATTTTTACCTCTCGCTAAGAGAGGTATTGCATTCATGCTAAAAATCGCATATCCAGATTTTATTGAATAAGCACGTTTCAAGGTCCCTACAATCCGATTTTAACATTTTTACGATGATGTCTGTGTGTGTGTGTGTGTGTGTGTGTGGATGTATGTGTGTGTGTGTGTGTGTATGTATGTAGGATGTTGGAAGGACGATTACTCAAAAACTATAAGACTTAAAAATTGTTTAACTACGTATTTTCCAATCGGACATTCATGGGAAGATCTGAAAAGGTTTTGGTAATAATTGGACAACCGGAAGTAGAAGATTCTTGAAAAAAAATCTTCTAAATATTATTTTTTGAAAATTTTTCTTGATAATATTAAAGAAAAATAAATTCTCTTTCTGATACATTTAAATATTTTTATATATATTTTATAGATTTAGAGATAAAAAGAATATAATATATAAAATAATCTGTTGTAATTAATTTTACAACCGAAAGGATGTCATGAAAAATAGTTGAAAATTTGAATGTTTGTAACTGAGAGATAAATGTCAGTGTCAGAAATCCGGAGACATTACTGAAGATTTTTTTTGGGAAGTACATACATTATATTATTTCTTATTGTATTTATAGTTAAATATTTAAAATTATAGGTATATTACACATACCCTTCAGAAATACTATTAATGGTCTCCACTCTGCAACGTAAAATACAGAAAAAAATGTATCTCATCGAAATAATGGGTAATGAAAGAAAAATGTACTTGGAGAATCTCTTAATTCTTGATCTGTGACTATTATGGAGGTGACAAGTCTAAGTTGAAGGACTTAAATTTGTTTTAAACATTATGGGACAATGCACACCAGCACTGTAGCTGGAGTAACATTGAACTGCGAAAAAGCTATCAAATTCTTCTCAAGTAAGTTGTAAATATTGACAAAATTACACATCGTTATAAGAAAATAATCGGAGTGCAATCTATCCATCACTTTATTAATGGGAATTAGTGTTATTTAGATACAGCATGTATGAAAAAATAAAATGTAAAAGAAGATATGTAAGAATAGATGCACAATTCAGATTATACATTTTAGCCGCCCAAAATTAATGTTTTTACTAGAAGAATATGAAGAGAAAGTAAACAATAACGTTGTTCGAATTGAAAATCCGTGTTACCAGCAGGTATATATAGTAAACTCTACTTTGTAATTTATTGTACATAATTTATGGTAAAATATCTTATAGATTTTGTAAGTATATGTGAAAATTGTTTTATGTTGAGTCATAGTTTATACGTTATAGACTTATATGAATATATTATTTGTATTTCTAAAAATATTCTTTGCTTTATGAATAGAGCCAGGTAAAATATACGGCGAGAGGTTATGTGCTGGCCACATCAGATTTTTTTTCTTGCATTCATTTTAACTGAAACTTACATATAAAACGAGTAAGGTGCCAAAAGAAAAAAAAAAGAAAAAATCCTGGGGTAACTGAGTTACCCCGCACGATCTATCACGCATGTACCAATAGCACGGTCCAGCGAGGGTTACATGTAAAATTATAATTTCATAATTTCCTGCTTTCCTAATTATTTTAAGTAAAAATGCTTCAAATGTTGAGCTTAAAATTCTGCATCAATAAACAAAATTAATTTAGCATGGTTTGTACTGTCAGAAATTAAGTATGAAAATATCGAAAATCACCTCAAAAATAGCGATAGCCCTGGACTTGAAACTAAAAATTATTATTATCTGACAAGCTAGGTTAAACTTATTTTTATTATTTGTAATTTCTGTTAAAGTGAAAAAATATTTATTTAAATTATTAGATAATTGAACAGGTAGTATACATCAAACCTAATAAAAATATATTAACCTAACTTGACATGTAAAACGTCTAACATTTGTTAAATTATCTGTTTCAATTCCATGACTATCGCTAGTTCGACATTCTCATACCTAATTTATGCCGTTACAAAGCATATAAAATTTTGCTTATTGATTCAGATGTAGAATTTTCAGTTCTACAACTTTTATTTGAAGCATTTTTACCTAAAGTAATTAGGAAAGCAGGAAATTATGAAAATATGATTTTACTTTTTTCCGGTGTCGTGGTCAACAGCGTGTATACAGGTTGTTATATTTTAGTGCACCCAGCAAATATCTCGCTTATTTATTAAGTTAGTAATTTCTTTCATATAACATGATTTATACAGCAACATGTAAGCTACTTGATGACGGATGTACATTCATGATACCACTACCGGTTTATTAGTAATTAATATCAACTTTGAAATTTCAAATGGAACATACTATATTTTTTTACAAATTTGAAAAGTACATCAAATTTGCTTTCAATCCTGTAAAATAATCCATATGTTACATTATTAAAAAGTAAAATGGCGGGCACTTTTTTATACACCTAGTCGAAAAGCGAATAATGAGCCATAACTGTGGCTTGAACTAAAACAATTGTAACTATTATTATTAAACGAAATATTTTTTTTTTGTCATAATAATACAGAAAATAAGAATAAGGAACGCTTAATAACAACAAAATGATTTATTCAAAATGACTCCCAGCCTCTTCAATACATTTTTTAAGTGCCCGCCATTTTACTTTTTAATGATGTAACATATGGATTATTTTACATGATTGTAAAGCAAGTTTGATGTACTTTTCAAATTTGTAAAAAAATATAGTATTTTCCTTTTGAAATTTCAAAGTTGATATTAATTACTAATAAACCGGAAGTGGTATCATGAATGTACATCCGTCATCAAGTAGCTTACATGTCGCTGTATAAATCATGTTAATGAATAAGCGAGATATTTGCCGGGTCCATTAAAATATAACACCCTGTATATTGTATATTGTTTAAATATGTAAGTAGGTACTTACATTTTAAATACTTACGTATGGGTCAAAATCTCGTACTTTAGTACTCATTTCGCATTTTT
Source organism: Harpalus rufipes (assembly GCA_951394225.1). Lineage (NCBI taxonomy): Eukaryota > Metazoa > Arthropoda > Insecta > Coleoptera > Carabidae > Harpalus > Harpalus rufipes. Next base: position 54,417,269 of record OX596277.1, on the reverse strand, counting down.
TTTTACCTTCACAACTCTTATTTTATAAAATTAGTTTTACATATTTCTGTTTTTACATTTCAATCACGTTTATCATAACACTTGTGCTATTAATAAAAAGTTTTTATTTTATTGACACATAGATCCATTTAAATTTAAATGTTTCGATAGAAAAACGTTTCGGTGTTCACGTCCCGTATACAACATTATTTATTCCATGTTGTAATATGTACATAATATCCTGTATTTCTTTGTATAAATTAATAAATGTGACGTCTGGTAAACGCTCTTTACATTTAAAAATATAAATAAGAATCCATCCCGTGCATGTTATTGTTTAATAATGAAAAATAATTGTACAGATTTCATTATTTTAAATAATGAGAAAACTGAAACAATTAATTTATTGTAAATTATCTCTATTGAACACTGAATAATAGATATTACCAGTTTCTAAACCATTAATGAAGACAGAAAATAAAAGTTTGCTTTCAAACTTCATCTGACGCTGATGTTATTTTCTTTTTCTCATTTCATTTTGCTCGGTAACATCTGCTGACGCATGGATTTTTAATTATTCTTGATCGCCATTTAAGTTATAATGAGAATATTTAATATTCATGAAATTCAGATTCATTTTTTAGAATAACAAAATAATAAAATATATCATCACGGATTATTACCCATTGCTGGATGTGCCAATCTGCTTTTTTTGCAGGCGTCACCACACGGGCTCTCAAAGCTGTTGTGGAAAGAGCACCACATGGGTCACTTCTGTGCTATTTGAAAATAAAATAATAATAAATAAATATTTAATGATTTCAATAATGTTTTTCTTGGAATAATTATTGTTATAATTCGGTCACTTGTAAAAGCTTTTGTTTATGTTTATATCGTTAAGAATGCACAAATATTCATAACATCAATAACATTTTTTGACTACCATATACGAAACATTATCATATAATATTGTTTTCTAAATAATGTATTAGTCAGTTGATTTATTAAAGTTTATCTATGGATAGAAGATTTTACAATTTATTAAGAAAACGGACAACAATAGCAATAATTGTAACTATGCAATTTAATAAATGTTTTACTTTTATACGAGTATTAGTAAATGAAAAAATAACTTTGTTTATAAAGAAATACAAACTAATTTCATAAATAACAATAATATAACAATGTGGAAAGAAAAACAATACTAAATATTTTGTTTATTTTGTGAAATAATTGACCTATGAACTACAAAACAAATACATTAAAATAAGAATAATAATAATAAATGAATTAAAAAACTACTGCATTTAATAATTAGTTCCCTAGAGCAATAGTGCCCAACCTTTTTTTTGACGACTCCTTTTCTTATATTTACGAGCCCAACATTTCAGCAAATTATAAAATCTACACATACATGTTTAGAAATTACTACGAAATACTTTCATCTATTATAAATACAGACTTTAAATTTTTAAAAAAATTTGATGTGGCCAGCACATTACCTTTCGTCATTCCTGTGTATTATGTGCAAAAGATCCTATATGTCCAGTAAAATTATTTCATAAACAAACTATGCAAATTGCACTTGACACTGACATCTTCTTTTTCTTTATATTTTCCCACTCGTTAGGGGTCGCTATTTTTTTTTTTCTTTCACTCATGTTTTACGTGTTTCTTTTCTTTCAAGTCTTCTCCAATACAGTTTCCATCTTATCTTTGGTCTTCCTATGTTTTTTCAACTACTAAGATACTCATTCTTCTTCCAATATATTCTATATCTCTCCTCATAATATGTTCAAACCAATGTAATCGTCTCTCTTGTATATTTCTAGAAATTCGAGCCATTTCCCTTATCTTTTAATACCTTACCTTATCTTTCCGTTTTTTTTTCCAAAATCTATCTCAAAATCTTTATACCTGCCACGTTTATTTTCTTTTCATTGATACTGACATCTGTCTATTTGAATTATTTGAATATATTAGCAGTTTCAATGGTTAACATAACTGGCTGATTTATGAAATTTAATATCTTTATAATTCTTTAACTCTATCTATTGTATATGAACTATAAAATGCAATCCAGTCGTATAGAGAATAATACATTCTTTAAAATGTATTAACATTAAATGCCAATAAATGTTATTTAATTGCTTTTTTCAAGTAAAACTGTTAAAAGTTGCAAATGAGAGTACTTCCGGTGGAGCAATTATAACCAAAATCTAATCATGCCTGCAAATGGAATCTAACCGAAAAATTATAGTTTTTGGAATCGTGGTATTGGCGACGCACATACACATACAGACATCACCGTAAAAATAGTAAATTCGTATTCTAGGGACCCCAAAACGTACTTATTCATTAGAAACTCACTATCGATTTTCTTGACCAAAGACAATACCTTCCTTACCTAAAGGTGACGCAAGTTAAACTTGTGTGAAAGAAACAAAAACACATCTAAGGTAAGCAAAAAGTCTCATTTAATCAAAGTCGTAACTTTTATAATTTTCGTAAGAACTCGTTTTTCAAAGCCTTGTTTTACGAAAACTATTGAAGTTGGGACCCATGTTGGTTAAGTTATTTTTACCCGAAGATGAAAAGCACCCTATATATATTAGGATTTTGAGTTATTCTTATTTAGATTAGCGACTATTCTAAACAGACCGTAACTTCATAGAGCTCAATTTTATTGTCGGAATTTTGGATTATATAATTTGGATTGTTGAAATTTTGGTATTGTGATTTTTGTCTGGCATTAATCATATCTGCTTTAGATAATCTTTTCCAAAACTTATTTGTATCCTCCTATTCCTTTATGTATGCATTATAAAACTCTACGATATTGGATAAAAAATAAATAGGTATATAAGAAAACTAGTTAAACAATATAATAACCGCACCGACGTTAGTAAATCCTGAAATATGAAAAAGAAACCTGAGGGATAAAAACCCAATTGAAATAAAATACCTGAGGAAGATCACAGGTTTCCTAAAGATCTCCAGCGGTTGTGAATCATTGCCCTCGGTCGAAACCTTCCAAAAATCACCTGTCCTTTCCCTGAAAGTGTAACATTTTGCCCACCGCTGCTCTGGCGCTTGCCAGGGCTCTACGACCGCTGTTCTCCGCGGTCAGTGTCTGTCAGCTACTCAGTGCGGCTGGATCGCGCGAATCGCGATGCGTCAAGTGCCGGTACCGGCTTTCATGTCACTGTCAACCTCAAGTAGGCTCTGTCTCAGTGTTGCTGTTTCCTACATGTGAACATCGCTTCAGTGCCAACGTGATCAGTCACAAACTATCGTGTCTTGTGAGTGTGAACGAATTAAAGAGTGCTGTGAGACAAATGAAGGCAGGGGAACAGGATTTTGACAACTAGAAAGGTAAGCAGGATATTTTTATTGTTGTAGAAATATAATAACTAATGTACGTATAGATTATTTGATTTGATATTTTGACACAGCTCGTTTAGTTTTTAAATGGCGCGCAAATGCATATTGACATTAAAATAAGCTTGAGTATTTTTCATTTGTTATTAATTTAGATCTGCATGTTGTATATGATCTATATTTATAATATGTTCTATATTTACAATGTTTTTAAGATAACAACATTATTTATTCGTATATAGAAATTATATTCTTTTCAAAGTTAAATAGCTTATTACCCAATTTTGGGTGTGTAAGTCTTCTTTAATTCGCAGATTTCGGTAACGCTGAGGTCGCTTGTTAAATGCCTAAATTTTGTTTTGTTGCTTCATTTATATATACATTTTAAAATTTATTTCTGAAATATATTTGGTCTATAGCCTTGCAAAAGTTTCTACAAAGTATAAAATAAAATTTATTATCTTAAGTTTGTAAACAAACCAGAAAGTACGTGATAAAATAATTTCTGAATGATCGTTGAAGAGTATGGATTCTGTGTATTCCGCATTGCATCAAGGTTGTATTTCAAACGTAGAGGATTAACACTATGCTGAATATATTTCAGTAGGTAATAAAAATGGATTCATTTTAATCAGTACTACTTTATATTGAACACTTCATTAAATAATTAATTGATCTATATAGGTATATAGACTGTAACGAGCTACCTCAAATAATTTCTATATTATTAAAGATACAATAAAATGATATTAGCAGACCAGCAGGACATCCGGTTAGAGAAGAAAATACTTTTTTTAAACCAGTGGTTCTTTAGTTACATTAAAATGTATTTTTTAAATAGGATAATATATATTTTTTAAACTTATTCGATAGATTATTTTTTTCTGAATTCAATCATCTCATTATTTTATACCCTTACATAACAATAATATTGAGAAAAATTCAATTGAAATTTAAATGAATTTAATTTTTTGTAGTTATTTTCAGTAGGTTATGAATGAAAAACAATTGCGATTAAATTAAAATGAAACAAATATTTGTTAATAACTTTATAAATAGTGTCCTATTTGATTTCTATACCAAATAATTCAATTTGACAAATAGCAGGTTTTGTTTTTCATACATAGCCTACTGAAAAATGATTATAAAAATCAAATTTATTTAAATTTCAAAGGAATATTTCACAATATTGTTTTTATAAAGATATAAAATGATTACAAGATTGAACCCCGAAAAAAAAAATGCTAAAAAATCTGTTGTGGCCAGCATAATACCTCTCGCCACTTCCGTTTTTGGTTATATAAGAATAGGGCGCGAGCAGTCATCTGGCATTGTTGTCCTTGACAAGCAGATATAGAGGCCCACTTCAGAATGACAATTAGTAATTATGTACATATATGTCAAATGTCAGAATTTACATAAAAAATTTCAAGATTTTCTAAATTCACGTAGTTAATTTGTCACCAGGAGTGTGGAACTTACTTGTCGAGGAAAATAAACCACATGGAATTGGCAAAATCACTAAATTTAGAATGAGAAATTGTAATATTTGACATCTTTATACATAATTAGTAGCTATCAGTCTGACACGGTCCCCCATATCTGCTTGTCAAGGCCAGCAAAGTAACATGCCTGCTCGAGCCCTATTGTATTTCACATTTCTTGTATACCTACAATTTACACCAAAAATTCTACTTATATCTATTCCTTATATTTAGAGTGTTTAATTTTAAATTCATTCTATGAAATTCGAAATGTTTCGAATTCATTGTCGGGATTGACAGTATTTTTGAAGGATGTAATATACTTATAATTTTAAATATTTAACTATTAATACAATAAGAAATAATAAAATGTATCTACTTCTCAGAAAATCTTCAGTAATGGCTCTGGATTTTTGATTCTGACATTTTAATTTTGAATTTGTTTCCATGACATTATTTGGGCTGTGAGATTTGTTACAATAGATTATTATATACCTTATATTTCTAAATCTATAAAAGATATAATAGAATATTTGTATCAGATAGAGAATTTACTCTTCTTTAATACTGGCAAGAATAAAAAAAATCATAAAATAATATTTAGAAGATTTTTTTTAAGAATCTGCTACTTCCGGTTGTTAAATTATTACCAAAATCAGATTGTAGGAACCTTAAAACGTGCTTAATCATTAAAATCTGGATATGCGATTTTTAGCATGAATCCAATACCTCTCTTAGCGAGAAGTAAAAATATATATTATCTCATTAATAAAATATATTTCATTTCATTACTTGAGAACCACTGGTGTAAAAAAAAATTCTTCATTAATTGGATGTCTCCCTTGGTCTTTTATAAGATTCTCTTATAATATTTTAAATTATTTGAGGTAACTCGTTTAGCTGTTACGGCCTGTATATATTTATGTTTTATTTAACTGTTTAGCACACAATTTTTATAAAAAAAAGTACTTAAGTTTTGAGAAAAAACATGTCAAGCAAAAAAAATTTTTTTTCTTATCCAGGTACATTATTTCGAAAATTTTAATCATACTTACTATCTGGAAAACAATAAATAATGTAAAGAGCAATAAATTACATTTATTTTTTAGTCCAATATCTCCTTTGACAGTTTTTTATGTGTCTTTACGTACTTATGCGGTGGTTTCTCAAATAGTTGATTCAAATATGTATTGTACTTCTAAGGCCTTCGCTGTAGATAAAGTATACCTGTTTCTTGAGAGGCAAACAGCACCAAAACCATTATAAACTTCCCTGGACGCCTGGACTATGAAATATGAAACTACAAAGAAATTTCTTAGCACCCTTACCACGAATTGTTGTGTCTGTAAAATTCATATACAAAGGCTCATAGTTGAATCCCATCAAAAAATTTCTCTTTTTGACGACATGAGTATACTTATTATTTACAAACAAATATTATGTTAGATATGTTTAATTGTCAAACAGTAACCTGTCATTTGTTATTGGTTGTTTAAAATTGATACACTATGCCATATATTAACTGGCTCCATTTGGACCTTTGTTTGTGAAAGGTGATGCTCTCAAAACAGACGTGACTAATTCAAATGCACAAATTCATTTTTGAATGAGCAACACACGTTGTAAATCAGAAAATGTTTGGAGATCCATGGATACATCTTTGAAAATTTATTAAACATTAAAAATTTATAACATTGTAACTTGAAAACAAATAAAAATCAAATGACAATTGTTGGTTTTTTTAGTCATATACTTAAATATTTATGTGATTTATGTGTATTATACAGTCTCAAAGTTTGGCATATTTGTACTGACTCATTTTGTATATTGTCAATAATATTACTAAGCTCCACATAGATAAACAAATTATTCATCGTATAAAATTGACCGTTTTTGAGCACTCTCCAAACCAGATACGAGTGCCTGAGAAGAAACATCATAAGCCGCTTTCTTTTTACCAAAAAGATCAACTCCGAGTAGCAAGTATCTACCCTAAACCGTTATTTTTAAAAGGGGATAAATGATCTTGTACTACCCAATTTCTTCGTCCCTGCCCCCGCGTTCTAACCTTTGAAACAGTACCAAATAGATTTTGAACTAATTCCGAATGTCAATGTGACTGACTTCTAAGTATTTTGTCTTGTTTGTAAACATTTGATATAAAATTAATTTGTTTTATTCAGAAACAGACACTTCATATCATGTTGCATTACTTTAAGAAATACATCCTTATTTAAACACTCAATATAAAATAATTCAGGGCTGGTTATATAATGAAATTTAATCATCACTTAAAATGTAGTTCCATGGTAAATTTAATGAAATGAAAAAACGCAAATCATTTTTACCTTCCGTCACCTTTAGGTAAGAATGGTATTCTTTTTTGGGGTCCCTAGAATACGAATTTACTATTTTTACGATGTTGTCTTTATGTATGTGTGTGTGTATGTGACGATCGTTTCGGATCGCATAACTCCAATACCACGATGCCAAAAATTATGTTTTTTTGTATTCCTTGAGTATAGATCCATATGCAGACGTGGTTAGATTTTGTTTGTAATTGGTCCACCGGAAGTACCCTCATTTGCAACTTTTAACAGTTTACCTTGTAAAAACTAAGTTAAATATCATTTATTGACATATAATGTTTATAAATTTTAAAGAATGTTATTGTCTATACGATTTTATACTTCATATTCAATAGATATAGAGGTAAACAATAATTATAAAGATATTAAATTTCATACATGAGCCAGCTATGCTAACCATGGAAACTGCTAATATATTTAGATAATTCAAATTGACATATGTCAATATCAATGAAAAGTAAATGAATGTGGCAGAGATGAGGATGTTCAGATAGCTATTGGGAAAATTACGGTAAGGAATGAAAGAATAAGGGAAAGAACTCAAGTGAAGTTTCTAGAAAGATATAACAGAGACGATTACATTGGTTTAAACATGTCATGAGGAGAGATGAAGAATATATTGGAAGAAGAATGAATAGCTTAGTAATAGAAGGTGGAAGAAACAGAGGAAGACCAACGGTAAGATGGAAGGACTGTATTGTGGAAGACTTGAGAGAAAACGAACTGAATGAGGACGACACACAAAACAGAAATGAGTAGAAGAAGAAAATAAAAATACCGACCTCTAACGAATGGGAAAAGCTAAAGAAGAAAAAGAAGTCAGTGTCAAGTGCAATTTGCATAGTTTGTTTATGAAATAATGTTACTGGAAATTTAAAATCTTTTGCAAGAATATTTATGTATGGAATTTGTACATAATACACAGGATTGATTGAAGGCCACATCGGATTTTTTTTTTTGGCAGTAATGATTTTACTGTTATAAGAACAGAGAAACTGATTCGAATATTTTCAGATTATTAAATTTACTTGGTAACTAAATTTTAAGTGAAGATTAAATTTCTTTATAAAACATGCCCTTAATGTGTCAAAATAAATTACTTATGCAACAAATTGTAGCTACAGCTGATTATTATGTTATAAATATGCTATTTTTTATTTTCTACTTCTTATTTAAAAAAAAAAAAAACATACTGTTCTTTTTAGGAGTGGCTCTAGTTTACGCCTTTCCCGATAAAATTCATTACTGAAATTTACACAGAATAAATTTGTATATCCAGCAATATATCTATAATATGAAGAAGACTTATGCTATGAACATATTTTCAGTATTTCTGAGCAGTGTTGATTTGAAACCTAACTAGAATGATTGTTTGTATCCTATTCTCCGTATTTCTCAGAAGCTGACGGTGTTGATTTTGTAATGGCGTAACGAAGAATAGGAACATGAAACCCGGCACCCGGCAACTAATTAAAATAGTAAAGTTCGTGAGATATTGTTCTATTCACAATTACAATTCCGACACACTTCACTTCAGTGCAAGTATTTCACTTTTATATACTCATTCCGCTTTATTTCTTTACGTCACCAAAAAACAAAACAGCAACAAAAAACTTACGATAGCTAAATTTCTGTAAATTACAATTATATCTTTGCTTTTCGGTTACCTGGTTTTCAATAAACTTATATATTTTAAGCATCGAATAAAGAGGGTTCCAAACATAGGCGCCGACTATGGGGGAGCATAGGGGGCTCACATTTTTTTAACGCTTTAGCTTCGATCTTATTAATTTAAAAATATTTCAATCATGGGATTTGCATGAATTGTGTCACTGGTCAAGTTTCTTTTTTAGAGATACTATAATAAGAGTCTAGACACGACCTATATCCGCCATGTTTATTCATTTCACCGCAACAAGGTTAGAAAATACAGCTAATTCCATATACTTTTCGAACGACTAACTACAATTCCGTCTAGGTTTTGTTGGTGTTATATGTATTTACTAATTCATGTTTGGTTGCAGTAAAATTTTGTAAGAATTTCACCAGGAAAAGATTTTGAGAAAATGAAATATGTATATGAGTATTTTGAGACAATATATTGACATATTTCAATGATTTGAAATACTTACCCGTCATATGGCAAATCAGAGTAATAACTTAATGATTTTATTTGCTTTTATATTTGATTGTATTTACACACCACTGAATTAATTTTTTGTATAGTAAATAAACTTGATGATTGATATAAGTACTTTAATAGACGTTTTATTTAATTTTTTTATGTCAGATATTTGAATTCAAATAATGGAGGGACGGTCATAAACATGGCCGATCAATTCCAACTTGCCGCGTCTTGTCCAGACTCTACAATTTTCATTTTAGTTTCACATTCGATATTGACATAAGATATATAAATCATGTCGCTATAATTAATTGTCATGCAAAAATTTAAAATGAGCTGGATTTAAATACAATTTCAAATAGCTTTTTTAAAATAAATTTTTTAGCCGTAACATGTTTAAAATAATATAAAAAGTCATAAGATTCGTAAATACTTAAACTAAACTGTTTTATTATTTTTTCTGTAATTATTATTAATATGATATAAAATATATGAAACCAATAACTAATTTTATTTTGATTTTAAAAACTTTGACCCCCCGCCTTCCCCTAGGTTATAGAAAAGTCGGCCTGTGGTTATAAATCTGTCCAAATGCGTTTGCTGATGTTTGACTGATTTGACAAAACCATCCAGGTACATTTCCTGGAAGGTGAATGGAAAGTAACGATTTGTATCCTGACTTGACTTGAAACTTGAAAGACTAGAAGGCTTAGAAAAGAAATGCCGGTGAAAAATGGAAAACGCCTCCGATTTTCTTCTTATATTTAGATTCTTTTGTGGGAGACGCGAAATTGAATATGAAAATTTTATGTCAAACACTCAAACAGGGAAAATAATAACATTTTACTTTACAATTCCGCGGGATTGAACCAACGAAAATAAAATTATTTTTACGGAACTAGTGTTATTAAATATAAATCATCACGGCATATTATTCATTTCCTACAGATCGCTTTCCGTTTAGATGAAGTATTATATTATATATTCAAATAAATGAGTTTCATTGCATTAAAATGTTTTATCCTGCAATTTAATAAAATATTTACTTTGAAGTAGGAGAAAGACTATTAATGTTTAATTCAACAACACAGTAGAATACAAAAGGCAATAAAAATCCGGATATAAAACTTAATTACGATTCAAAAAATAGAATCCCATATATAAAGAGTACAAGACAAGAAAAATATATTACATTATAAATACACGCATTCGTACAGAGTAAGTACAATTTATAAAGCTGTTTCTATTCTCTTTTATACGTAATTTTCCCAAGAAGGTTCCATTTAAATATTTCAAGATTATCTTAAGCCTGTAGTAAATGATCATGAATATATTATAAACGGACATTAACAAATTTTTAAAGAAGCATTTATGCACCATTACGTTAAAAAAATATAGTATTTCCTTTTGCTGTCAACAAGACACACCGGAAAAATTAAGGCGACGCCTTATAAAGTATGAACCCTCTGTCCTCTGTCTTTTATGTTGGTAATAGGGGTTTCCAAGTATACGGCTTTTTAAAAAATATTTATTGGATTGAATGTTCATCATGTGTAAGTTATATAAAAGGTGAATACAGAGACAACTATGTAAAACGAGATTGGAAGCGCAATGCTTTATTAAATATTTATTTTTTTAATATTTAATAGAAAAAGAAGAAAACTCATATTGATATCTATTATAAATATTTATTTAAAATATAAATAAATAAAATAAATAAATATTTCATCACGGCATATTACCCATTGCTGGGTGTGCCAATCTGCTTCGTACACAGATATCGGTAATGATGGAATATTTGTACCGTGTGGGTGCTTACTAGGCGTCACCTCACGGGCACTCATTGCTGGCGTGGAGAGTGCGCCACACGGGTCAATTTTGTGCCATTAAAATGCGATGTAATTTTTGGCGTCGGTCGAGATCGAACCCGGGTCCCCAGATAAAGTGAACAAATTTAAAACTTGCAAAAGAACAATGAGTTAGGTATATAAATAATATTAATTTGAAGAGAGATGTTGAAAAGAGACGCACTCGTTACGTAGAAGAAAAAAATCTGATGTGGACACCACACGACTTCCATGTACGATTATTCAACTATACATATTTTTTTAATAAATAAATTACAAAATATTAATTTTAACTTCAAAACGGTAAGATATATAGCGACCATAAAGGGAGTTTTTAAAGAGAGTTTTGATTACAACAAAGAAATATTTGATTACAACAAAGAATATGACTAATTTCACAATAAAAATATAATATTTGTTATTGTACGAATCATAAAATTGCACATATTTAACGTAATTTGACATGAACATTTTTTTTATTTTTTTGTCCTAATCCATGGCAAGCTTTAGTACAAAAACAAAAAAGTATATAATTTTTAAATTTACATATCTCGCTTATACAAAGGGCTAATTTAATAATACTTGATGTGCTAGGCGCAGAAATTAATTCTCTAAAACTTTTATTTGAAGCATTTATTTCTAAAATCAAAATAAAATCATTTTATTCAAGAAAAACTGTTAACAACTTCAAGTAATGTACCACTTCCGGTTAGCCTATTTTAACCAAAATCTATTATGTTATTTCGATAGACATAAAAGTCTTGTATACCAAATTTGAAAAGTTTTGGATTATATTTTAAAACAGTTTTTCATTAAAATCTATTATAGGCTTCATGTAAAGTGCCACTTCTGGAAATTGTGTAATAACCAGAAAGGCAGGTGCACAACTAGATGTTATAGGAGTCCTAAATACAAAATTTCAACTTTCTACGGCTTACCGTTTTAGAGTTATGCGAGATACGTACGTACGTACGTACAGACGTCACGACGAAATTAGTCAAAATGGATTCAGGGATGATCAAAATGGATATTTCCGCTGAAATCTGAAAACCGAAATTTTTCGCGATTACAATACTTCCTTTACTTACGTACAAGGAAGTAAAAAGATACGGTGGTTGGGAACTAAGAAATATCAACTTCCAACTGCTTCATAGTACATCAACCTTTAACTTCTTCATAGTTCTTCGCCCCGTAGAACACGAATTTCGTGTTAATTTGAATCGTTGAGGAGTTGTGTGTAATTTTTGAACCCGGGTTTTAGTATTTTTTAATCGGAATTTTAACAACTTTTATATCGGAAATATACAAATCAACCCTCTAAAGTTTATTTTTTCAAGAATAAAGACTGTATTTTTAACCAAAATCGTGATATTGAACCATTTCTAACCTCACATTTTTGGCCGAAACTGAAGATGAAAACGCATTTTTGGGGGCTCATTACTCCTAAACTGTTTGAAAAATCTTCAAATTAACACTTAAATGGTGTACGGGGTTATAATATATATTAACTCGCGGTTGCGAAGCCCTCGGGGTATCAGCTAGTTCTTTATAATAAAAATTCTGCTCCAGCTTAATAAATTCGTTAACTTCGGAAGTTAATAAAGTTGTGATCATGTAAAACAAGTATAAAACAGTTGCGTAGCAGGTGAACCTATAAACATAGTGAAAGATATAATTATTGTAGTTACTGAAGTGTAACTAAAAATCCATATTTTCAATAATAATTCTCTCTTATTACAAAAACAATTTATACACCTGTAGAATGAAACAAAACTATTTGAATGACAAGAATTTTTCCTTTGAAGTGTCACGCAGATGTGTTGCATTACTGCTGCTGTCTTATTATAAGTGATTTCGTAATAAATATTTAAATACAATTGTTGCAAAAAATCCCACTGTTCGAGTACAATATGGGAAGTATGTATTTGAATTGAATACGAATTTGATAATGGGATAAAATAATTACAAAACCGTTTGGTTTGAGTAAACAATTAATAGTACATATTGCAGTTTTAATTAATATTGCAACATTTAAACAATACAATCAGTGCAGAAATTAATTAAAAAAACATGAAGCTTAACAATGGGTATTTACAATCACTAAAAATTTCAGTCATGTGATTTTTTTCTACAAATCTATTAAAAGTAGGTTTTTACCTACCGTCACCTTTAGGTAAGGAAGGTATTATCTTTGGTCAAAAATTTCGATAGTGAGTTTCTAAGTTTTAGGGTCCCTAGAATACGAATTTACTATTTTTACGATGTGTGTGTGTGTGTGTGTTTTTGCAAGAAATTTATGTGTGAAATTTGTATATAATACACAGAATTGACGAAAGGTAATGTGCTGGTCACATCAGATTTTTTAATGTATGTTTTTAGGGTTAAAATATTTATTTGTTTAACTATAGGTACTAAAATACCAGATTTACAGCAGAAGCTGTCGTTTTATGAATGCTGACGAAGCTGTAATCAGTGTTTAGTGCCGTGTTAAACACATTTTTTTGCTGATTTTAAAATTAGTAGTAGTATTAATTTAGTGATTATTTTGAAAGTTATCACGCGTCAAATTATGTTGCTATGCGTTTGTTAACCGGTTGCTATGCGTTTGTTGAGCGGGTGCTTTGTAATAGGCAATAAAAATCTTTTTACTGCGTCGGCAGTAAAAGTGAAATATTACATACTGATAGCTGTCAAAAAAATGGCACTCTCAATGTCAATTCGCAAAAAAATGTCATTTTATGACACCAGTGTTAAAAAGTGATTATTGTTACCTTTGACAAATCGACATTTTTGACATATGTCAAAAAATTATTAGAAATAGAAATTTACATGAAAAAATCTGATGTGGCCAGCACATAACCTCTCGCCGTATATTTTACCTGGCTGTATGCATAAAGCAAAGATTATTTTTATAAATACAAATAATATATTCATATAAATCTATGACGTATAAACTTCTTTATTATTCATTAATAGCATGTCTCAACATGAAGATATTTTACCATAAATTATGTTACAATAAATTACAAAGTAGAGTTTACCATATATAAATATTAGGCTGGTAACAGTAATTTTCAATTCGAACAACTTTGTTTACTTTCTCTTCATATTCTTCTAGTAAAAACATTAATTTTGGGCGGTCTAAAATGTATATATCTGGATTGTGCATCTATTCTTATATATCTTCTTTTACATTTTATTTTTTCATACTTGTTATATCTAAATAACCTTAATTCCCTTTAATAAAGTGACGGATAGATTGCACTCCGATTTTGTCAATATTTACAACTTACTTGAGAAGAATTTGATAGCTTTTTCGCAATTCAAAGTTACTCTAGTCTACAGTACTGGTGTCATCTCCATAATAGTCACAGATCAAGAACTAAGGGATTCTCCAAGTACATTTTTAATTCATTACTCATTATTTCTGACACTGACATTTATCTGTCAGTTACAAATAATTTAAATTATCAACTATTTTTCATGGCATTCTTTCGGCTGTCAAATTTATTACAACAGATTATTTTATATATTATACTTCTTTTATCTCTAAATCTATGGAATATATAATAAAATATTTAAATGTATCAGATAGAGAATTTAATTTTCTTTAATATTACCACGAAAAATTTTCAAAAAATAATATTTAGAAGATTTTTTTTCAAGAATCTTCTACTTCCGGTTGTCCAATTATTACCAAAACCTTTTCAGATCTTCCCATGAATGTCCGATTGGGAAATACGTTGTTAAACAAATTTTAAGTCTTATAGTTTTTGAGTAACCGTCCTTCCAACATCCCACACACACACATCCACACACACACACACACAGACATCATCGTAAAAATGTTAAAATCGGATTGTAGGGACCTTAAAACGTGCTTATTCAATAAAATCTGGATATGCGATTTTTAGCATGAATCCAATACCTCTCTTAGCGAGAGGTAAAAATTGTGTTTGTATAAAAAAAATCTGATGTGGCCAGCACATAACCTCTCGCCGTATATTTTACCTGGCTGTATGCATAAAGCAAAGAATATTTTTATAAATACAAATAATATATTCATATAAATCTATGACGTATAAACTTCTTTATTATTCAATAATAGCATGTCTCAACATAAAGATATTTACCATAAATTATGTTACAATAAATTACAAAGTAGAGTTTACCATATATAAATATTAGGCTGGTAACAGCAATTTTCAATTCGAACAACGTTGTTTACTTTCTCTTCATATTCTTCTAGTAAAAACATTAATTTTGGGCGATCTAAAATGTATATATGGATTGTGCATCTATTCTTATATATCTTCTTTTACATTTTATTTTTTCATACATGTTATATCTAAATAACACTAATTCCCTTTAATAAAGTGACGGATAGATTGCACTCCGATTATTCTTATATCGATGTCTAATTTTGTCAATATTTACAACTTACTTGAGAAGAATTTGATAGCTTTTTCGCAATTCAAAGTTACTCTAGTCTACAGTACTGGTGTACATTGTCCCATAATGTTTGAAACAAATTTAAGTCCTTCAACCTAGACTTGTCATCTCCATAATAGTCACAGATCAAGAATTAAGGGATTCTCCAAATACATTTTTCTTTCATTACTCATTATTTCTGACACTGACATTTATCTGTCAGTTACAAATAATTTAAATTTGCAACTATTTTTCATGGCATCCTTTCGGTTGTAAAATTAATTACAACATTATTTTATATATTATATTCCTTTTATCTCTAAATCTATAAAATATGTATAAAAATATTTAAATGTATCAGAAAGAGAATTTATTTTTCTTTAATATTATCAAGAAAAATTTTCAAAAAATAATATTTTGAAGATTTTTTTTCAAGAATCTTCTACTTCCGGTTGTCCAATTGTTACCAAAACCTTTTCAGATCTTCCCATGAATGTCCGATTGGGAAATACGTTGTTAAACAAATTTTAAGTCTTATAGTTTTTGAGTAACCGTCCTTCCAACATCCCACACACACACATCCACACACACACACACACACACAGACATCATCGTAAAAATGTTAAAATCGGATTGTAGGGACCTTAAAACGTGCTTATTCAATAAAATCTGGATATGCGATTTTTAGCATGAATCCAATACCTCTCTTAGCGAGAGGTAAAAATTGTACGATTTACGTGTTAAAAGTGATTTTATTTGTTCGAAGGTTTGGACCACTCCGCTTCGCGTCGTGTTCTAAACTTACTTCTCACAAAATAAAATGGCATTTCTAAAACTTATACGTAAATAACTAGTATTTTTACAAATTCTACGTTTCAGAATATACTTATATACTGTAGCGCTAGGGTAAAATGTGATTTTGATGATATACCGGCTTTTGTATTATTTATTAGGGAAGTCCTAAAATTTTATAGCAATATTGGGTACACTTTCGTCAAGGTAGTTTTGAAATGAGAAGTAATATTTTTGGGACTACTTTGATAAAGTATTATTTTCTCAATATTGTGCGAGTATTTCTAATTTTCATATGCTTGCAGATAAAATAATTATATATTCTCAACTGCTGTAGCAAAAGAGGCAGGAATTTCACATGATATTTTGTTTTTTATTTTATTGATATTCTTCAGATATGGAATTATAAATAAAAGATGTTCTTGGATTATAGGTTTAGTTTTTTAATTCATAAAAATTGATGATGTTTCGAACAGGCTTTATACTTCATTAGAACGTAATAAGTACGTTCAAGTATCAAGTACATATGTATGAAATACCTTCCGATAATGACATACTTCTTGAAGAATTGTTTGTTTCCGTAGCAACATTTGCTCGTACTGACAGATAACCTGATTTTATGAAAAGAAAGGAAAATATCTCATGGAATATAATTATCAAACTTATAATATCTAATAATCCTACCACACAAGGGAATTTTGTTCGACAGAAGTTATAACTTTATTCTTGCATTTACCTTGTAATTGGTGTATCCACAGATTCACTGTAACTATACTGCACTGACATGTAAAAAAAGTCTGTTGTGGCCAGCACAATAGCTTCCGTCATTTCTATATACATTCATAAGACGGCGTCCTAAAAGTAAAGATACATAGGCTACCAAAAATGAAAAAAAAAATAATCAAAAATTACAGGAGAGTGTAGGTATACATCCCAACTTTCCCCAGCTTTCCGAAACGAAATTTAAATTGATATTTGTTCAGTTGAACAAAAATTATAAATAATAATAAAAATAAATTAACCTAGCTTGACAGATAAATCGTTAATGTTTGTTAATTTTTTGTTTCAATTCCATGGCTGTAGCTATTTATGGGGTGATATTCGACGTATTCATACAGAATTTCTGCCGTTACAAGGCATACAAAATTAATAGTATATTAAAGAACGAATGTCATAATTGTCATTTTATTTTGTGAGAATGAAGTTTGGGTAACGACGCGTAGCGGATTTGCCCAAACCTTCGAACAAAATAATCGACAATTATGACATGAGTTCTTTATACTATTTTTTCTATTTTGCGCTTATGATCTTTTTAAATAAAAAATCGTAAATTCAAAATTTAGGGAATTTTGTGTTAGTTGGTAATAATGTGACATTTGAAAATTCAATTGTTTGAATTTAAAATTGTCTCGTGTTGTTTACAATCAAATTCATATCAAATTAAAAATGAATACAGAATTTTTTTTGTGTACTCCATCTGAAATACGTGAAATTACGGAAAATACATTTTATAATTTCAAAAACAAACAATGAAAAAAGTCAGGTTATAACCAAATGTAAAATTTTTACAAGTTACTTACATTTTATTGTATAAAATTAACTGAAAAGGATGTGAAAAGTGTAAAACTATATATCTTATATTTAAAACACTATTTTCTTATAAATAAACACTTAATTCTTGTTAACATTTCTCCTCCGCCGCCATTTTGCTTTTGTCTGAACTACTACACAACCTGTGTAACTTTGGCTATGACATCAGCGCCAAAAAGCTCGAACTAATTTACCGACAGAGTTCATAAATAAATAAAAATAAATTATATATTTTAAATATCAACAATTAATAGTGTTTTGAACTATTTATGCCCTAAATATATATAAACAAAAATAAAAATCTTAACAATCGTTAGTATCGTTTATTCAGTGAGGTTTGACATTTGATATTTTTTGACATAACATTTCAGCTATGCTACCAATTTAATAAAAATAAATTGTACTAGGCTGTTACAACACTCAAACGAGCTATTAACGAACTCCTTTGGGTGCTGTAATAGCTTTGTTACAGATGCAAAATAGAAAAAATTGTTTATTGATTCAAAAATTTATTCCCTGCAACTTTTATTTGAAGCTTTTTTTCCTAATCTAATTAGGGAAGCAGGTTATTAGGAAAGTCTGATTTTACATGTTAAAGTCACATGTTCGGCTGTGCCGGTCGCCACCCTGTATGTTATTTCGGTAATAATTCTTGTGGTAATTACTTTAGTACGTATAAGGAAAACAGCTGAAGTGAACAACCCTTATATAACTTTGTCTTGTCATAGCCAACTTGAAAAACAATTAACATCTGCAATAATTTTTCTTAATACATCCAGTTTTTCTTGGTTGCCAAGCAACGCAGTTGGCTGTTACATAAACACGACGCTTCAATGACATTTTAATAACAGAGTGTGCCGGTTAATGCAGCAATTAATTACAAATCAACCTGCAATATCAGTACCTGTTCTCTGTGGTGAGGTTCTCCTCTATCGACCGCCGAGTCTAGTAGGCTACGATCGAGATATGGGAACAAATGCAACGCACTACACATGCACTGATTGCACTTGTTTTATTTGGTTGTAATTGTTTTGTTTTTCAAAGGAAGTGTGAAATTAATTGTATATGAATTGAATACATTAATACGAGACCCAATTTAAATAGCAATAGACCATAATTGAATTTGTTGATCATTTATCATTATAAAATCAATAAAGGCTCTTGTGAGTTCGGTAATAAGTTGTCAGTTATCAATCTTGAAACATACCAGCAGATTTGCAAAGAAATTTTTCCAAACAAATGTTCGTATCATATACAGGTTGTCCAGAATACCATGTCCAACACAGAGATCTCGAGAAATACGAGGTACGAAGTCAGTTAAATTAGACAAAACTTTTAGCTGAAGTGAAGATTATTTAACTTGTTACATAATATATAAATATTCTTTGACACGTCGTTTTGAATTTACTTGTTAAATAAATATATCATCACGGCATGTTACCCATTGCTGGGTGTGCCAATCTGCTTTGTACAAAGATTTCGGCAATAATATGACATGTTCTACCGTGCAGGCGTTTACCAGGCGTCACCTCACGGACACTCATTGCTGGCGTGGAGAGTGCCTCATAGCCATTACTTTTCATTATTTATTTACCTAAAGTAAAAACTCTGTTGTAGCCAGCACAATATCTCTCGCCACTTTCGTTTTTGGTTACATAAATATAAGGCGCGAGCAGTTATGTGACATTGCATCATGTCAAATGTCAGATTTTTTCATTAAAAATTTCAAGATTTTCTAAATTCACGTAGTTAATTTGTCACCAGGAGTGTGGAATTTACTTGTCTAGGAAAATAAACCACATGGAATTGGAAAATCACGAAATTTAGAATGAAAAATTATATTTGACATCTATGTACATAATTACTAGCTATCATTCTGACACGGGCCCCTATATCTGCATGTATTTAACATTTCTTGTACACTTACACTCTATATCAAAAATTCTAGTTAATATATTCTTCATATTTAGATTTTTTAATTTTAAATTCATTCTATGAAGAAATTTTGTCCTATTCTAATTTTTCGAAATGTTTCCAATTCATTGTCGGGATTGACAGTATTTTTGAAGGGTATGTGTAATATACCAATAATTTTAAATAATTAACTATTAATATAATTAGAAATAATATAATGTATGTACTTCCCAGAAAAAAATTCAGTAATGGATATTTGACATTGACATTTATCTTTAAGTTACAAGTATTTTAATTTTCAATTGGTTTCAACTTGGGCTGTGATACTTATTACAACAGATTATTATACCTTATATTTCTTTATCTGTATATCTATAAAAGATATAATAAAATATTTATATGTATCAGATAGAGAATTTACTCTTCTATGATACTAGCAAGAACAAAAATTTTCAAAAATTAATATTTAGAAGAATTTCGGCTCTTCCCAGTAATGTCCGATTGAGAAATACGTAGTTAAACAGATATTAAGTATTATAGTTTTTGAGAAATCGTCCTTCCAAACGACACACATACATACACACACACACACACACACACACACACACACACACACACGCACACACACACACACACACAGAGAGAGAGACATCGTCGTAAAAATATTAAAATCGGATTGTAGGGACCAGAAATCGTCCTTATTCATTAAAATCTGGATATGCGATTTTTAGCATGAATCCAATACCTCTCATAGCGAGAGGTAAAAAGTTCATAGAATCGAAAGTAACACATTTAATTATGTGTCTACATCTATTTTTAAGTTATAGGTAAAAAATTAAAAAAGGTTAACCTCGAGGTTAACACTGAAATTAGTAGTGTTGAAAGAATTTATAAAATCTTAACTTGCTGTTCTAGCTACGTGGCAACACTGTGCAACATCCACCTATTATGTATTTTTTGAACTAACTCAGAAATAATTCGTATACGGAGAGATAGATGGCACCTTCTCTCGAAATATTTAATCTAAATACATTACGTTGCCGTTCTTATATGTATTATATATTCAAAGGTAATAACTTTATGTATCTTATGCCCAGTTGCATCAACAAGCCTTAAAATTTAACCGACCCCTAAACAAAAAAAATCTGATGTGGCCAGCACATAACCTCTCGCCGTATATTTTACCTGGCTGTATGCATAAAGCAAAGATTATTTTTATAAATACAAATAATATATTCATATAAATCTATGACGTATAAACTTCTTTATTATTCAATAATAGCATGTCTCAACATAAAGATATTTTACCATAAATTATGTTACAATAAATTACAAAGTAGAGTTTACCATATATAAATATTAGGCTGGTAACAGCAATTTTCAATTCGAACAACCTTGTTTACTTTCTCTTCATATTCTTCTAGTAAAAACATTAATTTTGGGCGGTCTAAAATGTATATATCTGGATTGTGCATCTATTCTTATATATCTTCTTTTACATTTTATTTTTTCATACTTGTTATATCTAAATAACCTTAATTCCCTTTAATAAAGTGACGGATAGATTGCACTCCGATTATTCTTATATCGATGTGTAATTTTGTCAATATTTACAACTTACTTGAGAAGAATTTGATAGCTTTTTCGCAATTCAAAGTTACTCTAGTCTACAGTACTGGTGTACATTGTCCCATAATGTTTGAAACAAATTTAAGTCCTTCAACCCAGACTTGTCATCTCCATAATAGTCACAGATCAAGAATTAAGGGATTCTCCAAATACATTTTTCTTTCATTACTCATTATTTCTGACACTGACATTTATCTGTCAGTTACAAATAATTTAAATTTGCAACTATTTTTCATGGCATCCTTTCGGTTGTAAAATTAATTACAACATTATTTTATATATTATATTCCTTTTATCTCTAAATCTATAAAATATGTATAAAAATATTTAAATGTATCAGAAAGAGAATTTATTTTTCTTTAATATTATCAAGAAAAATTTTCAAAAAATAATATTTAGAAGATTTTTTTTCAAGAATCTTCTACTTCCGGTTGTCCAATTGTTACCAAAACCTTTTCAGATCTTCCCATGAATGTCCGATTGGGAAATACGTTGTTAAACAAATTTTAAGTCTTATAGTTTTTGAGTAACCGTCCTTCCAACATCCCACACACACACATCCACACACACACACACACACACACACACACACACACACACACACAGACATCATCGTAAAAATGTTAAAATCGGATTGTAGGGACCTTAAAACGTGCTTATTCAATAAAATCTGGATATGCGATTTTTAGCATGAATCCAATACCTCTCTTAGCGAGAGGTAAAAAATCTGATGTGGCCAGCACATTACCTTCCGTCAGTTCTATATGTATATTTTGATTATTTAAAGTAACACATTTAATTATGTGTCTACATCTATTTTTAAGTTATAGGTAAAAAATTAAAAAAAAAAACCTCGAGGTTAACACTGAAATTAGTAGTGTTGAAAGATTTTATGTTCGCAATGATTTGTAGAGTCATTTAAAATTGTTTAGCTGCTTTACGGATGTTTATATTTGCTCTTATAAATATCTACTACCATAAAATTTGATATTACTAGTTTTAACGTCGTTCATATAAAACTTTATTTGATTATAAATTAAATTCTACAAATTCTTGTACCATAATAATATGTAAAATATTTCATCATTATTAAATATGACTAGCCAAGTTTTCCCATTGGAAGCCCTCAAGTCTTCTGCTAACAAGTCCAGGGGAATGTTTAGTAAAGTTAGAGTTTCAAGGAAGAAATGAATTTATCTAAATTATCCTTTCCTATCTCGTTAAGCGCACTCGTAAACACATCCAAAGTTTGCTTTTCATTTGGGAAATTTAATTTTTAAATTGCGTTTCTCAAAGAAATTCTCCACCAGCTAATAAAATAACATGGAGAAGTAATTGTTAGAAAAGAGTTACAGAGTAAAATTTAGATTGAGAAATAAATTGAGTAATAATAACTTTATGTATCTTATGCCCTGTTGCATCAACAAGCCTTAAAATTTAAGGGACCCCTAAACAAATAAAAATCTGATGTGGCCAGCACATTACCTTCCGTCAGTTCTATGTATATTTTGTACAAATTCCATTCAGAAAGTTTTTGCAAAACATTCTGACGAGTTTAGAATAGGATCTGGGTCCAGTTTTAAAATGCATTTCTTTTAAAGAACGCTATATTCTTTTATGTAATTATATTATCATCGATGATATTCCCGACTGAAACCGAGTTGCAGATTTATCGAACCCGAAGGACGAGTGAAATGTGCAATATCTTCGATTATTAATCATATCACGAGCTTATACTCGTATTTAATGATAGAATATAATGAATTTTTGTAACACATTTTGTGTGGTGCTAACCTAAATTTTGAAATACATATTCATAATATATTAAACCATGGTACTTATACGAGTTTTATTTAATATATCGGAGTTTTAATTATTGTTATTACTCATTTTTATACTCAAAATTATCTGTCAATAATGTAAATAAAGAAAACAAATCCCATAGTAACGATTATAAATAAGGCGATAATTTCTTTTTTTTTTATCATCGCTGTAATAGACATGCAACTAGGGAGATTCTGAATGTTGATTGGCGAAAAACATATCACGGGACTAATGAATTATTGCATTCGACACTGTCAATGAGAATTATCTGAAATCTGAATATAGTAGTCTCCATGGTTATAGTATAGTTGGCTGATTTATGAAATTTATTTATTTTTATAATTTTTTATCTATATCCAGTGAATATGAAATATAAAATGATATCAAATCGTATAGAAATTAAAATATTCTTTAATATTTATAATAACATAAAATGTCAAAAAATGATATTTAACTGCGTTTTTTCAAGAAAAACTGTTTGAATTTGCAAACGAGAGTACTTCCGGCTGACCAATTATAACCAAAATCTAATCACCTCTTCGTTGGGATGTAACTTAAAGGAATACAAAAATCTTATAATTTTTGGAATTGTGGTACTGGAGTTATATGATCCGAAATGGTGGTTACATGCACACACACACACAACCACACACACAACCACACATACAACCACATATACACACACACACACACACACACACACACACACACACACACACAGACATTATCGTAAAAAATTTAAAATCAGATTGTAGGGACATTACAATCTGGATTTTTGCGATTTTTTGCATGAATCCAATACCTCCCTTAGCGAGAGGTAAAAATTACAATTTTTTTGAATTCCTCATTGTTACATCCAAATAAGACTTGATTAGATTTTGGTTACAACTGATTAACCAGAAGTACTTTAATATAAAGCTCTTAACTTTAAAAAAAAAAACGCCGTTAAATATCATTTTTTGACATTTTATGTTATTATAAAAATTAAAGAATTCACACACACACATATATATATATATATATATATATATATTTACATCCCACTACCATTGTGGCGTCCCCTGTGTCATTTTCTACATTCAAAGTGACGTCCTTGTGCATATGACGTCCGGTATACGGACGTCACTTTAAAATGCCTTG
The DNA here is from genome assembly GCA_951394225.1 of Harpalus rufipes. Classification (NCBI taxonomy): domain Eukaryota; kingdom Metazoa; phylum Arthropoda; class Insecta; order Coleoptera; family Carabidae; genus Harpalus; species Harpalus rufipes. The sequence continues at coordinate 54,392,764 of OX596277.1, read as the reverse complement.
TAAATTTTTTTCTGGCATCAGGGGGGGCCCTAGAATCGTTTGGCAAAATTTGTTATGGACGTCACAATGATAGCGGAGTGAAAAATGTATATTTTTTGTAGTTCAAAAAAATTCCACTTGTGGCGTTAGTGTCGTCCGGCGTATATACACTGTATATACAGAAGTTTCATTCCACCGACAATCTGAACTCCGTATACTTGGCAACAGTGGGCACTGGGCAATACATTAGCGCGCAAGTCTTTTAATCGTATTTAAAGTTATATTGTGCACTCCTGATAATATATTAAATTAATATTTAAATAATCAAACATTTATTTTGTACTTGTAAAATCCTCTTAGTAAAGACAAAATCGATAAACTATGATGTCAAAATAGAAATGTACTCAATTTAAAAAAGGAAATTATTTAAATAACATAAAGCTGAATTATTAATTACAAAATATTGTGCAAATTGTAAATAAATGCCAATTGTAAGGATAACAAAATTTATGATTAAATGTATGGAATAAATATAAGGACGGTATGCTACAGTGAAATATAAAAATAAAATCTTTATAAACTTTTGTTCTAAAATATCAAGATTGAAATTTGAAATAGAGTAGAAAAATGGAGAATCTAAATAGAAAAAAATGTTTTAAACAAATTAACTCTCAATAAACTAAACTATTTATTAAAACATATAGATAATTTAATTACTCTTATTTAGATGCTTATTTCGATTTCCCCTCTACTTACTAAAGTGTTTAGCCAAAGTGAGTTGCCGAGTAATTAGAAAATATTTTTATACTTACTCGTAATAACGATATTTATACTTATTAATAAATATTTTACGTGCCTATAACTAATAGCATAAGTTTATGGGTCGATTCTGTTCACATCTATAAGTCTTACAGACCTCTAAATCTCCAAAAACGTCATAAAAACACATCTATTCTTGTTGATTAATATAAAATTATACATAAGAGTGTCAGCTTTCGTTGCGATTTTGTTCATTATTTACAGATTTACAAATACGTATGACTTTAAGATGTGAGCAGAATATAGACCCATTAGATAATTTTGTTTACAAATATAGGTGTAGGTACCTAAAACAAAATTTATAAGATTATTTTGTGAAAAAAATTGTTAAGCTATTTGCTTTTTATTTTTATTATAATGTAATTTGAAAATTGTGATTATATTTCTTAGCATTATGTAAAAGAACAATTTTCAAAAATTAATAGCTTTTAAAAACTCTGAATTTTATTGTAACCTACACTACTTAGAAAGAAACGCTGAAAATTAATTTGTTTATTGGCAACAATAACGAATTTGTGTGGTTTTTGAAATATTCTTTCTGGAAATAAACTGAATAGTTCTCCATAATAGTATTTCATGAATTTAAATCATTTGGTAAAGATATTTATGAATAAGTATACATAATTAAAATCGTTATTACTAGTAAGTATAAAAATATTTTCTAATTACTCAAAACTACGGAGCATTTTTCATTGAATTTGCGGGTCAAAGCTGTGAAGTTACCAACACTTCTTAGTATTATCGTAACTAAGTAATTTAATTGTTGCTATTATGAAAGAGACATTTGCTTCTGTAACAGAATGAAACATAGATCGTAACTAGGCGTTGGGAATATTTTATTTAGTGTCAAATCAGTAATTTTAGCGACACAATAATAATACTCGTATTGGTACAAAAGTAGATAATTCGTGCACAAAACTGATTTCGTGCGGGACAAAATAGGTACTTAATTATTTATTGAGTGTATAGATTGCTGTTGATTTGAAAATAGTTTAATTAATTAAATTAAAATTAAATTTAAGATAAAAATAAATGTGTGGGATTAAATGAATCTCGGGTCTTGCGTTTGGTAACTAATAAGTATTTTGGTGATAAATTCCTTTTTACTATAGCAAATATAAAGAAGAACCCCGGTTTACTTGTATTCATTTTCTTTATAAATGTATAAATAAATAAAAAAATCAGTGTAGTAAAACAAACTGCATATTGTATTAATGCTTCACTGTTACAAAATAAGTGAAAAATGAACTTATTAAATATATTTATTTAAATCACAGCAAAATACAGATAATTATTTTTAGTAACCACTAGGCATGTAATATGAACTGAATTAATAATTGATGTTTTTTTTTTGTAAAATTAGTCTCCATTTCCTTGGAATTATATTATATAAAAATTGTACTTTTGCGAAATTCATTTTTTTCTCTTTTAATATATGGTACCCAGTGGCCATGCGCCTGACATCAAAATTATTTCGAATTTTAAATGACACAAAAGAGACTCCTGTATTTCACTTTCTACACCAGCAGTAAGTGCCTGTGAGGTGACGTCTGGTAAACGCCGGCATGATACGCATATGTCATCATCATTACTGATTTCTGCGTTCAAAGCTAATTGACACACCCAGAAATAGGTAATATGTCGTGATGATATATTTTTTTGTATATATTATATTAAAAGGATATTCAAATTTTGAAGATATTTCGAATAACGGCACGAAATTAGTTTTGTGTAAAAATTATCTACTTTTGCGCTAATACAAGTATTATTATTGTGTCGCCAAAATTACTGATTTGTCACTAAGGAAAATATTCTCAACACCTAGTTACGATCTATGTTTTTTTCTGTTACAGTCGCCATCATAATAGCAACAATTAAATTACTTAGTTACTTTAAAAATAATAAGTTTTGGTAATTTAACAGCTTTAACTCGCAAATTCAATGAAAAATGCTCCGGAGAACGATTTGCAAGGGGTATGGGTCAACGCAAATATATGCATAGAACACGTGATCGTAAAAATTATATGAATCCTATATATTATTGAACTCTACTTGAGGTTTAGAGTTGAATGGTCGTAATGTAAAAATCGATTTTGCATTCAACAGAACTAGTTTTTATCTAACATTAAATTTCAGCTCTTCCTTCATCCTAATTAAACCACGATTAATGGTGTATTTGCCGTCCGTGAGAAGTTATATGTATATGTATATTAAGCGTCGTTGGGAGCCAACACGGGAGCGAAGCGGAGAATTTTGATGAGTAGGGGCCGGTATTTTCACTTCCGAATAAAGCTATAGATAAATTTAACCTTGGGATAAATATTTTTGTTGTCTTTTCACTTGCAAATAAATTTATTGGAAAGAATAACATGTTATTCGCGGAATAATTTATTCGCTAGTTGGGTAGCGAATAAAGGGTTTATTTGTATGTACATTACATTTCTAAATAGTGTACATTTATTAACAAAGAGGATATATTAAATATTTTTAATGATTCTGGTGATTGTTTGAACTATGAATGAATAAATAATGCGAGAAATCGAAAACGCACGATCAGACAGCAACCTAACCACACGCATCAAATTTTTGACAGATTCCGATTATGAAAACAAACAGTTCTTATTTTATTATTACAAATTGAGTTTCGTATTTGATCTCAAACAGTGCATACATAGGTAAATCCCTCCTTGGGTAAATCATTATAAAGATCCTGACATTTGATGTTAGTAAAATATTTTCGGATTTTGAATACTTTTATACAATATTCATTTACCTCGAACTGAATTTCTTTTTACAATATACATATATTTCGTTTACCGTGTATGATTACTGCAATAGATTACTTGTTAAACTACACTATCACGGGGCTAAAAATGCAGGAGGATATAGATGACAATAAGGATGTCAAACAAAATTTTGACAAGTACGGATTCAAAAGAATTTGACACATTTCATCCTTGTCTGCTTAACGTGGCTACGCAAAACTCCATCCTTCTCCACTGACACAAATTCACTCTGCAAGGTTACCAATTCACGAATGTTAAAATTATTCGACAGATAGCTATTTGTTTTTGTCAAATGTGTGAAAAGACTCAATGAAGTTATTCGTTGAATAAATATATAGAATAAATTTATTTAACGAATACTTATTCGAAACTTTATTCTGAAGTGAAAATACCGGGCCTAAATCTTTTAAATGATGGAAAATATTTAATATTAAATTGTATTTTTAGTTTAATAATAATAGATTTATTGAATGCCCGAGGGCATACAACATAAATACAGTGTAAACATTATTAACAAAGACGATTTTTTTAATGTTTGATTGGTTTCAATGATAACAGGAATGCATTAACAGATATTTGTATTGAAACAATTTGGTGATCAGAATTTAGTGATTAATACCCTATCTATAGGAAATACATACAATGGTAAAATTTTAGTTTTAGAACAAAAGTTTTAATAATAAAGTTACTCATAATTTAAAATGGCAATTAATTGAAATAATACATTCCTGTTCCTGTTACGAAGTAGTAGCAAATTAAAAGTTTCTTTTTATGTTGCTTATACAGATAGTCATGAGAAATGATGATATGAAACAGGCAGATAGACCTAAATAAATGTCTCTTTAAGGCTTGAGTTAAATTAAAATTAATATTTTCACAAGTAAAGACCATTTCATTTTATTAAGAGGTTCCATTATCTTTAATAACAATAAAATCAAAGTAAAATTTACATAAACACAGACCAACAGTTTATTATTTGTTATATTTCTCATGGCACTGTGTAAACAGCTTGAAAATAGAACTTTTAATTTACATATGATTAATGACAGGATTTCTAGCACATCAATAAATTAGGATTCATTGGATGCCACTTTTAATTTGGAACATTTTTTTTGTAATTACACTTTTGATCTAAAAATTATAATAGGGAATTATCTATAGCCAAACGAAAATTTTACCATTGATTTCTTACACCGGGTGCCGGGTATTAGGGTCAGGTTATTATGTTAAATATCCTTTCTTATAGCAAATAAATCATATTACAAAAATTACAAGAAAAATTACACATTAAAAACTGCAAAATTATTTTTGTAAAATATCGTTAGGTTTAGATTAGGAATTTTTATGGAAAGGAAGATTACGTTGATCAATTTTCGTTAGTTTAATGATAATAATTTTTTTTTTAATAAAATAAAGTATCTATCCTGCTTTAAATCTTCAAACATTGAACTAAACTAAATAAAATAAGTATCAGACATTTAAATCATTACCAGAGATTGTAAAAAATCTCTAACATATGGGTGTGCATATGACTATGAAAGATTGCGCTTTGGTTTCTACATCAGAATAATGTATTTAATATTGGCAACGTTGCTGGACGTCATTGTAACGGTAGTATGAATAAAAATATACAAATCGGATGTCACAAAGTACGGGATATGCATGAAGTATATACTCTGGACGTCGGATTCACTCAGTTTGGAGGAGTTCATAATATCGTGAAATGAACGGAAACGTATATCGTTGTAAATTGACTTAATTGAAATTTGAACCGAAATTCATAATCAGGGGAAAAAAATAGTCGATATACTTCATAAAATCGAAGCCTATCTCTATTCCTTTCGGTGGTTGCCACAATGTCTGAGCCATGAAAGGACGCAGCAATGATAGTGGGATGTAAATATATATATATATATATATATATATATATATATATATATATATATATATATATATACATACATCCACACACACAGATACAGACACCATCGTAAAAATGTTAAAATCAGATTGTAGGGACCTTAAAACGTGTTTAATCATTAAAATCTGGATATGCGATTTTTAGCATGAATCCAATACCTCTCCTAGCGAGAGGTAAAAATTACATTTTTCTGAATTCCTGATTCTTACGTCCAAATAAGACTTGATTAGATTTTGGTTGATGATTAACCAGAAGGACCTTAATATGAAGCTTTTCTTAAAACATTTTTTGTTATTATAAAAATTAAAGAATTCACACACAGAAGCACACACACACACACACATACAGACACCATCGTAAAAATAGCAAAATCGTATTCTAGAGATCCCTAAAACATGCTCATTCATTAAAAACTCACCATCGAACTTGTTGACCAAAGACAATACCTTCCTTACCTAACGTTGACTAAAGATAAAATTGCAAATCGAAATTTTGACATAATTCATTTGACATTTCATTTCGATGCGATTTTGTATTTAAAGAACGTTTTAAATTTAAATTGTGTTGGTTTAACCGGTCATATGACGGTTATTTATTTATTATTACATTTTGTCATTGAAAGTAATGAAATTCTTGTCGCTGCGCCCCATTGGAAAAAGTAATTTATATACTTCAGGGGAAACATATATTTAATTCATTCTAGTATACAATTCATGTTGCGAGTTTTGTACTTTTTATTTTCCTCAAGAGTATTAACGTGCTACTTTTCCACCTTCAGGGATTAAATGTACAGTTTTAATAATAACTCATCACAATTAATTAAATTATCTATATTTTTATGTTATCAACAAAATGTGAGCCACGATAAAATTAATTACATAATTTTTCCAAACCCATATATGTAATAATTAGAACGAAACACATGACGTGTATATAATATTCTCTACAGTTCATTTACGATGCCCGTTATGTTGCTACGTTTCTTATGTTGTTAAGTTGCGCTCTAGCTAATCTAATAATCATGTAGGCGTATTGTTGTTATTGTCACGAAATTTCAAGCAAGCTACTGGGTTTCTATATTTTATTGAACTGTTAACCTATATTTTTTTTGTTTACTTAACTTTAATATTGTATGTACAAGTACGTATGAGTACTTTTCTTTGACAGGTTGAATGCTCGATTGATTACCGTAGTCACGATATGGGAAATATGTGAGTGAAGCTTTTAACAATCAAATTATTAAATTTTTAAAGTAATTGAAAATCGCGTGTACCTATGCACGAGAGTTGTCCTAAAATTAAAGATATCCTTTTTATATTTTAGTGTACCCACCAAATATCTCACTTATTTATTAAGTTAGTAATTTCTTTCATATAACATGATTTATACAGCAACATGTAAGCTACTTGATGACGGATGTACATTCATGATACCACTTCCGGTTTATTAGTAATTAATATCAACTTTGAAATTTCAAATGGAACATACTATATTTTTTACAAATTTGAAAAGTACATGAAATTTGCTTTACAATCATGTAAAATAATCCATATGTCACATTATAAAAAAGTAAAATGGCGGGCACTTTTTTATACACCGTCGAAAAGAGAATAGTGAGCCATGACTGTGGCTTGAAATAAAACAATTAACTAAAACAATTGTACCACGGTGAATGTCAACCTGTAAATACTCAGTAATAATTGTTCTAATCTTTATTATTAGCAAGTTTCATTGTAGTACCTTTCTTCATAAAAGGTCCAAAAATTTTGTTTTTAAAACTAATCCGGTGTCTTGTTTCCCGAATTTCATGAGGATGTTCCATACTCCCATAGTGGCAGTTTTTATTATTAAAAAGTCCATTTCTAAAAAAACTAACTTCGTAATTGAAGTAAGATAGACGGTATCAAATCGGGACTGTGTGGTGGATGGTCCATAATAATCCTATCTAAAACACTCGCTAAAGCTTTGGTAATTAGTGCTGTTGGAGGCTGTTAGGATATGTGTTATCGTCATTGTGAAGCAGACACACGCCGCGGTGATGCCAACTTTCCGAAACAAAATTTCCCCAGGTTGACAGTGCCTTTGAATCTTTAATTTTAGGACGGCCCTACTGGGCCAAATACTCTAAAATATCGTAGATTTATTTTATCATTTAATTTTTATATTTATTTTAACAACATAATATTTTATCTATTTATTATAAAAATGAAAATAATTAACAATATCTAAACTAAAAAATCTGTTGTGGCCAGCACAATACCTTCCGTCAATCCTGTGTATAATGTATAAATTCCATACATAATTTTTCTTGCAAAAGATTCTGAATTTCCAGTAAAATTATTTCATAAAAAAACTATTCAAATTGCACTTGACACTGACATCTTCTTCATCTTTAACTTTTCCCATTCATTAGGGGTCGCTATTTTTGCGTGTCGTTATCATTCAGTTCCTTTTCTCTCAAGTCTTCCGCAATACAGTCCTTCTATCTTATCTTTGGTCTTCCTCTGTTTGTTCAACATCCTATTACTAAACTATTCATTCTTGTTCCAATATAATTCTTCATTTCTCCTCATGACATGTTCAAACCAATGTAATCATATTTCTTGTAGCTTTCTAGAAACTTGTAATACTAGAGTTATTTTCTTACCGTATCTTTCCGTGTTTTCCCCAACATCTACTTCAACATGCTCATCTCTGCCACATTAATTTACTTTTTATTGATACTGACATCTGTCAATTTGAATTATATGATAAATAGTTTCCATGTTTAGCATTGCTGGCTGAATTATAAAATTTAATTTCTTTAAAATTCTTTAACTCTGTATCTATTGAATATGAAGTATAAAATGTAATCAAATCGTATAGAGAATAATATATTCTTCAAGTTATAATAACGTTAAATGTCAATAAATCAAATTTAACTGTTAAATCTTCAAATGAGGGTACTTCCGGTCCAATTATAACCAAAATCTAATCACTTGTTCTTCTGGATGTAAACTTGAGGAATACGAAAAAATTATAATTTTTGGAATCGTGGTATTGAAGTTATGGGATCCGGAACTATTGTCACACACACACAGACACACATACATACAGACATCATCGTAAAAATGGTAAAATCGTATTATAGGGACCCTAAAACACGCTTATACACTAAAAACTCATCATTGAATTTTTTGACCAAAGACAATACCTTCCTTACCTAAAGGTGACGGAAGGTAAAAAACACATATTTTCGATGATTAATATAAAATTATACATATATAATAGTGGCAGATTTCGTTGCGATTTTGTTCATTATTTACACGACTTACAGATTTGTTCAGAATAAAGCCATTAAAATACAATGATTACTAATGATTTGTGAATAAAATAGTATACAGTAAAATTTTTGAAAGATGTCCGATCAAGGGCACCTGTATCACGAACGAATTAACAAATAGGCAAACTTCTTTTGCAAAGGCAGTAAGAGTGTGTGATAAGGATGGATATAACACGCTTGTCTTTCAAAAATTCATATTGTTTCGACTACGTTAGGACATTCCATTTATAAACGATGCTCGTTGTTGATAATACTTTCGCTGTAACGTAAGTTTATTTATTAATCAGATACATTACCTGGATTCATAGCCGTACATATAACGTTATATTCTGTCAGAGTCACTGACACTGACATTGTGTCAGTATCTTATTTTTAACATATTTGGTTATACATTTGCATATAAACTTACTAGTTGACTTATTTTTGAATTTTGAATGCTTTTCCTGTAATATATATTTTTATAATAATAAAATAACAGTAGTATCTTACGTACCCTCATAAAAACTAAGCAAACGACACTACTGAATTTGTCATGATGGGCGGAGCAAAAATCTGAATTCATACAATTCGTAGACAACCTTGATCGGACATCTTTCAAAAATTTTACTGTACATGTCTTGCAAATAAATTCATAAATATACGAGCCATCTAGATCCTCTTTCTCATCTTTTCCCATCGATTTGTGTCGTGATATGGAATGAGGGTGCAAATCAAGGACTTTTTGTTTCTGTGCGTATGATTTGGCTGTGTGCTGTACTCTGGGTCCGGTATTGACTGATGAGATTCATTAGGCTCTGACTAACTCTGTACTGCCAGACACCCGACTGTCTGATTGCCAGAGGTCATCACCATAAGTTATGTGTCACTGAACATCGAAGCCGAATGAGCAACGAGGTTTGTTTGCTTTGGGAATTGGGATGTCGAATTTGATCAATAAATGAAGATGATTTCATATTGGGAATTTACAGTTTCTATAAATTATTGTAATTAATTTTTAGTAGTTCCGCTATTTTTAGAGATGGCGTGATTTAGTAAAAAATCTGATGTAACCAACCCAACACCTCCCGCCAATTAATTTTTATTAATTTAAATACATACATATGGGGTCTCGTTACCACGTGCCTGATGTCTGGTTGCGAATATAGCGAACCTGATTCGATCCCGATCAACGCCAAATATTTCGAATTTTAAATAGCACAAAATTATGCTGTGTTGCACTCTCCACGTCAGAAATGAGGTGACGCTTGGTAAACGCTCGCACGATATAAATATGTCATCATCATTACCGAAATCTGTATACAAAGCAGATTGGCACACCCTGCAATGGCTAATATGCCGTGATATATATTATTATTAATATTATTTAAATACATACCTGCATATTTACTAATGGTAGAAATTATGTATTTTAAGTTTCATTCCATATAACTATTGTTCTATTTACAATTTTCTTTTTAAAACGTTACTGTTATTAATTTGAAATGATTATTGTTTGACAGTGACATTTATCTGTCAGTTATATACATTTGAAATGTGAACTGTGTAACCATGGAGTTGTGTTTAAAGCATAAGTTCCGAGATATAATTTTTATATTACTTTATAATATTATTCATAAATATAGAAAAAGTAATAATGAAAACCTGTATGAAATAATCTTTAGGTCTGTTCGTTTGTCTTACTCTTTCTAGTCTATGCAGAAATCCGCGTTCGTTTGTCACAGATCATTACTTGAATTTTGTTCGGTTTCAATCGAGCAATTGCTCATTTCTGCTTAGATCATGATTTTCTTTCTCCATGTAGAAAGGAGGAGTAAGAAAGAGCAAGCAAGTATTGTGGGTAATTTTCTCAGTTGGGTTGTGTTTAGATCTATCTCAATCATAGTGGTTGACGTACATAAAAAAGTGCAAAATATTTATAATACGAAAATTTTATTAATGAATAAAATATTTTTATTTATAATTTTTTATTCAATTTCTTAGGGTGATCTGCTAATTAATAATTTAATTTTTTTGTGAACAGTGTTATTTTTATAGCTATAGTATCTGATAACATACATAATTTCATTGTCATTATTTATTATTTCGTTTTCTATCAAAAGATTCATGTTTTTTATGATAGCTTCAAAATTTTGACAAGTTCCTTGTACTACTCAAAAATTACGTTCGTTTGTATAAGCTCCGAGTAATTACTCAGATCTAATCTAAGCGAATAAGATAAAAATACCAGCGTACTCCTACGTGTTTAGAGTAAGACAAACAGACTTTTAATTTTTATAATAACAAATTGCGAAAAAATAACATTTAAAGGTATTTTTGAAAAAAAACTATTTTGAGCATCAAGTAAACTACCATTTCCGGTTATCCGATTGACACCAAAATTTAATAGCTTCTTTCCATATTAGAAAAAGATAGAAATACATGGTTTCAAAGGTTTCTGAATGATAATATTTAAGTTAGAGTGCCCAGAAGACCCATACTCACACATACACACACACATACACACACACACACATACACACCCACACACACACACACACACACACACATACACACATACACAGCCACAGACATCATCGTCAAAATGTTAAAATTAGATTGTAGGGACCTTAAAACCTGGCCATTTACCAAAATCTCCATATGCGATTTTTAGTACGATCCCTATACCTCCCTTACCAAGGGTAGCGGGAGGTAAAAAAACCTAGTAGAATACCCCATTAAAGGACTTGCTTTCCTCGTGCTTTAAAACAGTGCTCATAACGAGAAATATATCTTCCCACACTTCGTTTTATAAACAGATATTAACTGAACTTGCTCTGCAACTAAAATATGATTACATATTATGTACATAGTAGCAGCGCGCAAAATATGCCTAGAGAAGTACTTCAACTATTAAAATATTTATTTATGTAAAAATGATATCTTCGTGATTAATCTCTATGAAGTGGTTGAAGTATGCTTGAGTATATGTTGGTTAGACATGTATTTTAATGCATAGGTTTGTATGTTCCGGCGTTTGTGACAAAGATTTTCCGGAACTTTGCGTTCAATTTGCCGGTTCGTTACACATTCTATAGCCTAGCAAATCTCCGCAAGTGTACAAGCCTTCTTCACTCTGCTAATCCTTACACGGGAACGACTTAAATGAGCGAGGTAAACTGTGATTATTCACTTGAAAAGATCCAGTTCGCAAATTAACAACAGAGAAAACAATTCGTCGAGTTACTGATTAATTTACTACCCGCCATTTAATTTTTGTTATTTTAAATACATACCTTCATATTTACTTATGTTGGTTACCGCATTAAGTTCGTTTCCATGATATAGTAATATGACTATTGTTCCAATTTATAATATTTTATCCGTATTTTTTTCTCTCTTATAATTTTATTTTGTGACAATGACGTTAATTTCTTTTCATTTACAAACATATGAAAATTAATTTATTGATTAGATATTTTGTAAATTCATATTTTAATATTTTCTATTTTAAAATACTACCAAATCGACCCGGGTTCGATCCCGACCGGCGCAAAAATTACTTCGAATTTTAATGGCACAGAATTGACCCCTGTGGTGCACTCTCCACGCCAGCAATGAGTGCTCGTGAGGTGACGTAAGCGCCCGCACGGTACAAATATTTCATCATTACCGATATTTGTGTACCCGGCAATGGGTAATATGCCGTGATGATATATTTATTTATTTATTTATATACTACCATTATTAATTTGAAATAATTAATTTCTTGACAGTAACATTTATTTGTCAGTTACGTAAATTTGTGATCTGAATTGTGTAACCAAGGAGATATGTTTATCTTTAAAGCATAAAAATATTTTACTCCGATGTGTAAAATTCATACTTTACACTCTGCAGACAGTGTGTAAAGTAAACGATTTTCATATTTTATTTTATTTGCACGTTACAGAGCTACCACCATCGATACACGTTTGGCATTTAAATTGTCTTACCTAAATTTAGTTTTTTCTATACATTCATGTTGGTAATACTGACTGACAGAACTGCAGTATTCAACTTCAGATTTGTTATCTGTTAAATGTGAACTCGATATTTGGTGTGTTCAAATTGTCGTCTGCTCGTCTGTCAAATTTATAATTTGTTTCAGGAATTTTATTTAAGGTCATATAAAAAATATTGTATACACCTCAAGTGTAAACAATCTTTTTGACATTCGGTCAATACTTTTCGTGACTCGGCAAGTCTCGTCATAAAGATTGTGTTTACACTCTTGTTGCATAAATAACTATTATAAATTATATTATAATAAATTTATTCATAAATTTATTCGTAGAAAAAGTATTAATGCATATCTGCAGAAAATTTGATAATCTTTAATTTTTATAGTAACACAAACACAAATCACGAAAAAATGTAATTTAAATGTAGTTTTCAAAGAAAACTGTTTTGAGCCTCAAGTAAAGTACCATTTCCATTTATTTGATTTACACCTAAATCTAATGACTTCTTTCCATATTAAAGTAGAGTAAGATACACGGTTTCAAAATTTTCAAAATGTTAGTACTTGTGTTAGAGCGTAAAGACATATACCCACACTCACGCATACACACACACATACATACATACACACACCCGCAGACATCATCGTGAAAATGTTAAAATCTGATTCTAGGGATCATAAAATGTGCTTATTTACCAAAATATCGATATGCGATTTTTAGCACGATCCCTATACCGCCCTTTAACTAGGATAGCGGGAGATAAAAATAACTTTTACATTCCTTTAAACTTAAATGCATGTGTAAGAATTACTGACCTAACGATCTATATCCAAAATTTGAATAAACAAAGCTTAAATGCCTCATTATTAATATTATTAAAAATAATAATAATATGAGGGATATATTTTTTTGTAATCCTCAATTTTGTAATGAACTGGCATAAAATTTGGAGTTTTTGTTTGTCAGAGTTTATAAAGCGTGTGCCGAGTATTTTTACAGCCATGAAAAGAATTTTTTGTCGTCCCTAAAATCATACATTATTAATTCTTTCAGTTCAGCAATTTTAATTTGATATATGTCATATTTGTTCGCATATGGGTTTAGTAGTATGGAAAAAAAAATTGGATAGGATAAATTAATATATTAACACGTCCTGCTTTATTTGGAAGTGGTAGTTATGCTTAAGTAGCCCGCTAGTAAACTGTATTATTTATGTATAAAGACATACCGTAATGATTGCTAAAATATGATGGGGTAGACATAGAAATATCCATATTTGAAGAAGTCCTAGTCACTTCCTACTAATGTAATTATACCTGTATGGTACATTCACCATTTTCCAAACAAATTTATTAATATTTATAATAAAAATTTGTTAAAATAAAGTGACTCCAGTGGTACAATCTTCCAGCAATAAGTGATGTATTTATATTTTTTATCTCTTAGTTATAAAACAAAAGTTTTCGTAAAACGTTATAACTGGTGGTCGATGACTGGACGACCACGACTTTTTTGGGAAGGAACATATACACTCTCATTTATTATAATTTTAAGTATGTTATTTTAATTTATCAACAAGTACCTATATAAAATGTTTAACAATGTTATATAGGTATTTTCCTTTTGTATAGTTTAACAAAATAGATAATAAGTGAATACATAAGATAAAGACAATGCCTTGAGAATATCGTCCATTAGATGATATCAAGAAGTTAATAGTCGGAACTTGGACAGGTATTTTGAATAAAACAACAAGTTTTCAATTCCTCAACGTTTCACTATAATTTATACGGATAGAGAGAATCTTATTAGCCACCAAACTGTATTAATTTTGTAAAAATATGTGGATTAATTGAATTCTATGGTTTTCAGTAACATTATTCTCATGCCTATAAAATATAAAATAAAGATACAGATATACGAAATACTATGTCACAAATTAAAACTTGATCCTTGACTTGATCCCTATAAAAATGGCGGACACTAGGCGATCAGTTGATAGAACTTGGCTTCACTGTTTGCTACCCACACTCCCTCTATTGTAGTTTCTATGTGTGTGTGTGTGTGTGTGTGTGTGTGTGTGTGTGTGTGAAGGTTTGTTCCTACAGCAGTACAAAAATGTCCGTGACAGTCCGGAGTCTGCGCAGTTTGATTTTAAGTGTTCCAGCAGCGGTTCTCCAAAATCCCTGACTAAAAAGTTTTCTGTTCCAACAGTCCACAAACCAGTTTACTGACTATCCACAAATTCTAAATCCCCGCATGCGCATTGTGTTAAGAGTAGGTTGTTGACAGTTATCAAAAAGTTTGCATTTTTTATAATTATAATTTGCATTTATATTTACCTTCCATATTATTTTACAATTATGCTCACAAAAATTAAGTTATAGGTTAAATCTGAATTGTATACAAACGCCGAAAACCACGTTATTCTTCTGACTGTTGATCATGTGTTCCAGTAAATAATCACTGACTAGTTTCAAACCAGTCATTGCTCGTGCATGCGTACAATAAATTAGTACGAAACGTCAGCAACAATTCAGGGATTTTCTGTAGGAACAAACCTACAATAGGAACTGATCTAGAACATAATGTGTGCACTTGTGCAGTGACAGAACGGAGAAGATTCTAGAAATCCGGAGGCCAGTATATATGCTGTGAAATATTATATAATGTTCTAGATCTAGATAATCGCCTTATTATTCTATAATATTTTAACTACGTCTACTTATAAAGTTGACCTTAAGTTAATATGTGTCCATAACGAAACAAAATTTAATTTGAAACTTTGGGCATAAATTAGGTTTGCTACGTTTAGTTTTGCTTATAGTAGAGTGCGCAATATAGATTAGTTAATTCGATTATTAAAACAAGGTGCAACATTTATTTCTCTGTTAAAATATTTTTCATACTTATTTTATTTGAAAAATAATGGGCTATAAAACCTCATACATATTTCCACAATAAAATTAAATAAACATTTGTACATACATTATCACATTTATTCTTCTAAACAATAACAAATTTAATTATAACAAAAAGTGTAAATTTTCCATGTGGCTGGGGCAATTACTAGAATATGTTGAAGCACAGTGAACTTGAACGATCGTAGCGAGCATGGCAGGAATTTAACGAACATGTGGCGGATAATTTAACAACCATTATGAGAACATCCAACGAATCATTTTTAGGGGAAAAGGGGCGTTTTGATGGTACACCTGCTCCAGCCCTATCATTATCATAATTAACATCTAAATCAGCAACTCTCAAACTGTTATTACGACCCAATGGAATTTAATGATCGTTGTTTTTTGCCCAGTACAAAACCGAAAGTAATATTTTGACTTTTAAATAAAATTGTTAATGATGGTCTTTTGCATCAAATGAGAGTTAAAATCACTACATATTGGACCGATTTACGAGGTGTGTTCAAAAACTATCGCGAATTTTGAATTTTCGCGGGTTACGTATATTCGAATTTCGATCTTTTTGTGGCTTTATGTTGGTACTCATGTCTCTCACTTATGTCGACAAGCTCGGCCATTTTGAATGTTCACTTACTTGTTGACAGCTGCTTTGCTTGCACGTGTTTTGGATCGTCTTCGATTTTTACCTAATGTGCTTATTCGTTAAACTGAGTTATTTCATTTCTACGAGTAGAAATGAAATAACTTCTTTGATAAAAACATTTTATGACAATGACAAATTTTAAATGAATTATTTTTTTCTACGTTCCGTCGCCTTTAGATAAGAAAGATATTGTCTTGGTCAAAAAATTCATAGTCAGTTTTTAACGAATAAGCACATTAGGTAAAAATCGAAGACGATCCAAAACACGTGCAAGCAAAGCAGCTGTCAACAAGTAAGTGAACATTCAAAATGGCCGAGCTTGTCGACATAAGTGAGAGACATGAGTACCAACATAAAGCCACAAAAAGATCGAAATTCGAATATACGTAACCCGCGAAAATTCAAAATTCGCGATAGTTTTTGAACACACCTCGTACACCGTTTGATACGTGTAAATACTGACACACCAATCTAGTCAGTTACGTTGCGAAGCTAATACCTAACCTAAGTAATTAGCCTGACTATAAGACATTTTTGTCTTGTAAACGTATCAAGCAAGACCAATTTGCCAAGGTACGCATGCGTGTTTCCCGTGTTTTCAATGCTTGTTTGTTGACAAGTTAGGTTATGTGAATTACTTGTAATATACACAATTTGGTTAAAGTAAGTTATTTTTGTAAAAAATAATCCCCAGCCCCTGTAATATTAAGGGGCTACAGAACCGGGAGTATTTTATCTCAAATCTCATATTATATCATATGACTAACGAAAAATGGTTATTTTTTCATTTCACATCTAAAAAATGAAAGAGGCCTTAAAAATGTTGTGTTTCAGGCCCCGGTCTGCCACTCGGCGCCCATGGGATTGACATAAAACGATTAAACGACTTAAAAATTGAGGAGCTCTTGGCATTTTTATAAATTTGAGATAAAAAATCTGATGTGGCCAGCACATTACTTTCCTTAAATCCTGTGTATTGTGTTCAAATTCCATACATAAATTTTCTATATTTCCAGAAACAATCTATGTAAATTGCACTTGACACTGATATCTTCTTTAGTTATTATCCCATTCTTTAGGATCTTACACTCATTTCTATTTTGCGTGTCGTCCTCATTCTGTTCCTTTTCTCTCAAGTCTTTCGCAATACAGCCCTTTCCATGTTTTCTGTGGTCTTCCTCTATTTCTTCTACCTACCTTCTATTACCTACTAAGCTGTACATTCTTCTTCCAATATATTCTTCATCTGTCCTCGTGATGTGTTTAAACTAATGTAATCGTCTCTCTTGTTTCTTTCTAGAAACTTATATCACTCAAGTCATTATATTTATTCTCTCATTCCTTACTCTATCATTCCATGTCTTCCCCATCATCTATCTCAACTCAACATTGTCATCTCCGCCATTTTCATTTTCTTTTCATGGACACTGACATCTGTCAATTTGAATTATCTGAATATATTAGCAGTTTCCATGGTTTTGTCTGATTTATATTTTATCATTTTTTAACTGTATATCTATTGAATATGAATAAAAAGATGGAATCAAACCGAATAGAGAATAAAATATTCTTTAAAATTTATAATAACAAAATATGAAAAAATGATATTTAACTGCGTTTTTTCAAGAAAAACTGTTAAATACTTAAAATGAAGGTACTTTCGGTTGACCAATTATAACCAGAATCTAATTAGCTCTTCATATGGATGTAAAGTAGAGGCATGTGAAAGAATTATAATTTTTAGAATTATAATGTTGGAGTTATCGTCTATGAAAAAATCGTCACATACACAAACAGACATCATCGTAAAAAAATGGTGTAATTGTATTAACCCTATAACATGCTTATTCACTAAAAACTCACCATCGAATTTTTTGACCAAAGAAAATACCTTCCGTACCTAAAGGTGACGGAAGGTAAACAGAACTTTCTAACTTCCTCACTGTTAAGTATTTCTGTAACTTAACTGAGGAAAAATTAGAAAATTATTTACTGGATGCTAACTAATAAACATTTAATGGAGGGCTAGCTATGCAGCGTCATAGTGTTTAAACATCGCCCTGTTCATTTCTTGTTTCGTTCAGTTTCCTATCGTTCAAATCTTGACCATGAAGTTAGCGCCGATGAACGTCGCGTGCTCACAATTTAAAAAGTACACTCTTATTACAAATTTTAAATAAAAAATACTAACAATAACTGTACCTATTCTGATTCAATAAATAATTTTCATGTACATTTTGTACTCCGGAGTGTACTTTTTAAATTTTGAGCGCGCGAAGTTCATCTGCGCGAAGTTCATGATTAAGATTTGAACGTTATGAAACAGAACGAAACGAGAAATGAACGGGGCGATGTATGAACATTAGGACGATACGTGTGTTCCATAACGGTGTATATCTGTAGATTCACAAAGAATTCCAACTGTACAAAACCTACTAATGAAACCAGAAACAGTGTTCGCCTTTATACAGGGTGTTAATAAAAAAACTTTACACACTTTAGCAGGTGATAGTAGAGATGAAAACAAGAAAAAAATTCTAATACACTCAGGTCCAATACTCATTGGTTTTTAGAAAATTTATGTATGGAATTTGTACATAATACACAGGATTGACGGAAGGTATTGTGCTGGCCACATCAGATTTAACAACTAAGGACTCTAGGTGTTTACGATCAATTGTAAACAAAGTTGCAGCCGTCGTCGAAGAGACTCACGCACTTGATCGTAAGTCCTTAGTTGTTAAATCTGATGTGGCCAGCACAATACCTTCCGTCAATCCTGTGTATTATGTACAAATTCCATACATAAATTTTCTAAAAACCAATGAGTATTGGACCTAAGTGTATTAGAATTTTTTTCTTGTTTTCATCTCTACTATCACCTGCTAAAGTGTGTAAAGTTTTTTTATTAACACCCTGTATATTAAGACGGTTATACCTTTAACTTTCTTTATATTCGTAATATCGTAATTGAAGGTCTATAAAATTACAATTGTCAAAAAAACTTGCCGTGAAACTAAATATTTTAGATACAGTAGATATGAGTAATGAATACAATACAAGACGTTGTAATATTAATGTAATTGCATACATTGTGGTCCTGCAACAATTTGTGTAAATGATTGAGTAATTATAATGATAAATAATCCAGCGATCGTGCGCTCGTTAGTATAATGGCGGACATTTTATTAATGTAAGGGGTTTAGCAGGAAATTTTACTGCGTTTAACTTTAATATGCTTTCATTTTATTATAATGTTAATAAGTATAAGCATAAACTCAGCAGCTACTATAGTATTAAAACCGAGAATAAAACTAAATAATGATTAAAATTTTACAAAATATCAGTCGATATAATACTAGACCTGGAGTGGAAAGAGATATTCGTGTCCTATAATTTAGTACGAGTATAGCTTGTGTCAAGATATATGCACATGGCATTATAAAAATAATAATAAAAAAATGCACCAACGCTTATGTATGAATATAACTTCTTGGGTTGAAAAGTACCTAACACCCGAGTTCGTGTATTTGGGTGAAATTTGCTTTGTGTAAGGCAATAAAACATTGTAAAATCACTATTTCACTTCTGAAGCAGTGCGGCATCGAAGTAAAAGTAAATATTTGAGAAAACGCAACTTAGGAATAGTGAACTGAATTACATTCTTTTGGCTCGCCAAGTTACATCGTTTGGACTGTACCTGTGAAGTAGCGGCCGGACCCTTCATATAAGTCAAATTTATTGACTCTGTCGGGTACAGTAATAAAATTATAAATGAACTATAAATATCGCAATTATGATAAAGCGGCATATCCTTTACTTTCTGTAGTATAATACTGTTTGACTTCGGCCCATATTTTTGAGCCGCTCTATTCATTTAGGTTAAAGGACTGTAAGGCTATTTTCCTATACATACCTGGTAGACGTTTGATTCAATACGAATATACAAAAAATAATATTTATAACTCAAATATAATTTGTTGAACACATTGTTGGTAAACAAATTAGAAAATGTGTGGAGATCCATGACACTATTATACACTAAAATAGATTATAGAAAATTCTATATAATTTATATTAAATAAATATGTAAATGATGGGAGGAACCGTGCTGGTCCCACCGTATATTTAATTATAATTTATTAATATCCATATTCCTATATGATTTTATTTTCGTCACGGATTCATTTCCCCAATTACGTAACATGTATCCGAGGTAATTATCTTTTGCTTAATTAATCAAAGGCAGAAATACCAACATACGAATGATAAAACATCCCAGCAAGATCACGAGAATCGCGAACCGCGTGTGAATACATCATTCTCCTCACGATTCGACGATGTTTTTCTCTCGTTGCTTGGAAACCTAACCTAACCCAGCCAGCAAAATATATGTGATTTATGGCGGATGGATGATATGAGAAACTGTATGCAAATTTTCCAATCGTGTTATTTTTAATTTATTATCAAAACCGTTAGGATTTATGATATGTGTGTTTTGTATTTCTATTTCTACAGTTGTGTAGGTGGTAAAATTTAATCTTGTAGCGTGATAACAACGAATTTTTATGTACCTAGATTAAAATGAAAAATGTTTTATCATTTTTAAACACGATATAAGGTGTCTGCCTAATTTAATGTGTTGTAAAACAAATTGTTTCTTTAAATAATTAATTATTACAACAGTTTGTAAAAAGATAAGGATGTACGATGTACGTATAGTTAGTGTTAATTAAATTATATGAAAGACCATAAATAATAATTTTTCTTCACAAGATTTCAAAGCTGTCTTTGAAATTTTTGATAAACAATTATAATTTGACCAAACAATTAAAAGATTCATCTAACAATAATTATTTCACACAATTATTTTGCTATTCAAAAAAAATCCCCATTTGGTCGCGGATTGGGAAAAAATTGGACAATTATCTATATTTCCCACAAAATCCCACATATATCTATCGGTGTTTTTATAAAAAGTCAATGAAGAAGTGTTGTTCGCGACCGTGAAACGACCTCGGCAAAATGTTCTCTAGTCCTCTCGTGGTTTTCCTCTTGTTTTGTTTCTCATCGTAAATAATTACGGAACGAGCGAGACAGTAGAAAAAACGAAAAAGATAAAGCTAATTAAAACATTTCCCTCTCACCCTTTAAAAAGGATTTTTTGCTTGTTACGAGATGTTTTTCATATTACGGAATAATCTCACACTAAAGATGACTTGATACAAGTATTTGTTTAATGGTTTTTGAGAATATTTTTATAAAAACATTTCGTGAAAATACGAGGTCTGTTCAGAAAATAATTGAACATTTTGAATTACGCGCCAACGGAGACATTTAGTGATATGCGTTTGGCAGCAATGAGTTGCGCATAACCTCTCTGTAACTACATGTTCTTGCATTGTTGATATCTCGTTTAGTTTTCGCCATATTGTTATTTGAGCGCAATGTTTTTAAGTGTTAGTAGCGATTTTTAAATGTGCGATTTTCTGGAGCAACGGTGCAACGTAAAATTTTGCGTGAAATTGGGGAAAACTTTCACACAAACGTTTCAACTTTTGAAACAAGTTTACGGAGATGATGGTCTGAGGTCGTACGTAATGTTACGAATGGTTTCACGATTTAAAAGTGGTTGTCAGTAAATTGAAAACGATCTTCGACCAGAAAGGCCTTATAATTCAACTGATGACTCCCAAGTTCAGAAAAACAACGATTTGGTGCATGCAAATCGCCTATCGACTGTCAGAGAAATTACAGAAGCATCTTAACTAATGCATCGAGTTGCAGCAAAATTTGTTTGTCGTTTGATGACCGTACAACAGAAAGAAAATCGAATGGACGTTTGTCGGCAACTCCTTGAACAAGCCAATGATGAAACATTCATGTAAAGGATCATAACGAGAGACGAAATTAAAATCAGTGCTGAAAGGACGCCGTTTTCAGACTATTTATTTATTAAGAGAACCGACAGTCAAGGATCAATAATAGGTTCCCACGAAAAAAATAACAAACATAGGTAACAAACAGTTAAACATACGTAAATAAAAACAATAAAAATAAATAGTGTTTAGCAAGTGAAAAACTGATAACCAACATTATTCACGAGAGTTCCTCAATAATATTAGTTTTGAACTTATTAAATGAAAGATGGAACATTTTTTGAGTTATATATATACTCATAATTCAGTTTACCGGCGAATTCTTATTGTTATTGTCTTAGTGTTACTAAGCGCAACAAAAAATAAGTAATTAGATCTAGTGTTTACGTGGTGTATGTGAGTATGTAAGACGGGATCGCGTGAGGAATAATTTGGTGTATGAAGAATGTATGATTAGGAACAATGTTATTAAGAGAGTTGGTGTGTCAGTTCAGATGGTTTGGGCATGTGGAGAGAATGGCGAGTGAATGGCTTGTTAAGCGTATATATCTTGGTGATGTTGAGGGTTTTCGATTGCGCGGCCGACCAGTGTGTAAGTGGACGGATATGGTTGGTAGGGTTTTTAAGAGAGAAAGTTTCCAAGCAAGAAGAAAAGAATAGAGCATGTATGAATGCGATTATGAGTGTGGCTGAGGCGAAAGAAGTGTGCTTAGACAGGAATATCAGGAATGAGTGCAATAACATCAATGGAAGAACTGATATTCAAGTGCTTAACAGCGTATATTTTGTTGTATTGGAAAAGTTCAAAAAGAAAAGGCAAATTTCAGGCCAAACTGAGTTTCATTAATTTCCGTACATTTTATTTAAATTCTTGCTACATTATTATTGGTGTACAGACGACCAATAGGAGTCCGGTTCAATGATGTCACCAGAATCCTTACACAGGATATTTCCGGCTATTTTCCAAATTATTCGGTTGTCGTTTTTTAAAACAAATGGATGTGTGTATGCTCTTTGAATCTTTTGTACGTTAATAAAGTAACTGAATGTTTTGTACGAATGTATTTTGTAACATCTTACTGTAGGAGTAATAATGTCCATATTATTTTGTATGTATTACATTTTATTGTATAATTGTTGTAGATCCTGAAGAAGGTGCAAGGGTGCACCGAAACGTTGGCAAGTAAGAACAAATGCTGTTTGACTGAACTTCCGATTAATAATAAAGTTTAAAAAAATAAAGTTCGGTTATTTTCTGAACAAACCTCGTATTTTACAAAAATAGAAAAAATCTTTTAAGATGAAACATTCCTTCACTTCACGCTTTTCAATTCCTTTTAAATTCACCTAATGTACTTTTCCTTTTTGCTTTTCTATACTTTTCCATTAGTTTCAAACTCTCTCCCATCGGATTGAGTGTAAATCTGCAACCTTCCTCTAACCAGTAATCGATGCATTGGTGAATACTGCAATTTGCACATAGCACTCTGGATGCTCTTTGCCTGCTTGTGTATTATTTATCTGTACTCTGCGAATGGATTGCAATGCATTGCAGAAGGTAAACACGTGTTTTGTGTTGTAATCGTGACGTGAGTAGTGTTCACCTACTCAGCTGAGAAAGTTAGATTATGACAGGTTCGTAAGATTCGGGAAGTGGGATAAGCAGAAAATTTCTATTACAAATACGGAAAATGTAAACATTGTTATGTAATTTTATAATTTCGGTGGCATTTCCGGATTTTATTGATGAATGTGGGTAAGAGTAGGTAGGTCAGAATTAGAGCTCGAATAATATGCACTAATAATCTGTTGTGACCAGCACAATACTTCTCGCCCTTTTCATTTTATGTTACAAGTTAAGTTTTCATTCAAAACATGATTTTCCAAATCCATATGGATTATTTTCCTCGACAAGTATATTTCATACCATTGATGACAAATAAACATCGGAATATTATATAATTTTGAATGAAAAATTATGACATATGACAATTGTGACATCTATGTAAATAACTGCTAGCCGTCATTTAGACACGGATCCTCTTCTGCTTGCCAAGGCCAACAAAGTCACATGACTGCTCGCTATAAGTAACGAATAAATAATTGAAATTGTATTTCTTCTTTCGTTCTATGAAAAATTTTGTCCTACTATTCTAATATGTTCAAAATTCATCAAATTTGTTAACAGTTTTAGCGGTGTTTTTTAAGGATATATGTAATTATAAATGTGTAACTTAAATACATATTTAATTAATAATACAATAATATATATTAAATGTACACTCGTACCTCCCAGAAAAAAATGATTTTTGACACTGACATTTTGTATTTATCTGTCAATTACAAACATTTAAATATCTCAACTGTTTTTTTGCGTAACGAGATTTATTACAACAAATTATTCTATATTATTATATACCATATCTCTAAAACTATACGAGATATAATGAAAATTTTAAATGTGTCAGTTTGAGAATTTAATTTTCTTTAATATTATCAAGAAATTTTTTCAAAAAATAATATGGATATCCGATTGGGAAATACGTAGTTAAACAAATATTAAGTCTTATAGTTTTTGAGTAATTGTCCTTCCAACGTCCTACACACATACATCCACACACACACATCATCGTAAAAAATTTAAAATCGGATTGTAGGGACCTTAAAATGTGCTTATTCATTAAAATTTGAATATACGATTTTTAGCATGAATCCAATGCCTCTCTTAGCGAGAGGTAAAAAATCTAAAAATATGCATGCAAGTATGTATTAAATATATACTAAAATATAGCACCCTAGAAGGTCATCCGGCTGACCATAAAATTTTATTATTATCTCTTCTTCAACAAAGTACGACTCGCCAGTAATAATTTAAAATTATCAATTGTCCAATATTCGCAAAATATGCACTAATTTTATTTTGCATATGAATTATTCGTTTTCCTTAAAAATATGCAAGCATGCACTTAATATGCATTTTGCATATTTTCCGAGCTTTAGTGATAATATTCGAAATCTCAGTCATACAAGCATATACAGGGTGATTCATCGGTCTGTCCTCTCTTTATAACTCTTTTATTTTAAGTCAGATAGAAAAACTCTTCAAATATAATTTATATAATATATTATTGTCTATCTACGTACTATATGCATTTGTGTACAGGGTGCTCCGTTGAAGCGCAACAATATATAACTTTATATTTCTTAATGGAACATCCTATAAATATTTATTTATTTTGATAGTAAATTAGATTCCCTTTAAAAAACTATTAAGTAATAAGGGGTTTAAAATTATAAATTAAGAAGTTATTTACGTTCATAAAAAATAGTAGTTGATAGTGGAAAAAACCATAATTTAATACAAAATTTTGATTCCTTTTTATTAATACTTATTTTAAACATTACACTAATTACAAAGAAGTTATTAAAATTTAGTGACAGACTAAATAATGCAAAATTATAATAAATGCTCGAAACAATTGATCAAATTATCCATAGCTTACTTTGTTAATAATATGTAACATGATACAAAAATATCATTCAACGAATAAAGGTAAATAACTTCATAATTTATAATTTTAGACCCCTTATTACTTAATACTTTTTTAAAGGAAATCTAATTTACTATCAAAATAAATAAATATATATAGGATGTTCCATTAAGAAATATAAAGTTACATATTGTTGCGCTTCAACGGAGCACCCTGTATACAAGTGCATATAGTACGTAGATAGACAATAATATATCATATAAATTTTATCTGAAGAGTTTTTCTATCTGACTTAAAATAAAGGAGTTATAAAGAGAGGACAGACCGATGAATCACCCTGTATACCTATGTATTTATTTAAGTACATAATAATATTTAATATCATAATAAAAGCAAATATTCTTAAATATTCATCTAGGTCTGGGTAAAGCAAAAATTTCATCGAGTGACAGGTTCAAGAGAAGAAAAATAACACAGGTGGGCACTTTTGAGCAATTATATGTCCTAGTTAAGGTAGCAATACGGTAGTAGTAAAACATTACGGCTCGTTGCGTTTACTAAAAAGTAATAGGGTAATAATAATTATAATGTGCATTCCTTTCAAAGTCAGGTTAACAAGTTGTACAGTTAAAATGCAATTAAATTTTCAATAATAGAATGAATTCCTTTCACGTATACGATACCAAAACGGAAATAGGATAATAGGAATAATTCTCCATCAAATAAACAAATAGGTAAGAAAATTAAGAAGGCCATGGAAAATCAAGTTTGCGGTACATAATATTTTAAACAGTTATTTGAAATTAAGCTAATTAGAACTTTTTTTAAGTATCATTGAGTGAAAATAGGGAAGTAACCAGATAGCATTTTATCCAGTCTTTCGACGAAAAAAAAAAGAAATTATAAAAGTAATAAAACACCTGCCATACTCATCTGTCCTGGGCTCTACCGTATCGCATGACGTAAAAATGACGTCAGTTTAACATTTCGGTAACTGTCTGTCGTATCGCACTAAAGGCCTGTGTAACAACGGATTCCTCAATCTAACAGTAATGGGAAGAGCTGAATAGGTTCTGGTGACAATTAGTCAACCGGAAGTGGTAGTTTCTAAAAAAAATTTTTCTAAATATTATTTTTTCAGTCATGTGACTTTGTTGGCCCTGGAAAACAGATATGGGGATTCGTGTCAGAATGACAGCTAGTAGTTACTTACAATTTGTCATGTCATAATTTTTCATACAAAATATTATAATATCATGTGAATTTGGAAAATCATGATGTTTTGAATGAATTTTTTTAATACTTGACACCTATATGTATATTATATACGATTTTACCATTTTTACAATGATGTATGTGTGTCTGTGTGTGCATGGCGAAAGTTTCGGATCGCATAACTTCAATACCACAATTCTAAATATTATAATTTTCGTATTCTTCAAGCTTACATCCAGAAGAACAAGTTATTAGATTTTGGTTATAATTGGTCCACCGGAAGTACCCTCATTTGAAGATTTTAACAGTTAAGTATGATTTATTGACATTTAACGTTATTATAACTTAAAGAATATGTTATTCTCTATACGATTTGATTGCATTTTATACTTCATATTCAATAGATATAGAGTTGATAAATTATAAAGATATTAAAATTCATAAATCAGCCAGCTATGCTAATCATGGAAACTGCTAATATGTTCAGATAATTCAAATTAATGGCACAAAATTGACCCCTGTGACGCACTCTCCACGCCAGCAATGAGTGCCCGTGGGGTGACGCCTGTTGAGAGCCCGCACGGTACAAATATTCCATCATTACCGATATCTGTGTATGAAGCAGATTGACACACCCAGCAATGGGTAATATGCCGTGATGAAATATTTATTTTATTTTTATTTATTCAAATTCAATATCAATGAAAAGTAAATAAATGTGGCAGAGATGAGGATGAAGAATGAGTAGCTTAGTAATAGAAGGTTGAAGAAACAGAGGAAGACCAAAGATAAGATGGAAGGACTTAATAGAAAAGAACGACACGCAAAACAGAAATGAGTGAAAGAAGAAAATAAAAAATAGCGACCCATAACGAATGAGAAAAGCTAGAAAAGAAGAAGATGTCAGTGTGAAGTACAATTTGCATAGTATGTTTATGAAATAATTTTACTGGAAATTTAGAATCTTTTGCAAGAAAATTTATTTATGGAATTTTTCATAATACACAGGATTGACGGAAGGTACTGTGCTGGCCACATCAGATTTTCCCCTGGCTTCCATTTATTAATCTGTGATTTAAACAAATAGTTTGCATTAAATTTGAATAATATTTAAATGCATAGATGAATTCATTATAACGATTATTTGTGATTTTATGATGTTCGATATGAATTATTATTTCAATAATTGATACTCTATATTCGTGCTATATCTATTATTGGCATAATAAACAATAAATCCGGACTATGCAGTGCAATGGACAAATTAATCTAATTTAATAGTATACAGTGGCGTGTTAATTTGAATTCAAACTATGTGTAGTGCCCTTATACGGTAATATGTGACAGTGCATTCCATTGCAGTAGCCAACTGCGAACTGCGAGTTTCATTATTTACTGCAGGTTTATGCAGCTAATTTAACATTGTAATTAAACTATTACCAACGGATTAATGGTGCATGAACGGGAGAACTCAAAACCATCTCGGCTTATCGCTTAATTGTTCATTATTTTAATTAATCAGAGCCGAGATGATTACATTAATTGAAAACCGAACAAAAAGATGGATGAAAATTGCAAACTAATTAATTAATTAAATTCTATAATGGTAGTTTTTGCGTAATGAGATGATAAAAATTTGAGTTTGTTTTTCACAGGACAAACAATGGTACAAGGGTCACGATAGACTTATAGCGAATAAGACACAAGGTTCTTATTTTTTAAATGAAGTCCCCTTCCAACAATAAGTATACCATCTTCTTGTCGAATGCTTTCAAACGCTCAAACTACTGTCTAAGAGACTTGAAAACTGCCAATGCTGTCAAATTAATTCCTGGTGACTAATTAATTGTCAAATATTTTAAACTTAACTTTCGTAATCAATAACTGGGAATATGAATGGATAATAAATAATTTAATAATAATTATTTAAAAAAAAAAACTACATTCAATAAGGGAAACGAATGAAGAGCTACGGAAAGAATGTTAGCACGAATCACTGTCAAATATATGCGTTTCGTTTAAATCGATATGAAATACAGTTAATCTACGTTGCGCTTACCTAATATAATATATAACACTTGGCCAAAATTTTCAAAGACACAGCATTTCTGAATTGACAGCTAATCTATGCAATTGGTCGGCCTTATCTTATCTTTGGTCAAAAAAATCGGTGGTGAATTTTCAATGAATAAGCACGTTTTAGGATCCTTACAATATGATTTTACTATTTTTACGATATCTTTATGTGTATGTGCGTGTGACTATAATTTTGGCCTCGATATCTCCAATACTAGAATACCAGAAATTACAATTTTTATGTATTCCTCTTCCTTACATTCATATGCAGACTTGATTAGATTTTGGTTATAATTGGCCCATCGGAAGTACCCTCAGTTGCCACTTTTAACAGTTTTTCTTGAAAAAAAGCAGTTAAATATCATTTATTGACATTTAATGATTATATATTTTAAAGAATATTATTCTCTACACGATATGATCGCATACTTCATATTCAATAGATATAGAGACTACGTTTATCTCGCAGTGACATAATCCGCTCAAAAATCTAGTGACTTAAAACTAACTCTTAACTCCAGCTCGTTTATATCGCATGTTTTAAAGTGACTACAGAATAAATGGCGTTTATCCACTTCTGTTGAATAAGGACAGATAGAATAATTTGCGTATGACTTATTATAATAATAATAACAAAACGCTCACTATTTTGAAGCAAACCTTGAAACAAACAGTTTTTAGAAATTTTGAGTGTAGTAATATGTATTTTTAATAATTTTACAAGTTTTTTTTTAAAAAAATGAGGTTAATCCATAGCCTTATTCGTTTATCTCGCAAAAATTCAAGTAGGTTAGTTAACTCAACCCATTATTTAAGTTACTTCACTTAGCGCTAAACTAACGTTTATCACGCATGTTTAACCCGCTTAACTCAAGCGGGTTAGCATTTAAGTGGATAAACTAGTGCGAGATAAACGTAGTCAGAGTTAAAGAATTATAAAGATATCCGGGTTCACCCCTCTGGTGCACTCTCCACGACGGCAATGAGTGTTCGTGAGGTGACGCCTGGTAAGCGCCAACAGGGCAGAAATATTTCATCATTACATATATCTGTGTACAAAGCAGATCGGCATATCCAGCAATAGGTAACATGCCGTGATGATATGCTAATTTATTTACATAAAATGTATTCCGAACTTGAAAAA
The DNA here is from genome assembly GCA_951394225.1 of Harpalus rufipes. Classification (NCBI taxonomy): domain Eukaryota; kingdom Metazoa; phylum Arthropoda; class Insecta; order Coleoptera; family Carabidae; genus Harpalus; species Harpalus rufipes. The sequence continues at coordinate 54,362,585 of OX596277.1, read as the reverse complement.
GATAATAGCAGAATTAGTAAGTATGTGGAATAGAGTAGATGTGTGACGTAGATGTTAAGGGAACTAAACTTGGATATTTTAAAATCTAATATTTTTTTTAGTTTTATCGTCTTTGGCCCGCTCCTACCACCTCTACTTAAAGTGACAGTTATAACTAAGGTTATGTTGCAAAATTGTTCTTACCTCCTTTTTTTAGAGCTAATTGGAAGTTAAAACTATTGTTCGCATCGCTTCTAACCGTCAGTTTAATTCTTAACTAATGGTTAAAAAACTGTCATTTTAAATAGATATAAATAACCAATTTTCTAATTACGTACACACATAGACCACCATTTTGTTTAACTTACAACTGAAGATAGCAATATTTAAAATTTATTTTCATTGAAACGAATATATTGAAAATTTAATAAATGTTCTCATAAGACCGGTTCATAAATTCTGAGAAAATGTAGTGAAAAATATAAGAATATAAAAATGAATGATGTAATAATCAACCTGTACGCCTAGATCAAAAACAGGTAAAGAATTTAAACTTTCACTTTCGAATTTTCTTAACTTTATATTTGCACATACCTACCGAAAAATCATAATTCACAGAATAATTTGGCGGGTTACGACAGAATTAGGTTATGTATATGTAGTAGAATTTTTTAGTTACTTAAATAAATGAAAACACAAATGTGTAACATCAAAATATAAATGATAGATTGTGTAATAATATTCAAAATAATTACTCAAACAATTCGTAGTATAATTAAATATTACAATGTATGTAGTCGTATGTAATAAATTTATGAAATATTATATCTAATTTCCAATTAATTATTTGGTTTAATTCTTAATAAATTAACGAGGAAAACAATTATATCATTGTATGTATGTAGTATTATTAAATGTTAATTGTAATGCTGGTATTATATATATACCGTTATCACGTAAACATTCGTAGTTCTAATTAACAGTTATGGTTGCAAAAACTATCACATATTTAAGTGCAATTAAATTATTTATGAATGTGTTACGAGTTACGATATAAGATACTATAATACATGACTTTATACCTCATTTAACTATCTTTTTATCTTGAACTAATTATTATATGAAAATGTGTATGGATTACAAAAAAGATTTAAATTTTTTCATTGTAATGTTTGTTACATTAGGAAATATATAATTATATATTTCCTCATTGAATAATTTTTGATATGATTTTTATAATGTAAAATACGTAACACTAAAAGAAAGTATTGTATTTATATTAAAAATTGCAAGTTAATAAATATAATAATGAGTTAATTATTTATTACATAAATTGGCTTAGTAAATATATTACACACGTATACTATGCATTTAAGTAAAAGCTTGTAACTTGTAATTATAATTTTTATCATAATAATATAATACGTAATAATTAACTTGTACTATTTTCATTATATACCTAATTACAGTGGAGTCAGTAAATTGACAATTCTCAGATAATTATATTATTGGGATATTTCACTGCGTAGAGATGGCGTTGTACACCAACGTCAAACCATCGACAAAACAGCACTTTTGTTTAAATTCCATAAGTGTATCATTGTTGTCAGTAGTTTTTCTTTGATTTTTCGTGTATTTTGACTTTTCTTTTAGTGTTCATTATTATTTTAGGTAGAGTATATTTCCTTGTTACCTGTTTTATTAGTTGTGGCAAAATATTCATTATTAAATACTTTAGTTAATAACACAAAACAGAAATGAGTGAAAAAATAAAGTGACCCTTAACGAATGGGAAAAGTATAGTTTGTTTATGAAATAATTTAGATTCTTTTGCAATAAAATTTATGTATGGAATTTGTACATAATACACAGGATTGACGGAAGGCAATGTGCTGGCCATATCAGATTTTTTACCTTCCGTCACCTTTAGGTAAGGAAGGTATTGTCTTTGGTCCAAAATTTCAATGATGAGCATTTAGTGAATAAACATGTTTTAGGGTCCCTAAGGATGTAGCCTCAGTTGAAGATTTTAACAGTTAAATATGATTTATTGACACTTAACGTTATTATACTTAAAGAATATATTATTCTCTGTACGATTTGATTGCATTTTATACTTCATATTCAATTAATATAGAGTTAAAGAATTATAAAAATATTAAATTTCTTAAATCAGCCAGCTATGCTAACCATAAATATTCAGATAATTCAAATTGACAGATGTCAGTATCAATGAAAAGTAAATGAACGTGGCAGAGATGAGGATGTTGAAGTAGATGTTGGAGAAGACACGGAAAGATACGGTAAGAAAATAACTATAGCGTTACAAGTTTCCAGAAAGTTACAAGAGAGACGATTACAGTGGTTTGAACATGTCATGAGGAGAAATGAAGAATATATTGGAAGAAGAATGGATAACTTAGTAAGAGAAGGTGGAAGGAACACAGGAAGACCAAAGATAAGATGGAAGGACTGTATTGCGGAAGACTTGAGAGAAAAGGAACTGAATGAGAACGACACGCAAAACAGAAATGAGTGGAAGAAGAAAATAACAAATAGCTACCCCTAACGAATAGGAAAAGCTAAAGATTAAGATGTCAGTGTCAAGTGCAATTTACATAGTTTGTTTTTGAAATAATTTTACTGGAAATTTAGAATCTTTTGCAAGAAAATTTATGTATAGAATTTATACATAATGTACAGGATTGACGGAAGGTATTGTGCGGGCCACAACAGAAATTATCAAATCATGTTTATACAAGTTAAAGTTTATATTTGGCAATGACGGTCACCATCCTGTAATACGAGTATATTCTTCATCATTAATTCTTCTTCATGTATTTTCCCAGAAACCGTCAAGAAAATTGAATTTTCATTTAAACTGTTAAGAATAAAATTTAACAGTGGAAATAATAAAACAATAATTTATATGCTAATCAATATTTATTTTTATGTATTGCACTTGTATTATAAATGTTTATGTTTACTAGCTTAGCTATTCGCATATCCGGTATGAATCAAGAGTTCAAGACATCTAATTTCTCCGAATCATTTAATCATCATCTTCCTCTAATTGAATACGCACTATCATAAATTATTCACAATTTCCTCGTAATTATGTATATATTTCAACAAAGAAAAATTCCGTACCGTATAGACTTCATATGGAAGCAGTAACTACCGACAGTGAAAGGAGTCATTCTTAAATAATTGTCCGCTATTTTAAATAGTGAAGAATTCAAGTCGCGATTTATACTTCAGTGTTTCTCAACAAATACTTTTGCAATAGCGAAGAAAGTGTTATGAAATAATATTAAATAAAAACATACGACATTGTTAATAATATTTTTTTTGTAATCGTATTTAAATTGAATAAAAATCGTCATTAAAAATTCAGAAAACGGCACTAAAGTAATTCATTATACGACTATTTATTTATACGTAAAATGACAAAAATATGTACAAAAAAAAAATTCCGATGAATAAGTGAGAAAAAAAACAAATAGTTTTGAGTGTTCTTTACGATAACTTCAATGTCCGAGATTAGCAACATTGAATGGCTGACATAACCTATAAAAATAAATATTCCTTTCATTTTCACAATTTTCACACGCTAAATATTTCGAATTTTAAATGGCACAAAAATGATCCCTGTGGTTCACTCTTCACGCCAGCAATAAGTGCCCATGAGGCGACGCCTAGTAAACGCTCGCACGGTACAAATATGTCATCATCGTTAACGAAATCTGTGTACAAAGCAGATTGGCACACCCAGCAATGGGTAATATGCCGTTACGATATATTTAATTATATACTTACATATAATTAATGTTCTATTAACTATTTTCTTTTTAAAACGTTACTATTATTATTTGAAATGCTTAATTTGTTGATAGTGACATACATCTTTCAGTTACATGTATTTGAGATCTAAACTGTCTGACTATGGAGTTGCGGTTAAAGCGTAGGCTCCGGGATTAACATTATAGATAGTTTTATAAATTTATCCATAAAATATATCGAAAAAGTGTTAGTGCAGACCTGTAGAAAATTTAATAATCTTTAATTTTTATATAACATACATCTCGAAAAAATATCATTTAAAGGTATTTTTCGAAGAAAAACTATTTTGAGCTTCCAGTAAAATGCCATTTCCGGTTATCTGATTTACTCCAAAATCTAATGGTTTCTTTCCATATTAGAGTAAGGTAGAAATACAAGGTTTCAAAATTTTCTGATCGATAGTATTTGAGTTAGAGCGTAAAGAGAATCCACACACACACGTACACACAGACATCATCGTGAAAATGTTAAAATTGGATTGTAGGGACCTTAAAACATGGTCATTTACCACAATCTCGATATGCGATTTTTAGCACGATCCCTATACCTCCCTTACCAAGGGCAGCGGGAGGTACAAACTGTTTTCCCATGTTAAACGTCTATGCCTCGGTTTTACTCTGTATGTATGTCTGCTGCCAGAAGTACAGTCCATACGATGTAACTTGGCGAGCCAAAAGAATGTAATTCAGCTCACTATTCCTAAGTTGCGTTTTGTCAAATATTTACTTTTACTTCGATGCCACACGCTTCCGAAGTGAAATAGTGATTTTACAATGTTTTATTGCCTTACACAAAGCAAATTTCACCCTAATACACTCAAACTCGGGGTGTCAGGTACTTTTCAACCCAAGAAGTTATATTCATACATAAGCGTTGGTGCATTTTTTTCTCAATAGCAATAGAAAATTTATTTTCTTAACTTTATTAATTTAAAAAATAATTAATTATAATATGATTTATATAATAAATAATTCATTCCAATATTTGTAATATTTTTTTTGTATAAATAATTTCTTTTTTTTGTAATATTCGTAATTTTATTGAACTTCATTCTTCTTCGGTACGCCTATGGATTTTATAACTTTCCCATTACCGCAGTTATAATGTGAATTGCCCCAACTCGCCAGGTTACATCATATGGACTGTATGTATGTCTGCCGCCAAAAGTTGGCACCGTCAACGGTGTTACATTGGGGACCAAATGCATTGTTTAACATTTAAAATGACGAAAAAGTGGTTTTAGAATTAATTAAAAATTCTTGCTGAAACTACAGGTCGTGCCATGGCTCCTTGGCTCTATAAAACGAGCATCCTGTAAGGTATTCAGTTCTTTGACCAAAAAATCGAATGAAAATATTCATGGTACCTATGAGCCATAGAGTCTATTTCTACCAAAAAATCAATAACATTATTTTTTATAACCTCATTTTACTGCACTGTTCATAAATATGTTTGGTAAAAGTTTTCTCCTCTGATATAAAAGATTTAGAATCACTCTTACGTATGCAGAAGCAGGTAGCTTGGAGGTAGATCAGTGATAACCGTCTCCTCAGACACTTATGTAATATTTTCCGCTTCCAAGCTTGTGCTAATAAGACCAAATCAATTAATTCGCATGAGTATAGATTTATAATCGTTATTTACTGTTTCCCTCTGGCGGTTGTGAATGGAATGAACAGTAATTTTACTTGGAATAACTTATGCATGATTAGCATTATTGGTATGATATAAATATTAGTTTCACTTTCTTTCATCCTTCTTACGGAGCAATTTATGAATTTTTTAACACATAGTTCCGTTTTATTTCACAAAGGCAGGATCAGGAATTACATCTGTTAGGAAAATTATGCCCGTATTTTAATGACATTTTGTCGGCTGGTAATTTTATGAGGAGAATAGACAGAAATATCGAAGTAAATTTAAGAATAGTTACTATAATGTTAAGAACCAACTATTTCTTCGAATATTTACACAGTATTGCAAAGTTAATTTGAAAATTGATTTGCTGACTTAAATGGAGATTGCGATGTTTGAACTAGACAAATATCAGATATTTAGAATCTATTTGCATTCTTAAAATAAATAACTGATAGATTTTATGAGTCTCAATAGTTGCAGTTTGAAATTCGGTGTCTATTGGTCTTATTTTAAAGTTGTGAGTGAATGATGTTAAATTTCAGTCAATATATTGTGAGTAGATGTTAACAATTTCACGAAATCTCTCAAACAGTATTTTTTATTCTTTTACACAATCGACAAACGACGTTTCGGTACGCTCCTATACCTTCATCTGGGTAGGTAAGATTTTACAAAAATTTACATATTCTCAAGGGCATAAATATATTCGTTCGTTTTTACATTCATGTTTTCGATCTTGTACAAAAATTCATAAAAAGCACATACATATCAGTTTGCTATCAAAATATACCGTGTGGCTATAAAGATTTAGGTCTTATTTTCTGTAGCACTAAAGTCCCTAGATTACTAAAGTACCGCGATTTGCCTCCAAATTTGAGCGCTAATATGATATTCTTATAAAATTGAAAAATTTGATCGTAAAATATTTATTAATTAATGTTATAATTACAAAATACAAAATAATTAAAAATTATTGACTTTACCGTACAATAAATACAAAAACAAATTAACCTCATAAATACCTGACAGATCTGACAAATCAGTTCTTATAAAATTACACCAAATTTCTTTTCGTTGTCTTTCACGTAGTATTCTGTATAGTTAAAAATTCTCTTCAGATCTTTTCTTGCAACATGTTATACAACAAGAAGACATTTTCAAATAAATTGTACAAGTGACAAGACCCACCATTTTGGCTTTGATTCCAAATTACTAATACACAGGCCTAATGAATCGCGCTACTTTTGTAATCTAGGGACTTTATGTATAATTAGGGTACTTCTAATATACATACAGGCTATGGCCATGGTGTGGCTCGGTTTTTGTCCGCCATTAACGGTCCAATGTCATATGTGTTGTTGTTGCGCAAATTATTATGTATTTTCGTGGCTATGTGTTTTATTTTAATGAAAAACACATTTAGATATAGTTTTAATATTTATTTATAGTGTAAGTAATATTTTTTATTTTATTTCCTTGTGTATTTTGTCAAGGTACTGACTACGATTACTGACAATATTGAAAACAAATAAAAATTATTACCAATATTAAACACAAACATTTAAATTTTTAAAAAGTAAATTTAGAATATATACTTATTATAGTAAGAACTACGGATATTAAATTAGATGTGATAATAACCTATTTCCGTCGACCGTTTATTAATAGGCTATCTTAATGTATAGAAAATCATTCATTAATGACCCCTATTAATGCATGATTTTTATTAATAAACGATTTATTGGGTGCGTTCACCACATGGAACACAGCATGTATTGCTAATGCTAAGTTGTAACAAAAAGGTAGACAGAATTAAAAATCAAGCTTTTGACACTTACTAGCTAGGTATATATTCACGTAGCATACCTTTAAAATGAATTTGAAAGAATAAAATTCCTCAAATAACATAAAAAAACGCTTGTGTCATGTAGGATTAAGTAAACTGAACGCACCCACTGAAAACAATTGATGACAAAACTTATTGATTTTCTGACGTAAAATTTGACGTTCGGTCAACCATTACTAACCTAAAAAAATTTTTCATGGAGTAAAATTAGATTTTCCATTTAAGTAAGATACGGTCAACGAAAAAATATTGTAACTAACACGTGTGTTAATTGGCGATTAATGATCTCAACAATTAACGCGTTCGCTACGCTCACGCGTTAAAATGTCTCGATCATTAATCGCCCTCATTAACACACTTGATAGTTAAATAACTAATATCCTATACCAGGGATGGCGAACCTTTACGTATTAACGTGCTATTTTTCTAAAGAAATGTTTAATGAGGTCATAGACGTGCCATCAAATAATTATAACTTTGTGATTATTGGGAAAATAATAATAATAAATACTATCAACTCAAAACTCTTTTTTTACTACAAAAAATAGGAACATTTTGCAATGTTTCAATTATACGCGTAATTTAAATTAAAGTAAAATTAGTGTAACTTCTGTTGTTGCAGATTAGATGACAAATAACATATGTTAGGGTTGTAAGATGTTACTTTTAGCAGAATTCATGCTGCACTGGAGTCATCTGTCAAACGGTTTCTAACCGAGTCTTTAATGTTATTCATCTTTGAAAATAATGACTCGCAGGCATAGGTTGATGAAAATATTGTTAAAATAGCATGAGCCAGCTTCTTCAAACAATTAAATGTGTCTGGTAACGCATTCCATGTTTCCAAAATTTTGTTATTAGCAATTTTGTGATCAGTGACGTGCCCAAAATATTGTGTCGCGTGCCATGATTGGCACGCGTGCCATTGGTTCGCCATCCCTGTCCTATACTCTACATAACCTCTAAATCTATGTCATAATAATAATTATTGTGAATCTCTTAAATAAATTAATTTGTAATACCTTTATAAATTAATAGTGTCATTATTTAATATTCCTTTATAATATAGTATCACATTTCTTACCAATAAATAGTGAAATGACTATTCAGCATGTTTGACATTGGACCGCTAATGGCCGCCATTAGCGCCGCGATCTTGACCCTTGGCCATATCTTATATACAGTCGCACCTAGTGATGCCGCGAGACGAGAAATGGCGAGAAACAGTTCACTCTCGTCTCGTCTCGAATTTTCGAGACGAGATTTGTTTTCGTCTCGTCTCGTCATATTTTTCATCCTTTATTCTCGATCTCGACTCGAGTCTCGAATTTCTCGAATTTATAATTAGCTGTATGGGTGTTCCATAAGTTCGCAGGTCAGAGCGTGTTTGTTAGGTTGAAGGTAGCAAGCAGTGACGCTGTAATTATCTATTATTTGTATATAAATACATATAAAATAAATTCATAAAATATTACCTTTACATGTTATAAATTTTCTATACTTTCATCTATCAGGAAAATAAATTAACATCAACTTGGACGTAATAAAGGAATAAGTAGATACTACTGATTAAAACTTTATTTTTACTAAGTCTGGCATTGAACAGGTAAGTAAAAAAATACTGAACAAATATTACTCGCAGCGAGGGCATTTAATACTAGCGTGGAGAGTACACCACAGGGAACACTTGTTCCTATTCTTTATACTAAAACCCTATAAATTTAAAATAAATAAATAATAAACAGGCAATGAAAATATTTGTACTGATAATTATTTTTCTTATTGTATATCTTTAATTATATACATATTAAAAAAAATCGTGCAATCGAGATCTCGAATACTTACTCTCGTCTCGAGCAAATCTCGAAGGCATTACTCTCGTCTCGTCTCGAAAAATCGAGACGAGATTTATGATAGTCTCGTCTCGAAATTTCTCGATTTTCGAGACGAGATCTCGAAAACGCGAGATCCCACGGCATCACTAGTCGCACCCTATGTATCATTAGTACAGGATATGCGGTCCACTGTCATATGGTTGTTGTTGCGCAAATTATTATGTATTTTCGTGGCTATTCGTTTTATGTTAATGAAAAACATTTAAATATACTTTTAATATTTAATTTAAGTGTAAGTAATATTTTTTTTTTTGTAAACGGCTTATATAATCTTAACTCTGTGTTCAAAATAGTAAGAATTTGGAATAGAGGTGTAACGTAGGTGTTACGGGCATTAAAAACTACTAAGATAATTTTAAAAACTTACAACTTTTTTTAAACTTTGAAAGTCACTATCAAATAATTTTATTTAATATAAATGACCATGTTCTAAGTTGTTACTTTGGTATGTAGGACTCCATTCAAACAGTAATATTTTATTTAATATATAATACTTTTTCTTATGAAAGAGAACAATGCATTTCTTATCACTTTTAACTTTTAAATCATAAAAAAATCCTATTAAATTTCTCATATTCAAGGTTTGCTCATAGTTTAGGTATTTCTTTCTTAACCTCTCACATATTTGCGACTTTTTTTACAACCATAACAAATCAATAATCCAATAAACAAAGTCACACTACGTGCTGAATATTGTTTGTTGCAACATTAGCCGTTTAATTCCCATGCAAGTTATTGAATATCAACACATTAAATAATGATCGTATGCAAATATTTCATGTTATTCATGGCGACTTTTTCACATTTGCATACACCCACTAAAAGTCGATAAATAAATGAGAGAAATAATTATATATTAATGCAAATTATTTTATATTAGAGAGGAAAATTTCACAGAAATATTAATGTATAATATTTAATTAGAAACATGCAAATATAAATCATTTCATGATGGATAGATAACCTCAAAATCTAAAGATTGTCATGTTGTTATTTGTCTTCCCTTTCAAAAACATTAAAAAAAAATCTGATGTGGCCAGCACAATACCTTCCGTTAATCCTGTGTATTATGTACAAATTCAATACATAAATTTTCTTGCAAAAGATTCTAAATTTTTGGTATTATGTGATTCCCTTTCTCGGCAACTGAATTCCATACTCCTGATACAAACAAACCACTTGAAATAAGAAAATTATGAAATTTTGAATGAAAAATTACAACACTTGTCAGTTATGGACATAATTAATTGCTGTCATTTTGACACGGGTCCCCATATCTGTTTGCCAAAGTCAGCAAAGTCATGTCACTGCACGCGCCCTATACATAAATTTACTTGCAAAAGATCCTATATTTCCTGTAAAGTTATTTCATAAACAAACTATGCAAATTGCACTTGACACTGACATCTTCTTCTTTAGTTTTTCCCATTCGTTAGGGGGTCGCTATTTTTTATTTTCTTCTTCCACTCATTTTTCTTTTGCGTGTCGTCCTCATTCAGTTCCTTTTCTCTCAAATCTTCTGCAATACAGTCTTTTCATCTTATATTTGGTCTTCCTACGTTTCTTCCGCCTTCTATTAATACATTCATCTCTCCTCATGACATGTTCAAACCAATCTAATCGTCTCTCTTATATCTAGAAACTTCTAACACTAGCGTTACTTCCCTTATTCTTTCATTCAATTACATGCTTTTTATTGATACTGACATCTGTCAATTTGAATTACCTGTATATATTAGCAGTTTCCATGGTTAAGTTAGCATAGCTGGCTGAATTATGAAATTTATATGAATTTTTTTATTTTTATTATTCGTTAACTCTATATCTGTTGAATATGAAATATAAAATGCAATCAAATCGTATAGACAATAATAATATATTCTTTAAGTTATAATAACATTTAACTGAGTTTTTCAAGAAAAACTGTTAAAATCTTCAAATGAGGGTACTTCCGGTTGACCAATTATAACCAAAATTTAATCAAGTCTGCATATGGTTGTAAGGAAGAGTAATACGCAAGAATTGTAATTTTTGGAATTCTAGTATTGGAGATATCGTTGACGACCCGGCGGTCCACACACACACACACACACACACACACACACACACACATACACACACACACGAACACACACACACATACAGACATCATCGTAAAAATAGTAAAATCGTATTGTAAAGACCCTAAAACGTGCTTATTCAATGAAAACTCACCACCGAATTTTTTGACCAAAGACAATACCTTCCTTACCTAGGTGACGGAAGGTAAATATTTGTTTCTTCATTACTCCAAATATTTTGCTTTTGGACATTTTTCCCAAGTTCTATGTTGCGACTTTTATAAAGTGAGGTAAAATTCAAACAAACAACAAATGAAACGAATTTAGTAACACTTGACTTGACATTTCCAAGCGACTTGAAATATTAATATCTGTCGTTTATTTCGAAGATTGAGCAAGGATTTACTAAATTCATGCGGCTTCAAACATCGAGATAAACGTAGTCTATGTTTGGGTGCAATTTTTAATATTCAGGTCTTGTACATTTTTACAGGTACAAGGTACAAAGTATAATAAATTATTATTGACAAAGTTTGGTTTCACGGATTTAAGTTATCTATTTAATACTTGTAAAAACGGTCGGCTCTCAAGCACCATCTACTATTTAATTAATTAATTAAGTATACTCGTAGTGTCAATTTTCACAATATTTTTTAATTTTATTCGATCAATTTTATAAATACAAAATGTTAGACTACGTCTCGCTATCCAAACATTATCCTCTAGCGGTAAACTGCACTTACTGCCCTTAATACTTAAGCAACTATTTGATAATTAGTTATTATTGTGTAATTGTTAGTTATTTTTTTTTGTATTGAGTAAAATCACGATAAGTATCTAAATGAAAGTATTGGCATATGGCTATAATTATTCAAATTAATAAACCCGCAACAATGGCTAAAATGAAAGGTATTTGTTATAGAATTTATTATACTCAATGTACCACTTCTATTCTGTTCAGTTGGCTATTGAAACAAATGCAAATCAATAGGTGATTACCAGGGAAAGTAAAATAAATTTCTAACTTGCTAATGATAATGATTTAATTGGCGCTAAGGTTTTGCTTCAATGATTTAACACTTTTTTACACTGTATACATATTCAAATACCAAATTAATGAAGTAACTAAGTATGAATAATCATGGCAAATGTAATTAAATTCTAGTTAATTAAATGAAAATTAAAAACTCATAGAAAAATTAGAAAATTAATACTTTTACTAGTATACAAACAAACTTTTACTTAATATAAGTAATAAAAATGGAAATTAATTTGATGAATATTGTAATAACATAGAATTTTGTTAAATCAAGTTGTAATAAAATAAATAAACAATTACTTATGTACTATACTTTTAAAAGAGAAATTAGATATATTTAAAAAAGCTATTTATTAATAAAAATAATAATATTAATATTCTGACAAAACAGTCTAATAAATAATGCAGCATTACAATACGTGATTTGTGGCTCACCATAAGTCTTAATATTTAATGAGTGATTGAGTCCACAAAGACGATATATTCAGGGTGTTAGGGACCTTTTTGGGCAAAAATTCAGGACAGATGAAAAATATAGATAAAAGTTTTTCTTTCATGTTTTATATATTACAGATTTTGACGTGACGTATAAAAATATTCTCCACTGCTGCGCAGCTGCACCGCTGATCCTTAAATTTTAAACTAGACTTAAACAAAAAATGGAAACCGTTTTGACAACAATATTCAATTACTCATTTGACGTTTCGTTTCAATACGATATTGTCAATTTAAGGAACTGTGCAACCATAGACATAAGCGATAATTAGAATTTAAAGTGTTTGATCAGTCATAGCTCAGTTGGTAGAGCGTTACTCCCACAAAGTAATGGTCCCAGGTTCAAATCCCGGTGGCTCACACTTTCACAATTTGTTTATAATAGTCAGGGTGTTAAAGTTAATGTACAACGCTTAACCGAAGATATAGTGTGTTCAAAAAAAACCTAACTCGGAGTAGGCTATGAGCAGAGAAACGTATGTCTGATCATTATTCATTTCAAAATTCAAATTGTCAAAATTGATCTTCAAATGTAATTTTAAGGAGAAAGGGTATTGCCATTTTCTAATTTATTTCCATTTCTAAAATAAGATTCAAGAAAAAAAGCTTTGATTTTTTTGATAACATTTTTGACAATATCTCTTGTCAAATTGATACTTAATTAAATACTTTTAAAATGAGATACGTTTCCTTGTTCATAGCCTACTTTGAGTTAGGATTTTTTTTGAACACAATGTAGAACTAACACCATAGTAAATCTTCTTTCTATAAGAACTGGAGCCCCTTAAAATTGACCAATAGTTCAAAATTTTGAAAAAATAAATAAAAATCAACGTGTTCTCTAGAAAAAATGTCACATATTAAACAACAATTAAGATTATTGACATCGCGGCAGATAATAGGTATTGAGACTTTCACAATGAAAAAATATGGCCGCTAGTATGAACAAGTGATTAAGAGTGATTAGCGAGTATTTGATTAGCATTATTTTATCTCTGTCAATCCGTACTGGATAATTTTAGAGAAAAATACTTCAAATAAAAAATGCGTACAATTAATTTTTCTATAACTCTTATTTAAAGTATTTTTCTCTAAAATAATCTAGAAACGATTGACAGAGATAAAAGAATGCTAGTCAAATGCTTGCTAATCACCCTTAAACACTGTTCATACTAGCAGCCTATATGTTTATGTTTATCATCAAGGTAATTGGTATTTCGATATTAAATAAACTGAATATAAATTGTATGCTAATGCAATCAACATTTTTTCCAGATAACATACTGAACTTTATTTTTTTACAAAATTTTGAACTATGACGTAATTGGTCCAGTTCTTATAGAAAGCATGTAAAACAATAATTATTGTTCACCTTCGGTTAAGCGTTGTATACTTAAATAGAGACGTAAGTTTAAGTAAGAATCAAAAATAAAAATAAGTACAAATAAATTTTGCAATCGTATTACCAATAATTTACATATATTCTCATTCTTCCTGTTTATTTTTGTAGCATTCTGTTGTTAATTTCCATCACTGTACGCTATACGTATAGAATGTCCGTGTGAACGCGTTGATATTTGGCGCACGCCTTAAAAACAAAACAAATGCAAACTGACCACTATAATAAACAACAGAATGTGCAATATTTGAAGTGATTGTTTCCATTGGTGCTCTGACAACGGTAACAAGTGCCTACCACTGACCGTTGTAACGGTTCATTGGAAAACAATCGATATTTAATATTGTCGATTGTTTTTGTTGCAAACTATAACAGTTTTTGAATTGATCATGAGCGAGTTTCAATTGCAATGTTGTTGTTGTCTTTTGAAAGATGGTTTCTATTCATTTGTTGTATTGTTCAAACTTTTAATGACTATATGTTACATTATTAATAACAAGAGAATAAATTAAATGCGATACAGGGTGTTTCCTTTAAAACAACCAGTGCTTTTTTAAGCAAACTAATGAGTTTAGAGAAAAATGTTATATACAAAAAATCTGATGTGGACACCACACGACTTCCTTGTACGATTATTAAACTATACATATTTTTTTAGTAAATAAATTACAAAATATTAATTTTAACTTCAAAACAGTAAGATATATAGCGACTATAAAGGGAGTTTTTAAAGAGAGTTTTGATTACAACAATGAATATGACTAATTTCACAATAAAAATATAATATTTGTTATTGTACGAATCATAAAATTGCACGTATTTAACGTAATTTGACATGAACATTTTTTTAATTTTTTTTTTGTCCTAATCCATAGCAAGCTTTATTAGAAAAACAAAAAAGTATATTTTTTAAATTTACATGTCTCGCTTATACAAAGGGCTAATTTAATAATACTTGATGTGCTAGACGCAGAAATTAATTCTCTAAAACTTTTATTTGAAGCATTTATTTCTAAAATCAAAATAAAATCATTTTATTCAAGAAAAACTGTTACCAACTTCAAGTAATGTACCACTTCCGGTTAGCCTATTTTAACCAAAATCTATTATGTTATTTCGATTGACATAAAAGTCTTGTATACCAAATTTGAAAAGTTTTGGATTATATTTTAAAACAGTTTTTCATTAAAATCTATTATCGGCTTCATGTAAAGTGCCACTTCTGGAAATTTTGTAATAACCAGAAAGGGAGGTGCACAACTAGATGTTATAGGAGTCCTAAATACAAAATTTCAACTTTCTACGGCTTACCGTTTTGAGTTATGCGAGATACGTACGTCACGACGAAATTAGTCAAAATGGATTCAGGGATGATCAAAATGGATATTTCCGCTGAAATCTGAAAATCGAAATTTTTCACGATTACAATACTTCCTTTACTTACGTACAAGGAAGTAAAAATGATCAAAAAGAAGGGGCTAATTTATCATAAATAACAAACCCAAAATTCAAGCAGTGGTTCTCAAACGGTAGAACAAAATTATATATTTCTACCTCTCGCTAAGAGAGGTATTGGAAACATGCTAAAAATCGCATATCCAGATTTTAGTGAATAAGCACGTTTTAAATTCCCTAGAATTCGATAATAACATTGTTATGATCATGTCTGTGTGTGTGTGGATGTGTGTGTGTGTGTGTGTGTGTGTGTGTGTGTGAGGTTGTTGGAGGTACGATTTCTCAAATTCTATAAGACTAAAGACCTGTGTAACTACGGATTCCTCAATCTAACAGTAATGGGAAGAAGTTGAATAGATTCTGGTAACAATTGGACAACCGGAAGTAGTAGTATTTTAACAAAAATCTTCAAAATATTATTTTTTGATTTTATATGTTATTAAAATTTTTAAAAAATATTCTGTAACTGATATTTTGTTTATTACACGTCTTAATTGTTATTTAATTGGTTATTCACCTCACTTTGCTTTAAAAAGTTTTTTGTTCAACTGGTGAATAAAATTAATATTAGTTGCATGATGGCGGTGCTGTAAATGACACAGTTTTTCTTATAATTTTAGTACTCGGCTCTTGTACGAAGAAATAAATATGCTTATTATTATTTCTGCAATTGTGATGTGAAAAACAACACTAGTTTTTTGTATGTTGGCGCCAGTATAGTGGTTAACACACTGACTTAGCTATTTGTAGTTTTTGTTCAGTTACTGCAGTATCATCGTTGTAATAAGAAAAGCTTTTTACACTTCTATAAATGTATGAACAAGATTCCTACATGCTGCAATGATAATTATAATTTGTATTTGATTCTACACATTAGAAGAATAAAAAAATCACACAAACATATGTCTTCTTGAGATAGAAGGGGAAATTTGGAAATAAATTACAAGATTAATGATCCTTTGAAACTAATTTATTCTAAGTTAAATTATATTGAATTAAAAAAAAAATATTTAATTTATAGAACTGATTTTTGTGTGGACATAAAAATAACAACTAAAGGGTTTTCCAATAAGAGGTGTTATTTTGATATTCAAAGAAAAATGCCACTTTTTAATATAAATGATCGGATGTTTATTTCATTATAAAGAGGAAGGTATGCCGTTAATAGTGGAAAATAACATCAGGCAAATAACCACCACGACCACGCTGACAGGACAATATCCTTTTCATGAAATTTTCCATAACCAAATCGCAAAGTGGCTGTCCTATGTCCTCGATAGCCTCACGAATTCCATCTTTGAGGTCTTGAGTCGACGCTGGGCAGTTGGCGTAGACCTTCTCTTTCACGTGGCCCCAAAGAAAGAAGTCGCAAGGTGTTAAATCACAAGATCTCGGTGGCCAATTGTGATTCGATGGAATTCCGGATCATTTTCATGCATTTCAACGACCCAATCAGCAAAGACACGACGTTGTTGATGATCGGCCGGCTTGAGTTGTTGTGTTAACTGGACTTTATAAGCCTTAAGACCCAAATCTTTATGCAAAATACGGTGTAATGACGTTTGTGGAATGCCTAATTCCAAAGAACGACGAGGAATGGACAAACCTGGGTTTTCTTCAACACTTTCGGCTACAGCAGCAATATTCTCGGCTGTTCTTGAGCGACGTGCACGGGTTTTATTCTTCACATCACTAACTTGTCCCAACAGCCCGAATTTTTCCACCAATTTCTGTATTGCGGTCCGACAAGGTGTTTCACGACGACCCAAAAATTGTCGAGTTTTACGAACCGTCTCTGCCAAATTTTCACCATTTTTATAGTGAATTTTAATAATTTCAATGCGTTGTTGAAGCGTGTATCGTTCCATTTTTATTAATGGCGTAGTTTCTACTTGTCAAATGTCAAAAAATGACAGCTTCAAAAGCGACATCTACCGAAATAGCGGGCTATTCAAAATAACACCTCTTATTGGAAAACCCTTTATTTTAAAAAAAATTCGTTTCAGCATAGATTCTAGTAATTTTAATATTATAGCCTTGTCAAGTTCACCCCCCCCCCCCCAACACTGTGCAAAACTTCTTTTCTTCGATTTTTCGATATAGAATTTCCCAGAAATTTTCTTTTGGATTTAAGTCTACAGACTGCGATGGCATTTGGAATCTAAGTAAAATTATGAATTCAATGATGTAATTCAAGTGAATTTTTATTGAACAAATAAATTACAAAAACGTAAGAAAAAATTATGATTAATTTTTTTCGTAATCAAAGGGTAGAATCCTACAAAAATAACTTACTATTTATGCATTAGTCAATATTACCTCAACTGTTTCACAACGTATATCTGATATCATGGCTTCGCAGGTTAATTATTCATAATTTCTCTTACGTTTTTGTAATTTATTTCTTCAGTAAAAATGCACTTCAAGCATATTGTTGAATAATTTTTCGTAGTTTTAAATATATAATATATCATGCCAAATACCATTCTTTGTGAGCCCTTAAGCTTAGTTTACAAATACACCAAGAAAATTAAATAATAGTAGCGCGCCACTGGATCTGGCCTGTGTGCGAACACCGGCACTGGTCGAGCGTTCTAGAAACCAGAGCGATGACGTAATCGTCAGTGGGAAAACCCCATACGTATAGACTTGTTTAATTACATCCGGTGGGCTGATTCTTTGTATTCGATGTCATTGTCGCGTAGGAAAGTTCCAGAATGACACCGGGCTGTATAAATAACGTCGGGAGGACAGTGTTATATAGAAGCAACGAGCAATGAACAGTGGGTGATATAAATAGTCTACAAGTGGTGAATATAAATAAATGTAGTTATATAAATAAATATAGTGATATAAATATTGTTTAAATAAATAATCTTAGTGTTTAAGCATTTAATAATATTCTTATTTTAAGTGTTATAATTATTTAATAATAGTGTTAGTTATTTTTATCTTTTTAATATTTCTCCTAATTATTTATCTTTTAATAAACGTATTATTTTGATTAATAATATTTCTCTGATTTTTACACTTTACCCAAAAATAAATAAACGTTACAATAATTACAAAAAAAAGTTATTTTGGGTGACCCGTTTCTCATTGATACCCTGTATATGTTGATCTGTTTCTGGTTTAATCTCTTGTGAAGAACTTGGTGTGGCTGCTTTTTGCAGTGTTGTCAGCTGATGACGTTAGCCTGTCGTGTCGTGCAGAAGCGGCTCCTGAGTCTTTAATCAGCAGGAGATGAGCTCAGACTCCAGCTTCAATTCTCGCACTTATGCTCGTTTACGAACACGCACAGATTACTATCATTTCACCTCACACATTCACTTAATACACAAATTTAAACACTTACATTACCCCAACCCCAATATTTTATAATAAATATCAGAAGTAGATGATATTTAAATTTAACTAATTTAAGTTAGAATCATATAAACTACTCAAAAGTGAATAGGGATACCAGAAAAAGTTAAGTACCAACAAACTTCCAATGACCGATAACTTTTTACCTCTCGCTAAGAGAGGTATTGGATTTATGCTAAAAATCGCAGATCCAGATTTTAGTGATTAAGCACGTTTTAAGGCCCCTACAATCCGATTTTAATATTTTTACGATGATGTCTGTGTGTGTATGTGTGTGTGGGCGTGTGTGTGTGTAGATGTATGTGTAGATGTATGTGTATATATGTGTGTGAGTGTATTTTGGTAATAATTGGACAACCAAAAGTAGCAGATTCTTAAAAACAAATCTTGCTTACAGAAGAGTAAATTCTCTATCTGATACATATAAATATTTTATAATATCTTTTATAGATTTAGAGATAAAGAAATATAAGGTATATAATAATATGTTGTTATAAATCTCACAGCCCAAATAATGTCATGGAAACCAAATGAAAAAATAAAATGCTTGTAACTGACAAATAAATGTCACAGTCAAAAATCCAGAGACACTACTGAAGATTATTTCTGGGTAGTACCTACATACATTATAATATTTGTTAATGTATTAATAGTTAAATATTTTTAATTATAGGTATAATACATACCCTTCAATCCTGACAATGAATTGGAAACATTTCGAAAAATTAAAAGAGTAGGCCAAAATTTCTTCATAGAATGAATTTAAAAATAAAAAATCTAAATATAAAGAATAGATATCAATAGAATTTTTGGTTTAGAGTGTAGGTATACAAGAAATTTTAAATACAATATGACGCGAGCAGTCATGTGTCTTTGTTGGCCTTGACAAGCAGATATGGGAGCCCTTGTCAGAATGATAGCTAGTAATTATGTATATAGATGTCAAATATCATAATTTTTCATCCTAAATTTTCCTCGATAAGTACACACTCCTGGTGACAAATTAACTACGTGAATTTAAAAAATCTTGAAATTTTAATGAAAAATTCTGACATTTGACATATATAATTGAAGACACTGGTGCAAAAAGGAGACGAGGTACATTTTTAAAGTTTTGTTTAAATTACAAAAAAAATATTTTTTTTTTCCAATTTTTGATGTTTTTATTGCAAATTTGATGTATTCGTACTAATATGCTGTTGTTTTTTTTATTATAAACTTATTTTTTTACTACATTTCGTGATTTTAATATTTCGGCGCATGAAGGGGATTTGTGCAGTAAATAAATAATAATAATAAATCCGAAAAAAATTAAGTGCAACAACGAGATATGTGGAAAAACTTATCCCGTTCTTGTACCTAAACTACAAACGGGATATGTTTCCTAACGTTGTAGTTCTCGTATGCGACACATACATATACCGTTCTTGAAGTATAGACGCAGACACTGCTTTAGATCAGATTGCTACACAAATCTCTATTTTTCAAAAAATGTAACATCCCCTTTTTGCACCAGTGTCTTCAATTACTAATTATCATTCTGAAACGGGCCCCCATATCTGCTTGTCAAGGCCAACAACATCACATGACTGCTCGCGCCCTACACTTATGTAACCAAAAACGGAAGTGGCGAGAAGTATTGTGCTGGCAACAACAGATTTTAAAAAATGATATAGTGCAATTTTGTTTTACACGACCTACCTGACTTTAGTCCTTAGCCTTAACTCCATTGAAAATTCTTTTGTTATTTCATTTGATACGTTAATAAAACTAACAATAGAAATATAAAAGATTGCTACACAAATGAAACAAACTTCTATATTCATTCATGATCTCATACCTCCCTTATCTAACCATTATGGAGTTCAATGACTAACCATTAAAAAATTTCTCAAAAATCACAATGGTCAAATATGTCATCATTAAAAAATCCACCGACGTCATATGTGAAATATTCTTGGTCACCTAGGCGACAACCCCATTAACAAAGAAACAAAACAAACAAAACACAGTCACATTGATGTTCAGATGTTGTAACACGTGCGAGCGTCATCTGTTTCTGTGCACAGTTTGCTTGATTAACCAAAGTCAGGTGCTGTGAACAGGTATACAGAATGAAGCCGTAAAAAACAAACGAAACTGTTTTCATTGTCATGAAGATTTATGTGTGAGCATCAGATAATGATAATGAGTATACTGTTGTTCATTTTTTATGTTTATTCGCTGGTAAACTGTTAAATGGATAATATAGTTCATTTTTGTTCTGAGAGAACTCACGTTATTATCTATCGAACTAAGAAATAACCATATCTCCTACATATATTTGCAGCAGGGCTGGCAAAAACCAAAGATTTTTTTTTTAAATATCCTGACCCAGTGGTTTTTACCTCCTGCTAACCTTGGTAAGGGAGGTATAGGGATCGTGCTAAAAATCGCATATCGAAATTTTGGTAAATGACCACGTTTTAAGGACCCTAGAATCCATTTTTAACATTTTCACGATGATGTCTATGTGTATGTGTGCATGTATGTGTGTGTTTGTGTGGATCCTCTTTACGCTCTAACTCAAATACTATCATTCAGAAAGTTTTGAAACCATGTATTTCTACCTTATTCTAATATGGAAAGAAGCCATTAGATATTGGTAGCAATCGGATAATCGAAAATGGCAGTTTACTTGAACCTCAAGATAGTTTTTCTTCAAAAAATACCTTCAAATGCAATTTTTTCGAAATTTGTTATTATAAAAATTAAAGATTATTCCATTTTCTACAAGTTTGCCTTAATACTTTTTCTATATATTTTATGGACAAATTTATAAAGTACTGACAGATAAATGTCACTGTCAAAAAATAATCATTTCAAATTAATAATAGTAACGTTAGTTAAATAAAGAAAAAAATAAATATATTATCACGGCATAATATCCATTGCTGGGTGTGCTAATCTGATTTATAAACACATTTTGGTAATGATAATGACATATTTGTATTGTGCGGGCATTTACCACAAGGGTTAATTTTATGCCATTTAAAATTCGAATTATTTGGCGTTGATCGGGATCGAATCGGATTCCTCAGATTCGCGACCAAACATCAGGCACGCGGCATCGAGACCCCATAGATAAATGGCGGCAGGTATTGTGTTGGTCATATCAGTTTTTTTTTATGGTACCTTTTTTGGTTTTAGTAGGCTTTTTGGGTTTTTTGTGCTTTATTTGGTATTTATTATGAACTGACATAGACAAAATTTTGATTAAGTTTTTATTACTCATTTTGGTCAGTATTAAATGTCCTTAAAAAGCGACAATTCTAATTTATTATAGTTTATTATTTGCTTCTTGTTAAATTTAAACGGAATTGGAAATAACGTAATGTGTCATACGTTGCAAATCGTGTTTTTCACACATGGCATCCTCACTTCTAGTGCGAAAAACAATATCATGCAGCGTTACCTTAGCTTAGTTACTATAGCCCTGATTTGCATCATTTACTAAAATCAAGGTGTTTGTCTAATTAATGCATCTCTTTCTAATTAAATATATTACGTCATTAATATGGCGAATAGAAGCAGATGTTTTCAAATTCAAATATCATAACCAATCAAATTCCAGATCTATCTATGACGTTTATATGAAAATGTCTCTCACTATTACGTTTTGATTTTTAAAATACCTTCCTTACCTAAAAGTAAATGACGTTTATATGAAAATGTCTCTCACTATTACGTTTTGATTTTTAAAATACCTTCCTTACCTAAAAGTGACGGAAGGTAAAAATAGAATTTCATTGCATACATAAATAACAATTAGAATTAACAAAGTTCGGTTTCATGAATTTAAATTATTTATTTAATGCATGTAAAAACAGTCGTGTCTCATGCTCCGTTTGCTATTTTCTTACTTTAATGTTATATAGTCTTAAAAATAGCAGGATTTTTTTTATATTATTGAATTGATAAAACGAGTAACGTCTATAACGAGGAAACAAACTATCGTGGCTGTTATAAATTAGTCCGATTGTATTTAATTAAAATATGTCTTCATCAAGTGCAACATTTAATATTCTTGAGTTTATTGAACAATAAGGAAACTTCTAAATGTAGGTTAGATCGATCGATCATCTGCGGACGTTAAAAAGAACTTAAAAAGTGAAATCATTTCACTCGCACGCATAAAACGTCTCATCACCGCGGAAACAATTAGAAAGATGACTCTGACATTTAAATATCGGAAGTTTTGAAATATCTTTATACACTTACCAATTGCAACATTTTGTTATTTTTTCCGGGATAAATATTACATGTTTATTATTTTAAATGCAAATATAAATTTCGCATTTGTGTTTAATCATTATTATATTTAATTTATTAAGCGGGTGTTGAAAATCAATATCAAATGAAAACAATTTCTTGTTTTTATAAGCAAATTATAATTTGCAAATATTTATTTATTTAGAATTGTTTGTTAATATGATTTCATATTAAATTTTACTACTGAAAATAAAAACAACCCTATTTCCATAAATTTAAAAATCAAAACATTTATGGTTCATGCTATCATGTTTCTTCGCGCACGTCATCATTGAATGTTCCTAGTAATAGGGCAAATGGAGCATGAGACGACCGTTTTTACATGCATTAAATAAATAATTTAAATTCGTGAAACTGAACTTTGTTAATTCTAATTGTTATTTATGTATCAAGGCAATGAAGTTCTATTTTTACCTTCCGTCACTTTTAGGTATGGAAGGTATTGTCTTTGGTCAAAAATCCAATAAGTTTTTAGTGAATAAGCACGTTTTAGAGTCCATATAATACGATTTTACCATTTTTACGATGTCTGTATGTATGTATCTCTCTCTCTTTCTCTGCGTGTGTGTGTGTGTGTGTGTGTGTGTGTGTGTGTGAGTGTGTGTGTGTGTGTGTATCTCTGTGTGTGTGACGAAAGTTTCGGATCGCATAACTTCAACACCACGATTCCAAAAATTATAATTTTTTCGTACTCCTCAAGTTTATATCCAG